>JASVEL010010206.1:0-71042 GCA_032618575.1 Nicotiana noctiflora
TAGGTCCGGAACCGAAATAATGTTAAAAAAAACAAAAAATACCAAAATAAACCAAAAAAAAAAAATACACAATTACCCATTTCGCAGTATAAAACTGCGAATTGCACTAACGGCCGTTAGTGCAATTCACAGTTTTATGCTGCGAAATAGGATTTTTTATTTTTTTTTTAAAAAAAATGGCCGGGTTTTCAAAAGTGGCCTATTTCGCAGTATTGTACTGCGAAATAGGCTATTTCGCAGTACAATACTGCGAAATAGGCTGCAAATGGGACCACTTTTTAATTAAAAATCATAATTCGTAGTTTTGTAGTGCGAATTTGATTCTCAAAATTTTCTTATTTATAGACAACTGAACTTCATCAAAACTATATCAACACAAATTATTTCGGTTTTTCTCTCTTCTCCTTATCAATCCATTTTTTATAATGTCTCGAGTTGCCAAAATGAGGGTTTCATTGTATTGGGGGGTGAGGTTATTGTGGATAATAACTCAGTGAGGTATAGCTCTCCTCCACAGTGTCATGTTAAATTGCCGCTTAATATGCAATACAATACTTTGGTATCGTTGTTACGTAAAAAAATGAGTGAGCGGAGGCGTTCGGTTAGCATTAAAGTAATCGGAAGATTTCCTTATTTAGTGACTCCGCATGGGTTTGCTTATTATTCGGAGTTTAACATTGACGATGATGAAAGTCTTAGAGATTTTTTGCGGGTTTCGGACGAATATAGAGAATACATTGTAATAAAATTATTAGAAATGTATGTCAAGGTTGAAGACCTTAGTAGTAATGAGGGAGTGCGTATAAGTGATAACCCACATTCATCGGATGGTTATTTTGGAGGAGCATTAGGCGGACAGGTTGGAGATGGAAGAGGTTCTCTTGATTTGAATTTGTCACCACGGGCGAATGAGGAGCCAGAAAATAATGTTACTACTTCGTATAATCAACAAGACGACTGGTAAACTTAAATTTAGTGAAATCTTTTTCTTTATGTTTTATTTGGATTTGTATTTATAGTTCTAATTTTCATAGGGTGTATCGTCCGGAATTGAATTTGACAAATTATGACCACGTCCCTAGTTGGAATTTGCAAAAATCTGCAGTATTGGAGCACGGTGGTCCCTCTGGTAGTTATCAGCAACCTCAAGAAAGCCAGCATGAGACTTCAAGACAATACGAGTTGTAAGTATAGTGATGTAGTGATATGTACATTTAAATTTCAAGAAAATACTATTAGGATACTTAAATTTTTGTTGGTTATATGCAGTGAAAACGAGCTTCTAGAAGCTCCTGGACTAACAAAGTTGCCCGTACACGATGTTTTTACTCGTGACTTAGCAGATGCGCAGAGTCAGGAGGATGATAGTGATTACGATAACAATGCGGATGAGTCTGGTGATGAGACACCCTTCCGTGAGGAGGGTGATGATGTGGAGGATGACGATGAGGAGGAGGAAGTGAATGTGGAGCCTGATTTGACTAGGGAGCATGTTCCTCCTCCCCCTCCGGTCTGTCGAAGAGTGTATGAATCCCACGTGCCTTTTCATGAGAGAAATATTCCATACCTGGATAATTTGCCTGCCATGCCTAATGTTGATGCATTGACAAGGGGTTATGATGAATTACGATCGAAGATGTGGGATGAATGTAGACCAGGTGTTGTTACAAAAGGCATGTATTTCCCTGACAAAGCGCGCCTAGTTAGGGTTGTAAAAATCTATACCATAAGGGAGTCTCGTGAGATGACGATAACTGAGTCAACTAGGGATAAATACAAGGCTGTATGTCGCAGGTGGTTCTTGGGCTGTCATTGGATGCTTCGTGCTACAAAGAAAAAATCTGGTTTGTGGAAAATTGGTAAATTTATTAGCGATCATAGATGTGAAATGGACACATTCAATGAGAACCACTTCAACCTGGATGTTGACTTGATTTCTCTTGTCTTGGTTCCATTTTTGGAAGTGTCTATTAGATTTAAGATTAAAGAGTGTATTACAGTTGTCCACAAGGAGTATGGTTGTACTATAAGTAAAAGAAAGGCATATCTCGGTCGCAAACGTGCCTTTGAACTAATTTATGGCGACTGGGATAAGTCCTTTTCAAATCTTCCCAGGTACATGGCTGCACTGCAACAATTTAACCCTGGTACTATTGTTGAATGGAGGCGCGAGCGAAGTCCTGGCAGGCCCGGAATTTATATTCAACTATCTATTTTGGTCATTTAAACCAGCAATAGATGGTTTTGTGCATTGTCGTCTTGTAATTTCCATAGACGGTACTCATGTCTATGGAAAGTATGATATTAAGCTTTTGATTGCAGTTGCTATAGATGCCAATGGCCAAATATTTCCACTTGCTTTTGCCATTTGTGCGAACGAAAGTGAAGAGACGTGGACGCGATTCTTGAACCACTTGAAGCAACACGTTTTCAAATAGCGTTCAGGTATTTATGTAATACTCGATCGGCATGGTGGTATTTTATGTTTTGTACGTCACTTGCCTGAATGGAAGAAACCACATGCATACCATCGTTAATGTGTAAGGCAGCTGAAGGCCAATTTCCAGAAGAAATTTCTTGACAAGGCATTGCATGACTCAATGTGGATGGCTGCAACTGAGCACCAGCAGTGTAAATTCACAAGGCGCATGGAAGCAATCCGGCAGATAGAACCACAAGCCTTTACTTGGTTGATGCAACATGACCCTCAAATGTGGACATTGCATGCTGATGGTGGCAGACGATGGGGAGCCCTCACCACGAATGTGTCGGAGTCATTTAATGGCTTGTTGAAATCTGCCCGTGGATTGCCTGTCACTGCCATGGTCCGCATGACTTTCAAACAGAGTGCAGACAGATTTGTTGAAAGGCATGCAGTTGCATCGTCATTGTTGGATAGAGGTGTTGAATTTATGCCAAAACCCATGGAAAGATTCGAAAAGTACAGGAAGCGAGCACAGTGGCATTCTTATCTTCAATACGACAATGAACAAGGTGTTTTCGAAGTTAAGACAGGTAATCGTGCACACCGTGGGAATAATGTACACACGGTGAATGAAAGTAGAAGGTTATGTTCGTGTGGGAAATGGACCATCTACCACATACCGTGCCCACATGCATTGAAGTGCTTTCAACAAGTTGGCTATGGGGCAACAAACTACATTGATAGGCACTACAGTGTTGCAGCATACGTAGACACGTATAGTGGGAAGTTGCATCCTTTAGGTGCTGAGCATTATTGGCCGACGGAACCTTTTAAGTTGGTATGTAACAAGGAGTACTTGCGCAAGTTGAGAGTACAAAAGAGAACACGTATACCAAACCAAATGGATGTTGGTGAGTCTGTTTATGCACGTAAATGTAGCATATGCTCCCAAACTGGACATGACCGCCGTAAATGTCCTTCAGGTGCAAGTTCGTCCAATGTACCCAACTATCAACCATAACATTAGTTCCTTATTTTTGTATTATTAGTTGTAATATATGTATGTAGTACCTTTTGTGCATTTGAAATAAAATTATTCTTCAAATTACGTATGTTGTTGTAATTTTCTTAATGTGATGTTGTGCACTTTTAAATAGTGTATAATAATACGAAAAGTGAAGTTATGAAAAGCATGTGAATAGTCATATCTATGTCATTTCGTCCATGTAATTCGTAGATCAATACTACAAATATAAATTTGTCCTTTTATTTGAAAAAACCTTAAAATTATGTGATTTTTAGTGTCCTAGTAATTCGTAGTTCAATACTACGAAATGTAATTCGTAGTTCAATACTACGAAATATAATTCGTAGTTCAATACTACGAAATGTAATTCGTAGTTCAATACTACGAAATGTAATTCGTAGTTCAATACTACGAAATGTAATTTCGTAGTTCAATACTACGAAATGTAATTCGTAGTTCAATACTACGAAATGTAAAGTTGTCACTTCTTACGAAAAAGCTGCATTTTTTTGTAATTCGTAGTTTACAAAAAGTTGTCACTTCTTACGAAAAAGCTGCATTTTTTGTAATTCGTAGTTTAATACTACGAAATGCAAATCGTAGTATTATATAACGATTTATGTTTATGTTGCCTATAAATACGGGGCTCATTACCGTCATTACATGTGTTTAAAATCTTACAAAGCGCAAATATTTCTTGCGAACGTTTCATATTTTCAAAGTGTGTTACTGTACAATATTTTAAATGGCTCAATATGGAACACCGGTGTGTTACTGTGGAAAAAAATGTGTGCAACAAACATGCTGGGAAGGTGATGATGTTGGACGTAACTACTGGATGTGCATGAACCAGATGGATTGCTACAAAAATCCGAATGAGCCAATGTGTGAGTTCAATGAATGGGCTGAGGAACGGTGTCTCCAAGCAAACTACAGAGAACGAATGCTTAATCTGCATAATATGTGGTTAGCGCAAGCAGAAAGCAGCTACAATAGCAATATAAGAAGGATACAACTCAGGGACGAGGTGAGGGAAGAAAAAAACAAAAAACTAAGAGCAGAATGGAAATTGGCATCAGATATGGGAGAAAACCAAAAAAATAAACAGGAAATTGCGGAGCTTAAGGCGAGAGTAAAAGAGTTAGAAGACGAACAAGAACGACTGCTAGAACAATTTAAGTGGCTAGAACGCAGAATAAATGGAAGCTCATAGAACGTCTACTTGATTTTACTCTCGTTTAAGTGTCATTTCATTTTAACTGTAATAGTATGTTTGTGTTTGTATTGAACAATTTTAACTTTTATGGGAATATTATGTTGTAAGTTTTATTGGAATGTTATGTTTGTGTTCTATTTTATATATAGATATTTGGCTCGTTGTTCTATTTATTGCTTTAGTTATATTTGAATTGGAAGTGTTGTTTATAGATATTTGGCTCATTGTTCTATTTATTGCTTTAGTTATATTTGAATTGGAAGTGTTGTTTCTACTATTAATGCTATGTTTGTATGTATACATTAATGAAATCAAAAAACATTTATTTATTCAGAATAAATATTATTTACACAAGTGTATATACATAATGAAATCAATGAGTGCCGCATGCTTTGTGCCTCAAATTTGCTGCTGGCCTAAGCCGCATCCCCTGTCGGTCTGGCACACTATCTGGATCATCATCGTCAAGCCGCCTTTTTATGGGAGGATGTGCAGCGGCATCTACAGCACAACTTGCAGGGTCGGAGGAATAGGCCGTTGGGCCGGCACCAACCTATAAAAAATAAGTAATGTTAGATAAAATATGAGAGGTATTTAAATTATTATGGTTAACAAATTATTTCTCTCACAATGGTCTCGTCGAGGTCCTGCGTATATTCATCGATGGTCAGCTCATCATCGCATGTAGTATGGTCAAACATGGTCTGAGATGAAGACTGCATAAAAACAGATGTAATGAATTTATTGCATCGAAAGTAAAATAATGTAGAATTGAAAAACAAAAGTAATACAAACATACCGCATCAAATGCAGGGGACGATGTATAACTCAACCTACGACCGCCATCCACGTCACGGGTCGGCCGATGCTCAGCTGCAGTAGATGTGCCAGCGAAGTACTCATGTACATCCCCGTCAAAGGTACCCATAATCTGCAATGGTCCGGATGGGGTCATCTGTGTCGCTGGCAATGACAACTGAAGGTCGTATGAGGGCATACTGCTGCCAGGGTCGTATGAGGGCATGCTGCTGGAAGGGTCACCTGGATGCGTCATAAAACCCCGCTGCATGCTGCTGGAAGGGTCAGCTGGATAGGTCATAAAATCCCGCGCATCTTCTGCTGGAAGGGTCGGTCGGATGAGGCACGTAACCCTCTCGCTCGTCTCCAGACCCCCGAGCTCCAAACACTGCAGGTGGGTCGACCGGCTCCTCGACGCCCCCTTGCCGGTGCACGTCGTCGTCGTCCCTGCGAGCCCTAGCCCCTGCACGGGGGACCGGCCTACCCCTCCGGTACACGTCTGGAGCCGTATAATCGGGCTCATCATCTAACCTATTGCCCTCCCTCGCCTCTTCCGGTCCCGTACGACACGTACGGGCAACCGTATCTGTGCAAAGTCAACCAGTCCAGGGTTGTCTTCAGACTGCTGGGTATCTACACTAGCCTGGTAGACCCGGTGAAACCAACTAACTTGTGAAATAAGTCAATTAGTAAGTAAATTACTCTATGCCATAATTATATGATATTAATAAGTCAAAATAACATACCAGCGACTCGTGTCGTCCGGCATACGGTCTGTACCGGCCGTCAAGCATGTGGATGGGGTTCCCGACATACTTCCGGGTGTGACGTCTGTACCAGGCCTCATAAATCGCAATACTAGCCTCCTGGTAAGGTGTCGGCGGTGGCGGGATGCGCTGAGCTCGCTCCTCCCAATGGACTACCTGGTCACGCAGCCACGCTGCGTAATCCCGGCTCATGTTGTGACGGTCGTCATGCCGATAATGAGTAGGGTCCCAGGAGGGATCACTCGGTACCGGCTGATGACGACCAAACTGACGAAGCACACGCTCCGTCGCATGATACTCAACAAATTCCCAGAATATCAATGGGACGGAGCTGCTCCATATGAGCCGGTCTGCCGAGCAAATAGCAGGTAGGTGCGCAAGTAGCTCATCAGTGTACGGCATCCAGATGAACTACAACGAATAACAATAAATTAGTATGCAAGGTACAACTACATTTAAAACAACCAACTTTATGTAAATGTTTACCTGTCCGGTATGCAACATATCCAACTGATCCCTAATAAGGGGGAGATTGTGGTGCACATCCACTCCTCGGTAATTCCCCCGCCGGAGAATCCATCTCACAGCTAGCGGGAGGGGCGGATAGTCCTGTGCCGACAGAGGTGGCTGTAGTGGCATGATACGCTGCCACGCCCAAACCTAACAAAAAATATTGATGTAAATTATCAGTCATTTTAAAATATATAATTTGTGCTTAATTAATTTTGAAAGTATTTTTCACCTGCAGTAGTGGCAAAAAACCACCAATATCAATAGCTGCACCGATGCTAGCCCGGCACATGCTCCTGTAGAGATACGCCAGAACAGCAGCTGCCCAACTGTACTGATGCACCTGCTCCATATCCTCCGGAGGCTGGAGAAACCGCATCGATATCTTGTTCCCCGACGTGTTGGGAAACAAGACACGCCCAAATAGCATGAGTAATGCCATCCGAGTGAAACGGATAATCCACAGCTCCTCTGTCTCCTGCGTGAACTGTGGATGCAACTCCGCCATGAACGCTCTAATGACGGATAGCTGGAGACCACAACCACCAACGTTGCCCTCCGGGTGCAAACCTGTCATCCGTGCCATCGCATCCGCCAGCTGTGCGCGGGTCATCCGTCTCCACTCCTGGGGCAGTGTCAATGCGCGGCCCTCAATGCGCAATCCATACAACACCTGCACATCGTGGAGAGTGATCGTAGCCTCTCCAGTAGGCGGGTGAAATGTATGCGTCTCTGGTCGCCACCGCTCTATCAACGCTGTGATGAGCGACCAGTCAAGCTGCATCCGTCCCAGCTCAAATATGTTGTATAAGCCGGTCTGCTGTAGAAGGTCTACAACTCGTGGATGAAAGGGATGTTGCGCCAAAAACTCCCACATATCGTCCGGCCTCCTGGGGCGTATAGTCTGAAGAGCTAGCCGGCCCTCCCAAATAAACGATGACCTATGGTCACCCTGCAGTATTAATAATCTTTCTGCCGAAGGTCCAGGGTGTGCAAGTTGACGAGATGCCATGTCGTGTACTATAAATAAGAAAAATTAATTATTACATAGAATTTTTTTATATTTTCATAATTTTGTTAACTTAATTAATTAAATTACGTATAATTTAATATAACGGTTGTTTAAAGGTTCCAGGCTTGATTTTTGAGGCCCGGGACCACATAATAATGATTAATTATTATAAATCTCAATTTTAATATTTTCATAATTTTGTTAACTTAATTAATTAAATTACGTATAATTTAATATAACGGTTTTTTAAAGGTTCCGGGCTTGATTTTTGAGGCCCGGGACCACATAATAATGATTAATTATTCTAAATCTCAATTTTAATATTTTAGAATTACGTATAATTTAATATAACGGTTTTTTAAAGGTTCCACGCTTGATTTTTGAGGCCCGGGACCACATAATAATGATTAATTATTCTAAATCTCAATTTTAATATTTTAGAATTACGTATAATTTAATATAACGGTTTTTAAAGGTTCCAAGCTTGATTTTTGAGGCCCGGGACCACATAATAATGATTAATTATTCTAAATCTCAATTTTAATATTTTAGAATTACGTATAATTTAATATAACGGTTTTTTAGAGGTTCCAGGCTTGATTTTTGAGGCCCGGGACCACATAATAATGATTAATTATTCTAAATCTCAATTTTAATATTTTCATAATTTTGTTAACTTAATTAATTAAATTACGTATAATTTAATATAACGGTTTTTTAGAGGTTCCAGGCTTGATTTTTGAGGCCCGGGACCACATAATAATGATTAATTATTCTAAATCTCAATTTTAATATTTTCATAATTTTGTTAACTTAATTAATTAAATTACGTATAATTTAATATAACGGTTGTTTAAAGGTTCCGGGCTTGATTTTTGAGGCCCGGGACCACATAATAATGATTAATTATTATAAATCTCAATTTTAATATTTTCATAATTTTCTTAACTTAATTAATTAATTTACGTATAATTTAATATAACGGTTGTTTAAAGGTTCCATGCTTGATTTTTGAGGCCCGGGACCACATATTAATGATTAATTATTATAAATCTCAATTTTAATATTTTCATAATTTTGTTAACTTAATTAATTAAATTACGTATAATTTAATATAACGGTTGTTTAATGGTTCCAGGCTTGATTTTTGAGGCCCGGGACCACATATTAATGATTAATTATTATAAATCTCAATTTTAATATTTTCATAATTTTGTTAACTTAATTAATTAAATTACGTATAATTTAATATAACGGTTGTTTAAAGGTTCCAGGCTTGATTTTTGAGGCCCGGGACCACATATTAATGATTAATTATTATAAATCTCAATTTTAATATTTTCATAATTTTGTTAACTTAATTAATTAAATTACGTATAATTTAATATAACGGTTGTTTAAAGGTTCCAGGCTTGATTTTTGAGGCCCGGGACCACATATTAATGATTAATTATTCTAAATCTCAATTTTAATATTTTCATACTAAAAGACTACGCTAAAATTAAATAAGGCTCTACGCTACAAGGCTCTACGCTAACAGGCTCTACGCTAACAGGCTCTACGCTAACAAGCTCTACGCTAACATGATATACAATAACATATTAATGTAATACTAAAACAATAAATATACCAACATTAACATATTTTCTAATAAATTATAAAATAAAATTAATTCAAATACCTCAAATTAAAGCTGTAAAACTGAAATTTTCTTACCGAATTCGTGTCCAACAGTATCTTCGGGTGGGCCCCACTTATATTGCACTTGAAGGGGACGGGTGGGACTTCGAAATCAAAATTTTGGCAAAAATTTGAAGGGAATTTGAGGGGGGCCGAGGAGAATTTGAGAAAATTTGAAGTGTGAGAGTGGAGGAGAGGAAGGAAGGGGCGGGCGGATATAACAATGGTAGGCATTTCGCAGTTTTATACTGCGAAATGCAATTCGCAGTACAAAACTGCGAATTGCATTTCGCAGTATAAAACTGCGAAATGCCTTATTTTTAAAAAAAAAAAATTTTTTATTCATTAACTGTAACGGCCTATTTTTCTAAAAAAAAATTTTTTTTAATACATTTCGCAGTATAAAACTGCGAAATGTACAAACGGACGTTTGTACATTTCGCAGTTTTTATACTGCGAAATGTGTAATTGTGTATTTTTTTTTTTTGGTTTATTTTGGTATTTTTTGTGTTTTTTAACATTTTTTCGGTTCTGGACTCAGCATAAGGTTATAAGTGTTGGAGGTCCTAGGTTGAGTGGCTAAATGTATGACTTGGATGGTTTAGCAAATAAAGGAGGGAGAGAATTCTTGTAGCTAGGATGTGTAGTTATGCTAGGGGTGGCAAATGGGCGGGTTGGGTTGAATTTGGGTTGGTCAAGATGGGTTAGTCAATAAATGGGTCATTGCCCAACCCAGCTCAAAGTGAGGGTTAAGATGGGCTGGGTCAAAATGGGCTAAACAATGGGTCATAATCCAATCCGCCCAACATGACCCATATTTTAGAATCATGCTCATCTTGCATATGATTTTTTAGGAGGTTTGCGCCTAGGGTGGGGGTGGGGGATGAGGGGCGTGGGAGAGGGGGGGGGGGGGGGGTAGGGGTAGAAAAAAAAATTAAAAATACAACAAAAAAATAAATTTTTTAGGGATTTTGCATGGCGGGGAGCGGTAGGGGAAGGGGGTATGGTGGGGTGGTAGAAAAATTGAAAAACAAAAAATAGAAATTTAAAAATAAAAATAAAAAGTAAAATTTCTTTTAGGGGTTTGGCACCAGGGGGTAAGGTGTGTCTACGGAGGGGGGGTATTGGTAGGGTGGGATGGCAGAAAAGCTGAAAAATAAAAAATAGAAATTTAAAAATAAAAATGAAAAAAAATAAACTATTTTTAGGGGTTTTGCGCCGAAGAGGGGGGTTAGGTGGGGGGTATGGTGGGGGAGGGGGGTGGGATGGCAGAAAAACTGAAAAACAAAAAATAGATATCTAAAAATAAAACGTAAAAAAAATTAAGGGGTTTGCACCAGGGGTAGGTTGGGGGTAGGGGTATTGGGGGGTAGGGGTATGATGGGTGATGTAGAAAATAAACTAATTGAAAATTAAAAATACAACAAAAAAATTAAATCTTTTATATGGGGTTTGCGCGGGGTTGGGTGGGATGGGGTGGGGTGGGTGAGTGAGTGGCATAGAAAAACAAAAGAACAGAAAATTAAAAATACAAAAAAAAAAAAAAATTGGACCAACGAAGTAAATTTTTAGATAAGTTAGGTTGAGATATTTTATTTTGGGTGAGTTTCATGGGTTGTATTTGGGCTGTTAAATGGGTCAGAATGGACTATAAAAAATAATGGGTTAACTTGGGCTCAACCCAAATTGACCCATGAGCTAAATGATTGTAGTCCAACCCATTAATATTTGGGCTAGTTGGGCGGGTTAGATGGGTTTTGGCTCAAATTACCACCTCTAAGTTATGCTCGCATGGGTAACTAAACAAGAAAAAAAGAAGAGGAAAAGGTGAAGCTTTTAGTTGTTTGTAGCTAGGGTACGAAGCTACACTGGCATGCGTAGCTAAAATCAAAGGGGAAAAGAGAGGAGCTTCATGTGCGTAGCTACGCACATCTCCTACGCATCTCATTTTCTATAAATAGAAAGGAGGCAGGGGAGAGAATTTAAGCATGGTTTTTGAAGCTTTGATGTTTTAGAGAGAAAAATGATCAACCACATATCTAATACACTTCAAGATATGAATTTTTTGGTACATCTATAAAGTTATAATATCACTATATAGTAGAACTAACACATATATATTCAATCCATAAGAATTTACTTGAATTTTGAAGAATCACCAAGAACTCCAAAGAAGGAATATTTTAAGGTTTCCTTCGAAAGGTATATTTTCTACTTATCTCATTTATGAGATATAAATGAGTGTATACATGATATTCATGATATTAAGAAATAGTTGAATGTGAGATATTATGAAACCTAATTGAATATTGATGGTTGGTGGTCGGGGAAGACATGAATAGTAACTTGGGCATTAAATATAATTGTATAGTTATTTATAACCCTTATACACTATTAACTACTATAAATGAGATTGTTAAGAATGGATGAACACATTTTATGGGAAAGATGAACCCTAATTACATATAGTCCAGAATAAAGGCTTAAATTGGTATTGTATATATTGTTGAGCAACTGTTGACTCATGTTGAATATAATTGTATAGATTGTGATTGGTTGAAGACCTTGGATACTTGTGGTAATGTTTTGGGAGTGTATTGAGATATGTTGAAACCTATTACTTCGTGGAATTTTTCGTACAGATTGCATATCGTAAAATGGTTTAGAACATCACTTCTAATTGTGGATCCTAGCTTGTGGGGACGGGCGGGTTGGGTACCATTCCTTGCATTATCGATGGTTAAGTGCGATTCATGAATGATTTGATTGAAAATATAATGCGTTACAATTTTTAGACATCTTTACATGTTGGAGTGACACTCGTTGAACTAAAAGATGAATTCTGATTTTGTTAATTTCTTTTAACGTGAAATTGAATGAGGTTTTCATTTGATTTTTATTCAAATTGTTAGGTCAGTTATGAACACAGTAATCAGATTTGAAATAGATTTCTTTGAGGCAGCTATCAATTTATTCTAGAAAAGTCAAATATTTTGAGAGTTACTAATGGAGATCACCGAGAGTGATTCGAATATTGAAATTATTACCATTGAACTGCATGTACTGGAGTAAGGACACATTCCAAGGTTAAGCTGAGGTTTTTTGGGATAAAGTCTCCTACTTTGTGGGAAAATGATCTTTATTAAGTGTAATAAGATTAAGTCAACTCTTACACTACTACGCGAAGGCGTTCTGATGAGTAGGGCTGAATATTTGTGGCTAGGTTGATCGCCTAGTGTTATTTCTATTATGCCGGTGTCGATATGGTACTCCCGCTAAAGGTAAAACCTCACATGATTTGGTTTAACCTAAACGCTAAAGGAGATGAGATTGAAATATATTTTACATAATTGGTTTATCTCCTTGTTTAACACTTTAACTTATGAATTGGTATAAATGCTCCCTTGTTATTTGAATACTTTTGTCACGACCCAAAGTTCACTAGTCGTTATGGCACCTAACCCAACCACTAGGTAAGCCAACAACGACATAATAATAATAACAATAATAATAATAATAGTAAAATCGAATAATTATGGTATAATAACTCATTGGCGGACAAATATCATGAAGTATCTAATACTATAACCATCCTCAAAATTTGGTGTCAACAACACTATTTAATAACAAGATACAAGCAAAATTCGATAATACAATTGTCTAAACAACAAACAATAAAGATAGAAATAACCGAAAGAAAACTTCAATGACTATGGACAACATAGCATCTACCTTAGTCTCCCAAAAGCTAATAGCAACTCAACTCTGGAAGCCGCCTCGACCGGATGTACTAGGGTCTGCACACGAAGTGCAGAGTGTAGAATGAGTATAAACGACCATTTGTACTCAATAAGTAATAACACTAACCTTGGGCTGAAAGCAGTGACGAACTCAGAAATAATAGTCACATGCCAATATCAATAACTAGTAAAAATTTAGAATATTAAATAGCAAAAACAGGTAACTCGATGATATTATGTTCTACTTGTTCACATTTCATGAATTTAGGCATGTTTTTCAGTACAACAGTTAAAGCCAACACAATCAACCACGTAAAGTTCACCACCATGCACAAACTGAAACGAACAATCTCCCATGAACGGTATGATGACTTCGAAGAGAGTATCATCTTCGATAAATACAATGCCGACAGTTTGTCTTTTCCTCATTATGACGCTTTGGTCATAACTTTACGTATTGCCGATACTGATGTTAAGAGAATCATGATTGACGGAAGCAGCACATGTATTATCCATCTAAGAGTCCTCATGCAAATGAGAAGATAAGATAATACTGCGTTGCATAACACTAACTGGTTTTAACAATGCAGTAGAACGGACCTCCGGGGAGATATCATTGCCAGTTTTAGCAGGGGAAGTCACGCTGGAAACCACATTCCACATCATGAACCAGGAGACAGCCTACAACGCCATCATAGGACGCCCTTGGATACATGCCATGTGAGCAGTCCCTTCAAGCGTCTACCAAGTGATCAAGTTTCCCACCCCATAGGGAGTGTTTAACATTCGAGGCGAGCCGCGCACCACACAAAAATGCTACCGAATCGCTCAAGATTGCGCCCACGCCAAACATTTGAAAGGAGGAAGTGTATAGGTATAACAATCAGCCATGTCGGGGACTAAGGTCGACTCGACTATAGAAGCCGAAAATCCAGACGTCGTAGAAGCCTGCAAAGCAACGGTCGAGGATCTCGACCTAGTACAACTGGATACCACCGACCACACAAAGAAATCCTACATCGGGAATAACCTCTACGATCTAAGTAAGTACTATGAATTCTAACTAATCGCGTAGATTTATTTTCCTTTGCTCATTCAGATATGCTGGGAATGAAAGACATCGTCATTCACAAATTGAACGTCAACCCACTATATCCGCCCGTGCAACAATTTAGAAGAAAATTTAATGCCGCGATCAACGAGGCAGTCAGTGAAAAAGTAGATAAGCTACTAGCCAATGGGTCCATCAGAGAAGCAAAGTACCCCTTGTCACACCTCCTTTTGGCGCGCCCCCTACCCCGGAGGGTAGATGCGCGAGGGAGTTTTTCCAATTTAAGTGACAATATTCGAAACGGGATTATTTTTATTTATTTCAGAGTCGCCACTTGGAATAAATTAAGGTGTCCCAAGTCACCGATTTATTTAAATCCCGAATCGAGGAAATTTCGACTTTCCAAATGAAGTCTGCGAACCAGAAATTCTAAGTAAGGAATTATGTTGACCCGAGGGAAGGTGTTAGGCACCCCCAGATCCCGTGGTTCTAGCACGGTCGCTTCAATTATTATAAATAGCTAAAATATCCTGATTTTTATACATGCTTATAAATTATATGCTCTAATCAAACTTTAAAAACCGCTCTATTAATTTAAAAAAACCATACCGAAAGAAAGACTAATTATAACACAGATTCGGACTTTAACAGATAGGTGAATAAATAAAAAAAATCTGAATTGCTTATTTGAAAATCTGCCAATTTAAAGCCATTGTCAAATTAAACCAAAAAAAATCAATTTATTTAAACAGGGTATCTCTTAAAATTATTTCCAATTAAAGAATCGTACCAAGTTATTTCCTAGCTTTTGACTTATGGCCGGAGATTGAATGAAAGGACATGAACTAATGGGAAAATTGACCAAAATATACGAAATAGAGTTAATTCGTCTTGATTAATTATTTAAACGTGAGGTTGCCTACTTTGGATTTCGCTATCCTTAATCTGACGTTAATTGATGAAATCGACATTATATGATTAAAGTGACTAACATTGTTATTTAAAGGTATTGTCTAACTTATCTTGCTTGCTTAACTATAAATAGGCCTCAAAAGAAGAAGAAAAATCAAAGTAAAAGAAAAATTTGAAATGATTCCAAACATCTTATATTAATGGCTAAGCTTTAAATGAACCAACATTTTGAACATGCTTAGACTACTTAATTTTAACAAAATTACTTACGTAAAATATCAAAGGGAATCCTAATCCGAATTAGCTAATTTTACTTACACAAATCCAATCGTATACTAAAATATAGAAAAACTAATTGAGCATAAATGAGAAACTGATATCTATTTTTATCAATGGTCCAAAATATTGCGAATTTACAAATACAAGCCTAGCAAGTTTTGTTTCAATCTATACATAATGAAAATAAGAGCTAAGTAGACATACAAGACTAATGCACCTTCAATCTTCTAATGACTAAATTGTACGATATCTATTTTTGCTAACAGTTCTTAATTTAACAAAAAAAAAAAAAAGATCATTTATGCAGTGACTTCAAACAAAGATTCAAAGTGATCTTCCATTTCAATCATGGTACAAGAATAGTCAAACCCGAGAAATGTGTACCTGGAATTCGAAAAACAAAAGAGGAAATCAGTTGCAGGAATCCAACAACAACAGGTATGGAATAGCAACACCAACAGCAAATTTCCAGTAAAAAAACCGGCAGAAACAGTAGCAGAACAGTAGAGAAATTCCGGGGAATGTTTTAAAATTCCAAACAGAAAAGCCCAGGAATCTTCAAACCAATAGAAAGACCAAAACACATATGAAACAGTGTTCAAAGAACCAACAGGAAGTCTTCTTTCACAACTGAAATGAATCTGAAGCAAATGAAGAGAAAAAAACTCTTGGTGTAATATTACAGAGATTCAAGTAGGTAATTGTATGTGTTTGTTTCCGGTGAATATCTGGGTGAGTGTATGTGTTTTCCAGATTTTTCAGAAAATCTTAAGCTTTCTCTCTGATTGTTTCTTTCCAGTGAATATTTGTATGTATTCTCAGTGTTCTGCTAGTTCTGAATGTGAGTATTCTCAGTGTGTGTTTGTGAAAACAATGTGTGTATATTTTTTAGAGTGTTCACTATCAGTGGTCTATGTATACTGCCAGTCCCTGTCTCTCTATGTGTGTGTCTGTATATGTAGCTCTCAAAATTCAGACCTTCCCATCTTAAACCCTTGTCCCAGCCTGTATTATTCCCTGCACCTGTAACCAATTATTCTTTTTTTTAGATCATATCCCATGTGCTCTCTTCCTTTTACAGCCTGATCAAACACTCAAAACCAAACCACAACCCCCTTATCCTTTGTCAATTAGACTATACCTAACCTTTTAAACCTTTTCAAATGCTTCCCATGTTCTTTCTGACTTATACAGAAGGCTTTAAACATGGTTTTCTGCATCAATGACCCTTTTCCTTCTATTTAAAACTAATATGCAGTGCATATCTTGCTATAAAACTAAACCTTCCCATGTGCAATCACATTTGAACCCTTGAGTATGGTTTTCAGATTTCTAAACTAAAGTTAAACAGCTATATCCAATTCATTCTAATTCAACAAACGAAAATCAAACAAACAGCCTATTTCAAATCAAACAGTGAATTCGGATCAAGTGAAACAATGCCAAACTTGTGCCAAAATGTTCTAACAAACGAACCTACGAATCTAATCGACGACATTCGTATAGTCGATTACAACAACCACAATCAATAACACACAATCGATGAACAAGTTCTCATTTTTTAGCACTTAGGCCGAAAAGAAAAAAAAAATGAAAGAAGCAAGAATGTTATTCGACTTCAATAATCGACTCGAATACACACACTTATCAACAAACAACAATCAATCGATTACGATACGTACAATCGATAAACAAACAATCCCAAAACAGTGAATCAAGGAAATTCTCGGCCAAACCAACAAAAAATGTAGAACACAATCATTTGACGATATGAATCGAAGGGAATATGCATTCCAACATTCAAATAACGATCAATCGATTATGATACGTACAATCGATAAACAAACAATCTCAAAACAGTGAATCAAAGGATTTCGGCCAAAACAGTCCAAAATGAAGAATTTGCTATTCGACGAAGTATCGAATCGAGTTCTTATCTCATAACTTCGTCATTCATAACAGATAATCAGAAGCGAGCAAGTCGACCAAATAAAAGGTCCCAAATAGATGAAGAAGAAAGAAAATTTGGAAACATCCGAGAGAAGAAAAAAAATCAAACAACAAATGAAACTACGAAAACAATTAACTAAATTGACGAGTCTAATTAAATAAGAACGGAAAAGAAAAGAAATACCTTGAAGAGAAGAAATCGGAATGAACAAACTTGGGACAAATCTCGGTTTTACTTCGAAATTGTATTTTGGGAATCAAATGGACCTTAATTGAAATGTCTTCAAATGAAAACATTTCGATTAAGGTCTATTAGACCCCAATCTCTTTCGACTTGGACGAAATCCCTATTCTAGGGTTCTTGAATCAACTCGCCTGATTCGATGCATTCTCGTGTTGTTTGAAGAGAAACGGGTGTGGGTTTGAGGAGAGGATGGCCTAATGATGGTGTGGTGTGAATTGGGTGGCCGGCGGCGTTGTTGCCGCCGGATTTTGGGCAAAGGGGTAAGGTGGCGGCTAGGGCTTGGGCTTTGAGAGAGAAAGGGGTAAGGGTTATGTGAGCAAATGAGGCGGGTTTGGGAAAGTCTTAGGGGTCTTTGGGTAATTGAAATTGATACAATTAATCTCGGCCGTTGGATGATGAGAATCCAACGGCCACCATCGATTTATGTCAAGGAAAAACGGGGCCGTTTGGTTTATATCAGGGTGGATTGGGTTATGGGGTTTGGACTGGGGTTATTTTAGTTTTTTGGGCATGGGATTTAATTAAGAAGTGGCCCAATCCGATTTAATTCCTCTTCTTTTCATTTGATTTTATTTTCCTTATCTCTTATATTTAATTTTCTAATTAAAACAAAAATTACACTACAAAATCAATTAAATTATAAGAAATACTAATTAAGTTATATTAACAATTAACACACTCAATTTAAACATCAATTAAATATAAATCACACAATTGGGACATTAAATACTAGAAAAGCAAAAAATACATATTTTTGTGATTTTATTTTGTAAAAATAAACTTAAACTACCCCTAATTGCAAAGTTAGATCAAAAATGTAAATATGACCTATTTTTGTATTTTTATTAATTTAAACACATATAATCATGCATATACAAATGCAAACAATTACCAGAAATAACACGAAAATTCACAAAAATACACATCGTAAAAAATAGACAATTTTTGTTTTGATTTTGTGGGAGTAATTCATGTTAGGCAAAAATCACGTGCTCACAGCTGCCCCTCTTTGCGTGTAAACTCGAAGAGTTTTCGTGCAAAGATAACTGAGCAAATACGAGCGATTTTTGCCCATTTGAATACTTCGTGTGAAGCATTTTGAAAGAGTTTTGACCGAGCCTTTGCTTCGGAGGCCTCCTACATATCCTGGGCTAAACAGGAATCAGGTCAATGTAGTTCGGGAAGTTTTGGTAGCTGGGACTACCGTGGACTGACACTTTGCTGTTACTGTTGCTATCGTTGCTGCATGCTGCTGTTTACTGCTTACTGATCTCCTTATTACACCAAAAGAAATTAAAGTTGAACTAGCTATGCTATCAAACTATGAGTTACAAGATTCCTATCTATGATTCTCTTGAAGACTTGATCTTGAATCTTAGCTGATTTGCTGTAGACCTCGATCTGAATCTTGATGCTCCACAAGCTGTACGTGCTCGTTTATTTATGTAACATTGAGTGAAACGGAGTCGGCGGAGCTTGTTACTTCAATCATCTTCTGAGCAATCCGCGCCTTTGTTTACTCCAACGTTTGAAATATTTTCTCTCGGTTCTTTTCTTCTTTTCTTCACTCTGGATTGATGTTCCATTTGTAGGTTATCTCGATCCTTGCATCCCGAAGTCAAACCTATTTAGACAACAAAACAAACAAACGAACGAAATTTTTCTGCCCCAGTTTTGCTAGGAAAATTTCGTGAGTTAGTTGTGACACCGAAAGTGATTAAAAGACTCTTTGGTATTGGGTAAGAAAGTCATGGTTTCACAAAGGTTCAAACGGCTTTATGGCAGGGATTTTGTAGAAGAGTTTCACGGCTTTACGGCGGAATTCAAACAATATCTAACGATTTTTGGCCGTCGGATCCTCGGTTTTTGGCGGGGTAAAAATAAATAGCTCCGCAGTTTCTAGGCGGGAGATCCTCGGTTTTCGACCGGGAAGAAAAGTTTCACGGCTTTACGGCCGAGAATTCAAACAATATCTAACGGTTTTTTGGCGCGTCGGATCCTCGGTTTTTTGGTAGGGGTAAAAATAAATAGCTCCGCAGTTTTTGGTCGGGAGATCCTCGGTTTTCGACCGGGAAGAAAAGTTTCATGGCTTTCGGCGGAATTCAAACAATATCTAACGGTTTTTGGTCCATCGGATCCTCGGTTTTTGGCAGGGGTAAAAATAAATGGCTCCACAGTTTTCTGACTGGGAGATCCTCGGTTTTTGACGAGGGATAAAAGTTTCACGGCTTTACGGCCGGAATTCAAACAATATCTAACGGCTTTTGGCCATCGGATCCTCGGTTTTTTGGTCGGGGTAAAAATAAATAGCTCCGCAGTTTTTGGGCGGGAGATCCTCGGTTTTCGACGGGATAAAAGTTTCACGGCTTTACGTAGAATTCAAACAATATCTAACGGTTTTGTGGCAGTCGGATCCTCGGTTTTTTGGCAGGGGTTAAAGTAAATAGCTCCGCAGTTTCTAGGCGGGAGATCCTCGGTTTTCGATCGGGGATAAGAGTTTCACGGCTTTATGGCGAGAATTCAAACAATATCTAACGGTTTTTGGCCATCGGATCCTCGGTTTTTGGCCGGGGTAAAAGTAAATGGCTCCGCGGTTTTTGACTGGGGAGATCCTCGGTTTTCTGACCGGGATAAAAGTTTCACGGCTTTCCGGCCGGAATTCAAATAATATCTAACGGTTTTTGGCCGTCGGATCCTCGGTTTTTGGGTCGGGGTAAAAGTAAATAGCTCCGCGGTTTTTGGGCGGGAGATCCTCGGTTTTCGGCCGGGGATAAAAGTTTCGCGGCTTTCGGTCGGAATTCAAACAATATCTAACGGTTTTTGGCCGTCGGATCCTCGGTTTTTTGGCCGGGGTAAAAGTAAATGGCTCCACAGTTTTCTGACTGGGAGATCCTCGGTTTTCCGACCGGGATAAAAGTTTCACGGCTTTCTGGCCGGAAAGACCCTCGGTTTTTCTGACCGGGGTCCAAACAGATATTGGGCTGATATGATTTGATTCTCTTTTTCGGAGTTTTCATTTTCTTTTCTTTCATTCTTTTTTTTTGGCCTTCTTTTAGGCGTTTCTTTTTAAACATCAACAAATGCATAGGATAAATCTCTAAAAGAAACTTACCTTTTTATGTGTTTTCCTTGTTCCAAAGCCATTTCAAAGCTTGCGTATTTCACTTATTTGAGTGGTACCTTCTTCTTGCACAATTAAACAGACCTGCTTTCAACAAAGAACATTTTATCAGTTGAAAAAGTGGTTGGCTTTGCGGCCTTGGTTATCTTCATTGCTTGATCGTTTCCCCATTTCCATTGAGAAGTTTGCTACCAATTGTCTTTGGGGTGACTTCCTTTCGAACTGACCGGGTTCATTCCCGGAATTCCATGGGAATTTTCCGTGTGGGTTCCATCCTTCTGCCTTATTCCGTCTCTTCTAAGACCTTAACCTTTGATTTCCGTTTCCTTTCTAAACTCTTTTTCTTTGGAAACAATCGATCATTACGATCCCATCGTGGATTGTAACAATACACCACTGAGGCTGTTTTTTCTTTTCTTCTTTACCAGGCGGAGTCCTGTAAAACTGGTCCTGTCACCTTCCTTTGTAATAGTTTCAAAATTAAAATTAAACCGAAAGGGATTCAAAGAAGAAGAATGAATCAAAGAATGGAAAAACGTATCAAAGATAGAGGAGTCCCTTTCGAGGGAGAAAAGAAGGACTTATCTGAGGTATATGTTGACTTTAACCAACATGACATGCTCCTTGGATTAGATGCTTGATCGTCACAAAACTCCCATTTTCTTATGAACCAAAACGGGTCTACATTTCCGAGCTAAGGAGCCGTGCCAGGACCTCTCGTGGTGAAACAAACTTTTCGGTTGATAGCGCCCTTTTGCGGGTTTTCGCCAATCGACCTCTCTCATTTCTCTTCTTACCATCGCCAGATAGCACTCTTTGCGAGTTTTTACCAACAGGCTCTCTCATTTTGTATTCTTTACTTCCATCGTCTTATGGTGCCCGAAGGTTTTCACCAATAAGACTCTCTCATTTTATTTCTTTTCATTCCAGGAAATCTCGAATCGCAACAATGATGTTTTCACAACTTCCAATCGATCTTGAAGGACTTGTACTCGGTTCGGGTAACAAAAATTGTAAACAAAATTACAACTTCGGAACCATCTTGAAGGATCTTAAACCGAATCAACAATATCATCTGCCCCAGTTTCATTTTGGAGAAACTGGGATTTTTGGTTTGGTGTGACTGAACCTCAGGGAGAGGTTGCCTACGTATCCTTTCGGAATCAAGTCAGAACGTAGTTCAGGAACTTTGCTTTGTTTTGTTTTGTTTTTTTTTTTACAAATTTGTTTGGTTTGGTTTCCAAAGAGGGTAGCCAAAGAAAGGTGACCGGCTCAAAGGGTTTACAAAAAGGGTTGGTAGTGTTTGGGTAGCGGGAATAAAAGCCTTCAATCATTTCGACTTGTGAGGACATCATTGAAGCAAATTCAGACATAATACCTTTTCACAGCATCTGCATTCACAGCTGTTTCAGGATCTTTTCCTTCCATGTCTCCCAAGTATAATGCTCCTCTTGGCAGTATCTTCCTGATGATGTATGGTCCTTTCCAATTAGGAGCGAATTTTCCTTTCGCTTCCTCGTGATGTGGAAGAATGCGTCTTAAAACCAACTGACCTACTTCGAAATTTCTCGGTCGTACTTTCTTGTTGTAAGCGCGAGCCATTCTTTGTTGGTACAGTTGTCCATGACAGACTGCAACCATCCGCTTTTCATCGATCAAAGTTAATTGTTCCAAACGAGTCTTAACCCACTCGCTATCTTCAATCTCTGCTTCAACAATTGTACGAAGTGAAGGAATTTCTACCTCTGCCGGTATCACAGCCTCAGTTCCATAGACTAGCGGGTATGGAGTTGCTCCCACCGATGTGCGTACTGTAGTACGGTATCCCAGTAAAGCGAACGGTAATTGTTCATGCCATTGTCTAGAACTTTGGATTGTCTTTCTCAAAATCTTCTTAATGTTTTTGTTTGCTGCTTCCACGGCACCATTGGCTTTGGGCCGATAAGGGGTGGAGTTCCTATGCGTTATTTTGAATTGCTCGCATATTTCTTCCATCAAATAACTGTTCAAATTCGCAGCATTGTCTGTGATGATAGTTGCGGGTATACCAAAACGACAGATAAGATTTGAGTGTACAAAATCCACCACCGCTTTCTTGGTGACTGATTTGAGAGTGATGGCTTCAACCCATTTCGTGAAGTAATCGATAGCCACTAGTATGAATTGGTGTCCATTCGAGGCTTTCGGCTCAATCGGGCCGATGACATCCATTCCCCAAGCGACAAATGGCCACGGCGCTGACATAGGATGCAGCTCAGTTGGAGGTGCATGAATCAGATCTCCATGTACCTGACATTGATGGCATTTTCGGACAAAACCGAAACAATCTTTGTCCATGGTCATCCAATAATAACCTGCTCGAAGGATTTTCTTGGCTAAGACATAACCATTCATATGAGGCCCGCATACTCCTGCATGTACTTCGTGCATGATTCTTCCTACTTCTTCGGCATCAACACACCTTAAAAGGTTAAGATCCGGGGTTCTTTTGTACATGACCTCGCCGCTCAAAAAGAAACCACCTGCATGTCTCCTAATGGTCCTCTTTTGATCTCCAGTAGCATGTTCTGGGTATTCTTGCGTTTTCAGAAATCTCCCGATATCGTAATACCATGGCTTGACGCTCGGTCCTTCTTCGATTGCATTGCAATAACCGTGGCTTTCCCTGATTTGAATTTCCAAGGGATTGACATGGGCGTTGCCCGGATAAGGTAGCATTGAAGCTAAAGTGGCAAGTGCATCAGCTAGTTCATTGTGACATCGTGGGATATACCTGAACTCTATCGATGCAAATCGCTTGCCAAGAATGTTCACGTGCTGTCGGTAAGGGAGGAGTTTAACGTCTCGAGTTTCCCATTCACCTTGAGATTGTTTGATAATTAGATCTGAATCTCCCATGATCAACAAATCTTCGACGCCCTGATCAATTTCCATGTTCATGCCCATGATACAAGCTTCATAGTCAGCCGTATTGTTTGTGCAAAAGAAACGGAGCCTAGCCGTGGCCGGGTAATGTTGACCAGCAGGAAAGATCAAGATTGCCCCAATCCCTACACCTTTAGCGTTTACCGCCCCATCGAAAAACATTTTCCAAGCATGGCTGTCTTCCGAAACAACTTCTGTCGTATTTACCTCTTCATCAGGAAAGTAGGTATTCAATGGTTGATACTCTTCGTCGATCGGGTTCTCGGCCAAATGGTCTGCCAATGCTTGGGCCTTCATTGCCGTGCGAGTGACATAGACTATGTCAAACTCGGTGAGCAGGATTTGCCACTTTGCCAATCTTCCGGTGGGCATCGGTTTCTGGAATATATACTTCAAAGGATCCAACCGAGTAATGAGGTGAGTCGTATGGGCTTGGAGGTAGTGTCTCAATTTCTGAGCGACCCAAGTTAAAGCACAACACGTTCTTTCCAGCAAAGTGTACTTGACCTCATAAGTAGTGAATTTCTTGCTCAGGTAGTAAATCGCCTGCTCTTTCTTCTCAGTCGCATCACGTTGTCCGAGAACACAACCAAAAGAGTTTTCCAAAACTGTTAAATACAAGAAAAGAGGTCTCCCTGGCTCTGGCGGGACTAAGACTGGAGGGTTTGACAAGTATTCTTTGATCTTGTCAAAAGCTTCTTGGCATTCGGTTTTCCATTTGATTGCAGCGTCTTTCTTCAACAACTTGAATATGGGTTCACATGTGGAAGTCAACTGAGCGATGAACCTACTGATGTAGTTCAGTCGGCCTAGAAGACTCATTACATCTTTCTTTGTTCTGGGAGGAGGTAAATCCCAGATGGATTTTATCTTTGTGGGATCTAATTCAATACCTCTTCTACCGACTATGAAACCCAAAAGTTTACCTGACGGGACTCCAAAAGCGCATTTGGCTGGATTCAACTTCAAATCGTACTTCCGCAACCTCTCAAAGAATTTCCTCAAGTCTCGCACATGATCGCCTTGAGTTCTGGATTTGATGATCACATCGTCCACGTACACCTCTATTTCCTGATGCATCATGTCGTGGAAAATGGCAGTCATAGCTCTCATGTATGTTGCTCCTGCGTTTTTCAAGCCGAATGGCATGACTCTGTAACAGTAAGTCCCCCAAGGTGTGGTAAAAGCAGTCTTCTTGGCGTCCTCTTCATCCATCAACACTTGATGATATCCCGCATAACAATCCACAAACGACTGTATCTCATGTTTGGCACAGTTATCAACAAGGATGTGGATGTTCGGTAAAGGAAAATTATCTTTAGGACTCGCTTTATTCAAATCTCGGTAGTCAACACATACTCGAGTTTTTCCGTCTTTCTTTGGCACGGGCACAACATTAGCCAACCACGTGGTGTATTGTACCACTCGGATTACCCCGTTTTCAACTGCTTAGTGATTTCTTCTTTGATTTTATCACTGATGTCAGTCTTGAACTTTCTTTGCTTCTGTTGCACTGGGCGACAGTCAGGGTAGATTGGCAATTTGTGCACCACTAGATCAGCTCCTAATCCTGGCATATCATCGTAAGACCAAGCAAACACGTCTTTAAATTCAAACAAGAGTTGGATTATTGCATCTCGTGTTTTCTCATCTGTTTGGATGCTTATCTTGGTCTCTCGGACCTCTTCATCAGTTCCCAAATTAACCGGTTCGGTGTCATTCAAATTTGGCTTAGGTTTATTCTCGAAGTGTTCCAATTCTCGATTTATTTCCCTAAAAGCATCGTCTTCATCGTATTCCGGTTCTTGGTTCATTATTTCCAGATTAGGTGGCGTGTTCGGATTTGAGCATGAGTTCCGCAAGCATGTCATGTTATTTAAAGCCGCATTATTAGGATTGAAAAGGAAGAATAAATAACAAAATTAGAAAGAGTGCAAAAATAAGGAAATATTTATTTTATTTTCTTGGAATTTTCTGAAAACAAACAAATTACATCGGGGAAACAAAAAATACAAGAAAACAAAGAAAAACATCCAAGCTACATCCTGAAGTAACTTGTGATGAAGGAAAAACGACATGACAAATCTACCAGAACTCCCGCCTGATTGGGAAGGGTGTGGCTTTCCAATTTTGCAATTTAGCTTCGGGGCCCACATACAGCACCTCAGCGGTGCTTGTTCCTTCTCCCGATTGGACCATATTAACATCATAGAGCATTTGCCTCATGGCCCCACATATGTCTTCAATTTCCTCCGTTGTAAAGACCTCGTCTTCTTCTTCTTCACTGTACCTTGGTCGGACGAAAGTTTGGTACAGATGCGGCAATGGTTGCGGCAAAACCCATCCTTTCTCCTTTCTCTTTTTGGCCCATCTTTCATCTTCAGGGGTTGGGCGAAAGCCCACTCCGAAAAACTTTTCAGCTACAGGTAAAGTTATCAGCTTTGGCACTCCTTGTAGGGACTTTCCCAAACCTTTTCCTGGCTGGAAGCCATGTTTAATCATTTCTTTCGCCACCGTGATGGAGGCATTAGACAAAAAAGGTTGGGGGAGAGGGTTCCCTTCTTCGTGTTGATCTGCCAACACAATCTCGAAAGCTTGATAGACAACGTTTTCGCTTCCCGCTTCCGCTTTCAAGCAAGGGATGGATGGATCTCGATAAATTGATTGATCATCTTCCCCGTGGACCACGATCTCTTGTCCCTTGTGCTCAAATTTCAACATCTGATGGAGGGTAGAGGGCACAGCTCCGGCCGCATGAATCCATGGTCTCCCTAGAAGAAAATTGTAAGAAGTGTCCATATCCAAAACTTGGAATGTCACTTCGAAGTCCACCGGGCCGATGGTCGTAATTACATCAATCTCTCCGACAGTATCTCTTTTTACACCGTCAAAAGCTCGCACACATATATTGTTAGGCCGAATCCTTTCGGCTCCGATTCCTATGCGGCCTAAAGTGGAAAGCGGGCATATGTCTACCCCGAACCCCCATCAACCATGACCCTCTTCATATAGTAGCCTTCGCTTTTGACAGTCAAATGTAAAGCTTTGTTGTGGGCGGCACCCTCCAAAGGCAAATCAGCTTTACTGAAGGAAATCTGATTGATCGCGAAGAATCTTTCTGTCATTCTTTCAAGTTGTTCGGATGAAGTCTCAATAGGCACGTATGCCTCATTCAAGGCTTTTAGCAAAACCTTTTGATGTTCAGTAGACTTCATTAGAAGGGACAACATCGACACCTGCTCTGGGCATTTACGCAGTTGGTCTATCACCTCATAATCAGGCATTTGCATCTTTTGAAAAAAGACCTCTGCCTCTTCAGCACTTAGAGGTTTCTTTGACGGGAAACGCCTTTGTGTGGCGTTATTTACCTCCTGTGTGTTTAAGTACTTCTGCCCTAGGACACTCTCAGATGAATTTCCCACAATCTCTTTCCCTTTGCGCGTAACAAGTGTTCGTTGGTAGCTCCAGGGTACTGCGGATGGATCTGTCATTGGTTTTTGTTGCATGCGTGCAATAACCACAGGTTCATCTGGTTTTCGGACCACATAAGTTCCCTTTGGTACATACATTGATGTTTCTCTCTTTAAATGGAACTTCTTGGGGGCACCTATGGACAATGGTTTTCCACTCTACCTCGTGGGAGGTAAAGGACTCCGCCCTTCTGAGACGATGCTTTCAATTCAATCGTCTTTTCGGATTTGGTTTCAAGAACTTCAACCTTTTTCCCTATTTTCTCTTGTTTTGGGGTAGCCTCAGGACGCTTCTCTATGTTGGCGATGGCGATTATTGCTTTCAAAGCTGGGTCAAATTCTTTGTCGTCACAAATCATCCCAATCATCGGTCCGTTGTTGTGGGCTGGTAATGGGTTGTTTGTCACATTTGGGATGTCTTCATCTGCGAAGACGATCCTCCCTTGATTGATCAATTCTTGCACTGCCTTCTTTAACGTCCAACAATTGTCAGTACTGTGTCCTTCAACACCTGAATGATATGCACAGTATATCCCTCTCTGGTAGGCAGGAGAGTCCGGATTCTGCCTGTTCTGCGGAACAAGCTGCAATAGGTTTTCTTGCCTGAATTTTGGGAAAAGAGTGGAATACGGCTCCCCAATCGGTGTAAAGCTCGTTTTGGGTTGCTCACGGTGGCGAGCGTTATTTGGCCGTGGATTATACTGGTTTGGGTAAGGAGGTTGGTTTCTATGGAATGGAGGTGGATTCCTGTTGGCTGGTGGCTGTGGCCGTGCCTGAGGTTGAATGTTCATGACTGCATAGGGTGGAGGCGAAGGAGCATAAGCCATGCCGTGATGTGGATAATAATGTTGGGGGGCCTTGTCGGAGAATACCTGCCTTGAGGTTCGATATCTCCTGTCTTCTACCGCTGCCATAGCAGATTCTTCTTTCTTCTTGCTTCGGGGCATCCCTCCAGACCCGCCTTGAATGGCTTGGGAAGTTGCCCGAATGGCCGCTTGGCTCAAAATTCGCCTGTTTTCAAGCCATTTTCTACCATTTCTCCGATCTTGATAGCTTCGGCGAAAGGTTTTCCCATCGCCGACATCATATTTTGAAAGTAATCGGGCTCTTGAGCTTGGAGAAAAGTCGTGACCATTTCAATTTCGTCCATGGGGGGTTTCACCCTGGACGCTTGCTCTCGCCACTTGATGGCATATTCTCTGAAGCTTTCTGAGGGCTTCTTTTTTAAGTTCGATAGAGAATTTCTGTCCGGCACAATATCGATGTTGTATTGGAATTGTTTTACAAAATCTCTGGCCAGATCATCCCAGATGTGCCATCGAGATATGTCTTGATCCATATACCATTCGGATGCTATTCCGACCAAACTTTCTCCGAAGTACGCCATCAACAATTCTTCTTCTGCCGCCGGCACCCCTCAATTGATTGCGGTATTTCTTCAAATGAGCAATGGGGTCGCCATGTCCGTCGTACTTTTCGAACTTTGGTGTCTTAAAACCTGATGGCAAATGGACGTGCGGGAACATGCACAGATCGGCGTAAGATACACTCTTCTGTCCACTCAGACCTTGCATGTTCTTCAAGCTTTGTTCCAAACTCCTCATTCTTTTTGCCATCTCATCCTGCTCGGGGGTCTTTGGATTTTGGCTCGGTAGAAACTCATATCGAGGCGGCTGAGAATATGTATTGGCTGCAACCTGGGTATGGTCCCGTGTAAGCGGTGGCGCTGGGAATGTAAAGGATGAGGAGTCGAAGAAAGGAGCATGTGCGGTGGGGTGCGTTGTGATTGGAACTGGCAATTCAACGGACGTTCTTGCAGATGTATCATGTGGTGTCACCCGAGGATGGGATGTGGAGGGTGATTCAGAGAGGTTTGTAGCATTGGAATACCCGAACAGAGTAGGTGGGTAATTGATGGGGGTATTTGAAATACCGCTTGACCTGAGAAGAATTTCAGGGAACCCAGGGACCAGACTCGGGGGCTCTTTCCCGTTGTTCCAATCGTCCAACATCTCGAGCATGCGGCAACGCAGCATTCTATTCTCTTCCAAAGCTGCCGACTCAGTAGCCGGGATGGTTGCCAATGAGCTTTCCTCTGAAACGGGGATGGTTGCTAAAGGCATTTCTGAAGACATGTCGGCACCCTTTTTGATCTAGTGAAATAGGAATGAGTACTCTCAGGCTGCCGAACTTTTCCTTTGGACCTTGTGAAGTACGAATGTGGTGCCGGATTACCGCAAAGTCAACCACTTTTACTAAAACCTGGATTTCAGCAAACAAACGGTTAGTCTGAAACAACATAACAGATAAGTAATCTCACGTTGGGTGTGATGCACTTATACAGGTGATAATGTTGCTACATGTATTCGTTTGCGATGCGTCATTCCGGTTTGTATTTTCCTTTACTTTCGCTTTCATCCCTCATCGATCTTCTTTTTCTCTTAACTTCTTCCCCCCCTTTTTTATTTTTATTTTTTATTTTTTATTTTTATTTATTTATTTTTTAGTGATGGTCGAATCTTATGTGGATTGCCTACGTATCATGTCACCGCATGAATCAGACCGGGCGTAGTTCGGAAAACAATAGACATAAGATGAAATGTTCATGAATTTTATTTCAACAAACTTGAAACACTTGCAAAATGACAACAATGGAGAAAAACTTGTAAAAAGACAAACAGACTCTAAAACAAAAGACTCTCCTAAGCATGTTCCAACGCCTCGAATCTTTGCGCCCGGGGGGCGTTGTTTGGCCTTGCTGCAGTTCTTGGGGTGAGATCTTTCTGTATACTTCCCAATTCTGCCATGACTTGGTGGACACATTCCATGATTGAAGAAAAGAGGGCGGGCCGAGGTACTCGTTCGCAGTTCAAACACCTCATAGTAATGTAGTGCCCGATCTCATTGATCCTGGTTCTGATTATGTCCTTTTCTCTGAGCAGCTGCCCTATGTGCCTGTTCTTTGCCCCTAATACTTGAGAGTTGCCGGAGACATGGTCCAAGAGCCTATCTATTTGTCTTTCCATCCGTGCCATCAAGTTGTGACAACGGTCTCTATCTGTTTTAGCATCCTGGACTTGCCTGAGAGTTCGCTCTCTAAGAGTGGCATTTGCTTTTCTCAAATCAACGATGATCGCATCATAGTCTTTCTTTACTTGTTGTAGACGGAGTGCTTCTTGGTGGGCCGCTCTCTTCCATTTTGTCCGGATTGCAACCAAAGCCGCTTTTGCCTTCTCCAAGTCTTCTTGGTGTTCAAAGGCTTTCCTTTCCAAATCGTTTATCGGCATCTGATCACTCCGACTCCTCCTTGACCTTTTTGCGGCCAATTGCATCTCTTGAATTTGAGTTTGGAGTGCTTCTCTTTCTTGCTCCCAACCGGCCCTTTCCCGATCGAAGTCAGCCCGTTGTATGTCCATGGCCGCTTCCAGGATTCCTTTGTCTTCTTTTAAAGTGTTGATGCAAGATTGGAAATTTTGTGCTGTCTCATGCTCAGCCTCTCTAACTCTGGCTTCTATTTCTCTCTCCCAATCGACAGCACACTTCACTAACCTTTCTGACCTTTGCTCTTGTGTGGGTTGGTTGTGGAACCATTCAAGATAAGCGAGACTCACTTCTCCCGTTCCCGATAGGCAACCATCTCGTTGATGTCGGAGAGTCGACTACTGAACCATACCTTCTGTGCATAAGTCTCCCTCGGGGTCTCTTTCGTCACAAATTCCCATACAAATGATCGCATATCCTCAATTGGGGCCCTTTTCTATTCTCTTCCTAACTGCCGCATGACACGTAGCGGGGCATATGGTTGGAAACCCCTGAAACCCATTAGTATGTAGAATGGGCGGTATGTCGACATATGCATGATTTTGGCGGAAGGGAACCAATAATAATTCCAGGTAAGTTGATCTGCTCTCAAAGAGTTGAGAAGTTCTTGCCAAGTCCTCAAGTCTTCTGGAAGGTTACAACGAGCGGCTCTGTTTGTATGACAACGAATATAATTCAGCCAATCTGCTTTGAAGTTTATCACAATCGGGTGATGATAGAGATGTTCTATAAACCACATTTGTAATAAGATATTGCAGCCTTCAAAATAATCTTGTCCTTCTTGGCACCGAGTTAAGGCCCGGAAGATGTCTCCTAGTATCATCGGAAGAACAGTGTGTTCCTCGTTGCTCTGTAGATATGAGACCACCGCAGCTAAACGGATTCTGATGCGTCCGCCACGTTCGGGAAAAACCATGGTTCCCAAAAAAGCGATCATAAAAGCATAGATTCTTAAATCTCCCCAGGCGTCATAATTTAGCTGGTTAACAAATTCAACGTTTGAGAATTTCTCAAACCCTTCCTTATCACCAAATCTGTCGTAGAGATAATCTAGTGGCACCCAACCGTTCTCCAGACAACCGAGGGGAGCCCGCCGGAGACATAGCTTTTTCAAGAAGTTATTCACACCCATCTAACTAGGAGCTGCAGGTCTCATCTTGTGCAAATCTCTTCCGAGCCCTGTGAGTCCGCCCAATTCTTCCAAAGTGGGTGTCATTTCGCAATCCCGGAATCTGAACACATTGCTTGTTGAGTCCCAAAACTCACTAAAGCTCTGATCACATTTTTATCCGGTTTTATCATTATGATGTCCGGAAGAAATTTGAGGTGCTTGTGAACTTGATTTCTTTCCCAAGCTGAAAAACTAGTCCACCATTTACGGAGCCGATCTGGGGTTTTGTCCTGGACCGTGAACATAGGTGGCATTTCGTCTCTCACCCTTTTCTGGCCGATTCGTTGCGAGGAAGTCATGCTGATCCTAGAAAAGATAAAAATGGATTTAAGATTTTTTATTTATTTTTTTATTTATTATTATTTATTATTATATATATAAAAAAATGAATCTTGTTAATACGGCCTTTCAGCACTTGAAGAAGATTTGAAGGCTGTATAACAGGATACCAGTGTGATGTCTATATTTCGTTTTGCGAAATTAGTCCTCCAGCGCCCCTTTTGAGGCGTTTGGCTATTTTTGCAAAATTTCCTAACTCTCGACTAAGAACAAAAATCCTAATTCTAATATTTTTATTATTGTTTTCCTTAAAAAAAAAATCAGTATTAGTTGAGCCCGATATGGGTTGCCTACGTATCTCGTGTTTGGTGAGAATCAAACTTGCGTAGTTCGAAAATAAAAGAACTAAATCATTTTAAGAAAAGGAAACAAACTATTTTTAAACAGTATTTATAAAACAAATTATTTTTTAAAGGAACTAAGAAAATTTATTTGGAAATTTTTTCTTGCATTTTTTTTTCAAAATTATTTTCAAAGAAACTAAACTATTTTCGTAAAATTAAGAAAATTTATTTGGAATTTTTTTTTTGCATTTTTCAGAATTTATTTTCAAAGAACTAACTATTTTCATAAAATTAAGAAAATTTAATTTGGAATTTTTTTTTGCATTTTCTTTTTCAGAATTTTTAAAGAACTAACTATTTTCGTAAAATTAAGAAAATTTATTTGAATTTTTTTTTTGCATTTTTCAGAATTTATTTTCAAAGAACTATTTTCATAAAATTATTTTAACTATATACCCTGACGTTTTCCACTTCTTCCTCTTTTTAACAAACCGGTCGGCATGTAAGATCGAAACAAATAAATGCACACAAAAAGATGCAACAAGTTGGTCTTTTTGTTTCGGGTACACCTGTCCTAGACAGGCGCCCAACCCCTGTGTTGAGTCTCCTAAGTCAAATATGCACATGATGCAAATAAGCGTTCCTATCGGGGATCCGGCATAAGGTCTTGTTATTCTAAGTCATCATCCTGTTGGAAAAATGTCTAGACTGGCTTTAACTCGAGCGGACAACTCGAGCCGAAGAGTGTCAGTGCACCGGTAGCATGGCTTTCCAGCTTAATTGACAAAACTCTCCGCCTAAACATGTGTGACTACAAAATCCTTCACCAGGTGCCAAGCACCACGGCTATCTTGAGAAAAACGGGCTATGTCCAGCAAATGCCCGGTATTATATTTCAAAAGACTCAGAAGAGAAAAAATGGGTATCGGCACAATTTATATACAGTTCATGAAATATCAAAGCGGTAAAGCAACATTTAGCATATAAAATATAAACATGTAATAAAAATCAGATAATAAATAAGCCAAATAAAATAATTATTCAAAGCTCGAATTCTTAAACCATGAACCAGTAGTTCTGGGTTTGTAGTCCCCAGCAGAGTCGCCAGAGCTGTCACACCTCCTTTTGGCGCGCCCGCTACCCGGTGGGGTAGAAGCGCAAGGGAGTTTTTCCAATTTAAGTGACAATGTTCGAAACGGGATTATTTTATTTATTTTTTAAGAGTCGCCACTTGGAATAAATTAAGGTGTCCCAAGTCACCGATTTATTTAAATCCCGAATCGAGGAAATTTCGACTTTCCAAATGAAGTCGGCGAACCAGAAATTTTAAGTAAGGAATTCTGTTGACCCGAGGGAAGGTGTTAGGCACCCCCGAATCCCGTGGTTCTAGCACGGTCGCTTCAATTATTATAAATGGCTAAAATATCCTGATTTTTATACATGTTTATAAATTATATGCTCTAATCAAACTTTAAAAACCGCTCTATTAATTTGAAAAAAACCATACCGAAAGAAAGACTAATTATAACACAGATTCGGACTTTAACAGATAGGTGAATAAATAAAAAAAATCCGAATTGCTTATTTGAAAATCTGCCAATTTAAAGCCATTGTCAAATTAAACCAAAAAAATCAATTTATTTAAACAGGGTATCTCTTAAAATTATTTCCAATTAAAGAATCGTACCAAGTTATTTCCTAGCTTTTGACTTATGGCCGGAGATTGAATGAAAGGACATGAACTAATGGGAAAATTGACCAAAATATACGAAATAGAGTTAATTCGTCTTGATTAATTATTTAAACGTGAGGTTGCCTACTTTGGATTTCGCTATCCTTAATCTGATGTTACTTGATGAAATCGACATTATATGATTAAAGTGACTAACATTGTTATTTAAAGGTATTGTCTAACTTATCTTGCTTGCTTAACTATAAATAGGCCTCAAAAGAAGAAGAAAAATCAAAGTAAAAGAAAAATTTGAAATGATTCCAAACATCTTATATTAATGGCTAAGCTTTAAATGAACCAACATTTTGAACATGCTTAGACTACTTAATTTTAACAAAATTACTTACGTAAAATATCAAAGGGAATCCTAATCCGAATTAGCTAACTTTACTTACACAAATCCAATCGTATACTAAAATATAGAAAAACTAATTGAGCATAAATGAGAAACTGATATCTATTTTTATCAATGGTCCAAAATATTGCGAATTTACAAATACAAGCCTAGCAAGTTTTGTTTCAATCCATACATAATGAAAATAAGAGCTAAGTAGACATACAAGACTAATGCACCTTCAATCTTCTAATGACTAAATTGTACGATATCTATTTTTGCTAACAGTTCTTAATTTAACAAAAAAAAAAAGATCATTTATGCAGTGACTTCAAACAAAGATTCAAAGTGATCTTCCATTTCAATCATGGTACAAGAATAGTCAAACCCGAGAAATGTGTACCTGGAATTCGAAAAACAAAAGAGGAAATCAGTTGCAGGAATCCAACAACAACAGGTATGGAATAGCAACACCAGCAGCAAATTTCCAGTAAAAAAACCGGCAGAAACAGTAGCAGAACAGTAGAGAAATTCCGGGGAATGTTTTAAAATTCCAAACAGAAAAGCCCAGGAATCTTCAAACCAATAGAAAGACCAAAACACATATGAAACAGTGTTCAAAGAACCAACAGGAAGTCTTCTTTCACAACTGAAATGAATCTGAAGCAAATGAAGAGAGAAAAACTCTGGGTGTAATATTACAGAGATTCAAGTAGGTAATACTACGGAGCTTCTGCCGAGTGTGTGTTCTTGTGAGTGTCTAATGTGTTTTTCCAGATTTTTTCAGAAAATCTTAAGCTTTCTCTCTGATTGTTTCTTTCCAGTGAATATTTGTATGTATTCTCAGTGTTCTGCTAGTTCTGAATGTGAGTATTCTCAGTGTGTGTTTGTGAAAACAGTGTGTGTATATTTTTTAGAGTGTTCACTATCAGTGGTCTATGTATACTGCCAGTCCCTGTCTCTCTATGTGTGTGTCTGTATATGTAGCTCTCAAAATTCAGACCTTCCCATCTTAAACCCTTGTCCCAGCCTGTATTATTCCCTGCACCTGTAACCAATTAATCTTTTTTTAGATCACATCCCATGTGCTCTCTTCCTTTTACAACCTGATCAAACACTCAAAACCAAACCACAACCCCCTATCCTTTGTCAATTAGACTATACCTAACCTTTTAAACCTTTTCAAATGCTTCCCATGTTCTTTATGACTTATACAGAAGGCTTTAAACATGGTTTTCTGCATCAATGACCCTTTTCCTTCTATTTAAAACTAATATGCAGTGCATATCTTGCTATAAAACTAAACCTTCCCATGTGCAATCACATTTGAACCCTTGAGTATGGTTTTCAGATTTCTAAACTAAAGTTAAACAACTATATCCAATTCATTCTAATTCAACAAACGAAAATCAAACAAACAGCCTATTTCAAATCAAACAGTGAATTCGGATCAAGTGAAACAATGCCAAACTTTTGCCAAAATGTTCTAACAAACGAACCTACGAATCTAATCGACGACATTCGTATAGTCGATTACAACAACCACAATCAATAACACACAATCGATGAACAAGTTCTCATTTTTTAGCACTTAGGCCGAGAGAGAGAAAAAAAATGAAAGAAGCAAGAATGTTATTCGACTTCAATAATCGACTCGAATACACACACTTATCAACAAACAACAATCAATCGATTACGATACGTACAATCGATAAACAAACAATCTCGAAACAGTGAATCAAGGAAATTCTCGGCCAAACCAACAAAAAATGTAGAACACAATCATTTGACGATATGAATCGAAGGGAATATGCATTCCAACATTCAAATAACGATCAATCGATTATGATACGTACAATCGATAAACAAACAATCTCAAAATAGTGAATCAAAGGATTTCGGCCAAAACAGTCCAAAATGAAGAATTGGCTATTCGACGAAGTATCGAATCGAGTTCTTATCTCATAACTTCGTCATTCATAACAGATAATCAGAAGCGAGCAAGTCGACCAAATAAAAGGTCCCAAATAGATGAAGAAGAAAGAAAATTTGGAAACATCCGAGAGAAGAAAAAAAATCAAACAACAAATGAAACTACGAAAACAATTAACTAAATTGACGAGTCTAATTAAATAAGAACGGAAAAGAAAAGAAATACCTTGAAGAGAAGAAATCGGAATGAACAAACTTGGGACAAATCTCGGTTTTGACTTCGAAATTGTATTTTGGGAATCAAATGGACCTTAATTGAAATGTCTTCAAATGAAAACATTTCGATTAAGGTCTATTAGACCCCAATCTCTTTCGACTTGGACGAAATCCCTATTCTAGGGTTCTTGAATCAACTCGCCTGATTCGATGCATTCTCGTGTTGTTTGAAGAGAAACGGGTGTGGGTTTGAGGAGAGGATGGCCTAATGATGGTGTGGTGAGAATTGGGTGGCCGGCGGCGTTGTTGCCGCCGGATTTTGGGCAAAGGGGTAAGGTGGCGGCTAGGGCTTGGGCTTTGAGAGAGAAAGGGGTAAGGGTTATGTGAGCAAATGAGGCGGGTTTGGGAAGTCTTAGGGGTCTTTGGGTAATTGAAATTGATACAATTAATCTCGGCCGTTGGATGATGAGAATCCAACGGCCACGATCGATTTATGTCAAGGAAAAACGGGGCCGTTTGGTTTATATCAGGGTGGATTGGGTTATGGGGTTTGGACTAGGGTTATTTTAGTTTTTTGGGCCTGGGATTTAATTAAGAAGTGGCCCAATCCGATTTAATTCCTCTTCTTTTCATTTGATTTTGTTTTCCTTATCTCTTTAATTTAATTTTCTAATTAAAACAAAAATTACACTACAAAATCAATTAAATTATAAGAAATACTAATTAAGTTATATTAACAATTAACACACTCAATTTAAACATCAATTAAATATAAATCACACAATTGGGACATTAAATACTAGAAAAGCAAAAAATACATATTTTTGTGATTTTATTTTGTAAAAATAAACTTAAACTACCCCTAATTGCAAAGTTAGATCAAAAATGTAAATATGACCTATTTTTGTATTTTTATTAATTTAAACACATATAATCATGCATATACAAATGCAAACAATTACCAGAAATAACACGAAAATTCACAAAAATACACATCGTAAAAAATAGACAATTTTTGTTTTGATTTTGTGGGAGTAATTCATGTTAGGCAAAAATCACGTGCTCACACCCCTAATGGGTCGCCAATGTCATCATTGTCAAAAAGAAAAACGAGAAATGGAGAATGTGCATAGATTTCACCAACCTTCACAAGGCGTGCCCAAAAGATTCGTTCCCATTACCCCACACCGACCAGTTAATCGACGCCACGACAGGACATGAACTGTTAAGCTTCTTAGATGCCTACTCCGGCTACAACCAGATCATGATGGCAGAGGAGGACCAAGAAAAGACAACTTTTATCACCCACCAAGAAACGTATTGCTACAAGGTGATGCCCTTCATACTCAAAATGCAAAGGGCAACGTATTAGAGACTGGTTATCAAAATATTCAAGGAACAACTTGGCAAGACCATGGAGGTCTATATCATTGATATGCTAGTGAAGTCGGCAAAGAAAGAAGACCACATCGACCATCTAAAATAAGTCTTCGAGAAATTAAGACGGTATGGGGTGAAGTTGAACCTAGAAAAATGCGCCTTCAACGTGGCCTCGGGAAAACTTTTGGGTTTCCTCGCATCACAACGAGGTATCGAGGTCAACCCAGACCAGATCAAAGCAATAGATGCAATACCTGAGACTTTGAATAGCAAGAAGTAGGTACAAAAGCTGACAGGACGAATAATCGCCCTATCCAGGTTCATCTCGTGATCCTCCGACAAGTGCCATAAATTTTTCAACGTATTGAGAAAAGATCACGGGCTACAGTGGAACGAGGAATGCATCGAGGCTCTGAGAAACGTAAAAGCATACTTATCTTCGCCACAATTTCTAGTCAAAGCGAACCCATGTGAATCTTTGCTGGTATATCTGGCGGTATCCAAAGTCGCCGTCAGTGCAGTCTTTGTCTGCGAAAACAAAGGTATGCAGTCTCTTATTTTTTATATCAGTAAAACCCTAGTGGATGTTGAGACACGGTACCCACACCTCGAGAAGTTGGCCCTGACACTGGTTGTAGCTTCACGAAAGCTTAGACCTTATTTTCAGTGCCACCCCATAAAAGTAATAACGACCTCCCCCCTGAGAAGCATCCTACACAAGTCTGAGTTGTCTAGAAGGCTCGCCAGATGGGCCATAGAGCTCAGCAAGCACGACATATCCTATCACACAAGAAATGCCATCAAGTCGCAGGTATTTGTCGTCTTTGTCGTCGATTTCAGCATAGAGATATTGCCGAAGGTGGAACTAGAGGCCATTCGTGCCTCCCCTAGTACCGACCTTTGGACTCTCTACACTGACGGTGCCTCCAAAGTCTCGAGATCGGGACTAGGACTCGTTCTCGAAGTCCCCATGGGCAAAATAATTCGCCAATCCATACGATGCCCTAAGATGACTAACAATGAGGTCGAGTATAAGATTGTGGTTGCAGGTACGAAGTTAGCCATCAAATATGGGGCTCAACAACTCATCCTCCATTGTGATTCCCAACTTGTGGTGAACCATATCACCAGGGCTTACCAAATAAAGGAGCAGAGACTGCAAAAATACCAATCAAAAGTCCACAAGCTAATGCTTGAGTTCGACGAGTGCCACCTTGAGCAAATCCCTAGGGTGAAAAATGTCAAAGTAGACGGCGTAGAAAAACTGGCCGCAGTCTCCAAAAACATCAGTAGTGGGAGTGTAGTCACCCTCCTCCATTCGACCATAGATCATGCTGAGGTTAGGGGTGGGCATTCGGTATTTCGGTTCGGGATTTAAGAATTTCGGTTCGGTATTTCGGTATTCGGTTTATCAATTGTATATACCAAATACCATACCAAAATATTTCGGTACGGTTCGGTATTTCTTATTTTGGTTCGGTACGATTTCGGTATGGTTTCGGTTTAATAATTATACGTTGCGACCTCTCCAATAAACTGCTCACTTCATTATGATTATTTAGTCTCTAGCTCAATTAGTTCTTGCGGATGCATTTTAGTAATATGTTACGTCAAATTGTTTAGATCGCAAAGCTATGTAACTAAGACCTCTAATAATTCACAAACTGGAGTACTGCTGCTCGTTAGGCAACTGGAACATAAGTAACCAACTGGAACAACTGGATCCTTGCTCAGGGTCTCATTAGGCAACTGGAACATAATCTGCTCGTTAGGCAACTGGAACATAAGCTTCAGTGCTTCACTGTGTTTGCATTCTAGTTTACAATATTTTCCCTTGCACTGTGTTTGCATATCAGCAGCCACAAAATTCCAGTTTAACAGTTAAACACACAGTGTAGTGTTAGCACTCAGCAGCCATTGACAATGGGAATTCCACAACACACAGAATACTTCCCTAATGCAAACAAATTGTTTTACATTGCAAGGTGATTTGGATTTTAAAAACAGTCTTAACACTTAAACACACAGTGCAACTGGCCAACTGCAAAAGTCTTAACAGTTAAACATAATGCAACAAAAACATAGAGGGCATCCCTCAACAAAAACAGTCTTAATTCTTAAATACGGACGGTCTTAATTCTTAAATACGGATTTCAGGAAGACGCCCAAGACAATACTTAACATGACTCCTTAAACTAGCTGTTCCATTCCTCTTTGGATGAACACTATAGACTCGACCACAATGCTTGCACTCTACTTTGCGAACTTCTCCATTATCTTTTTTCACCTCAAAGTGTTCCCAAACATCGGAGCGTACTTTAGGAGCACGGGGCATGATTGCACTTGAACCTAAATATAAATCATAAGTTAGAATATAATATTTTGATGATAATAAAACAAAACTACAAAAGTATTAAGTATATCACCAAACAAATAGAGTATTAAACTTACCACTCAAGATGCAAGTTGCAAGTTTGCAACTATATATCAAACAATGCTAGTAGTGCTTCCATTATTTTCCATATCTATAGATAATTCGACCAAATATGTCATACAAATGAAAAACCATGATATATTATTTTGAACTAAAATACACAAAATATTAAAGCTTACCAAGCTCGAGTTCCTCAAGATATTTCAAGTCTTCTTCAACACTAATAGGATTTTTATCTTCTCTAAGCCAATCTTGAACGCAAATAAGAGCTTGCACACATTTAGGAGTCAATGAACTCCTAAATGAATCAAGAATACGACCACCGGTGCTAAATGCGCATTCCGATGCCACACTAGAAATTGGAATGGCCAACACATCACGAGCCAACTCCGAAAGAATAGGAAATCTAGGAGCATGTGTTTTCCACCAACTCAAGATATCAAATTCTTCACTAAAAGGCTCTTGTTCTTCACTAATGTATTTATCCAACTCCGATTTAGCACTCCCACTTCCATTGTCTTCCTTTTGTTTCTTCAAGCTAAGCTTAGTCCTTATTTTTGATGCACTTATAACACTCCCACTAGATGTGTTGCTAGATGAAGTAGATCTAGATGGAGATTGAGGACAAGTGTGGTGGTTTGGACTACTATTGGTTTGCTGTTGTGTTTGTTGCTGCTGTTTACTACTACTGTTGCTTCACTGCATAGCTGATCCCTAGTCTTCTACTTTGTCAATTTTCAGGTATTTCCTTCTCTCATGTTATGTTGGTGCACATGAAGTGAAAAATGGAAACAAAAATGCCCATTCCTTGGCTCCTCGAACACTGCCCGTTTGGATTGTTGTGTATTGACAATCGAATAAATGCTAAGTGTATTATATTAATGTAGCTTTATTCTCATTTGCACGTGTATGAATCATGGACTGTATAAATTTAAATTATATCTAGACTTTCAGAATGTTTGAACTTTATTAGTATTTGATCATTCTTAACATGTTCGAAACACTTACGATCTTTTAGGACAAATATATTCCTAGATTTAGATTCCTGTTGATATAGCATGTAAAGGAAAAGTTTAAAAATAATTTGTTAATTCCTTTCCTTTAATTTCGTTTCAGAATAACTCCAAGTTTAAAAAAAAGTAAATGAATTAGAAGCCAGGCCTTTGGGTATACGAACTGTAAATAATCACAAAAGTAGGTATAATTATGCTATTGTCCCATTACTAATAGTTAAACGTGTATTCCCAAGACAACAATTGGAAAAAATTGATTTGTTCATGAATATCGGTAGAATCAAATGGTCTGAACTTTAATCTAGAATTTGAATGGTCAACGTTCTGTTAATTGGTATAATGGCGTATTATTTGCCTTGTTTTAATTAATGAAGGTATTAGGACTAGTTTACATTAACACTGGGTCTAGTTTGTTCGATTCTGCAATCATACGAACCTTCCTTTAGCATATTCTACCAGAAGCTTAGAATTTAGGCCCAAGCTATGATATATCTGCCCTTTCGCCTTCGAATTAAATTTACAGGCTACTTGCAAGCCCAAAAATAATTAAAGTAATCTTATGAGTTCATGGGCTCAAACATAACATTATTAGGTAATGTTGATTAATTAGGATTTCTTTTATTATTAGAGACAAAAAATAAAGAAACAAAACATAGTTTACTTTACAGATTTACCTTTAAATAAAAAATGATAAATGCATGGCCCTCATTTAAGTAATCTTGTTTATTCTTAGAACTCGAGGCGTGACAATAGGTTAAAACGGTACTAAGCCGGTGAATGCTTAATTGGTAAACTAAAGTAATTTTTTCTTAGTAACATTTATTAGGACTTTCTTTCCTTTTGATATAAAAACAAAGCAACAGAAAATTTAGTTATGCTAGGTATGACTTTAAATAATAACGAGACGAGCCTCGCCAACGAAAAACACACAATTGTGGGGCCCTCAAATTAGTTGTTAAAAAAAAAAAAAAAAAAAAAAAAACTTAGACTTGGAAGAACCGTTTAGTGAATTTCACACTCCTTTCCCAAAGATAATAAGGACGATAGACTCTTTAGGCGCGATTTTATAAATAAATTACTTTCCTAAATACGGGTGCGCATTTATGTGACCCAACTCTTACTCTCGGCGAAACTGAAATACATTAAAGTCACAGGCGTACTGGTTGCGGTGTGACTCGAAATGTGTTTTCGTGACGTCGCAATTCTTCTAAAAATAAAAGCGGAGCATTAAAAATACATAGTTAAAATATACAAGAAATCAGATAAAAGCAAAAAGTGCAGTTGAGCGACCGTGCTAAAACCACGGAATCCGGGAGTGCCTAACACCTTCTCCCGGGTTAACAGAGTTCCTCATCCGGTTTTCTAGTTTCGGAGACTATATTACAAAGTCATAAATTTCCTCGGTTCGGGATCAAACCGGTGACTTGGGACACCATTATTTCCCCAAGTGGCGACTCTGAATTTAATAAATTGATCCCGTCTCGATTGTCCTTTAATTGGAAAAACTCCCCCGTGCCCTCGCGGGCGCGGTAAAAAGGAGGCGTGACAGTAATCAGTCCTCAAATTGACGGAAAAAGAGTTGGAGCTTAGTCGGGGGTGGCGGCAGAGGTTGCCGATGTGCACCGTATGGTGGCGGTCTTGACTACCAAACTCGAAGCCAAGGTGGCAGAGATCGACGTTCTCAGGTGTACTGTTCCACCAATTCCTGGAGACGTGGCTCGATCTTCTTTTCCCAACTCTTGTCTAGTGATGATGTGCGTCGTGATGCGTATGAGATGTGGGTTTATGCGGAGGCAAGATTGGACGTATATAGGAAACTTCTCACTGCGGGTCATTCTATCGAGGAGGAGGTTCAGGAGCAGTAGAGCGAAGCTCGTGGTGAGAGGGTAGCCTCCGGGTATAGCTCTGACTCTCGGGAACAGGGGGCTATGATTCAGAAGAATTTGACCGGCTTAATTTCGACCCCTGGTTCAATGAAGCTTATCGCCTTAGTGGCAATAATTGAGAAGGCAAACAGACGGGGGGCGATGGGCAAGATGGCAGGGCTTCTTGAAATTTGTACATGTTTTGCTTTTTGTATAATGTAATGGTGGCCCTTTGTGGGATTGAATGTATATAATTTTTTGTCATAATGTATGAATTAGGGGTGGGCATTCGGTATTTCGGTTCGGGATTTAAGAATTTCGGTTCGGTATTTCGGTATTCGGTTTATCAATTGTATATACCAAATACCATACCAAAATATTTCGGTACGGTTCGGTATTTCTTATTTTGGTTCGGTACGATTTCGGTACGGTTTCGGTTTAATAATTATACGTTGCGACCTCTCCAATAAACTGCTCACTTCATTATGATTATCTAGTCTCTAGCTCAATTAGTTCTTGCGGATGCATTTTAGTAATCCGTTACGTCAAATTGTTTAGATCGCAAAGCTATGTAACTAAGACCTCTAATAATTCACAAACTGGAGTACTACTGCTCGTTAGGCAACTGGAACATAAGTAACCAACTGGAACAACTGGATCCTTGCTCAGGGTCTCATTAGGCAACTGGAACATAATCTGCTCGTTAGGCAACTGGAACATAAGCTTCAGTGCTTCACTGTGTTTGCATTCCAGTTTACAATATTTTCCCTTGCACTGTGTTTGCATATCAGCAGCCACAAAATTCCAGTTTAACAGTTAAACACACAGTGCAGTGTTTGCACTCAGCAGCCATTGACAATGGGAATTCCACAACACACAGAATACTTCCCTAATGCAAACAAATTGTTTTACATTGCAAGGTGATTTGGATTTTAAAAACAGTCTTAACACTTAAACACACAGTGCAACTGGCCAACTGCAAAAGTCTTAACAGTTAAACATAATGCAACAAAAACATAGAGGGCATCCCTCAACAAAAACAGTCTTAATTCTTAAATACGGACGGTCTTAATTCTTAAATACGGATTTCAGGAAGACGCCCAAGACAATACTTAACATGACTCCTTAAACTAGCTGTTCCATTCCTCTTTGGATGAACACTATAGACTCGACCACAATGCTTGCACTCTACTTTGCGAACTTCTCCATTATCTTCTTTCACCTCAAAGTGTTCCCAAACATCGGAGCGTACTTTAGGAGCACGGGGCATGATTGCACTTGAACCTAAATATAAATCATAAGTTAGAATATAATATTTTGATGATAATAAAACAAAACTACAAAAGTATTAAGTATATCACCAAACAAATAGAGTATTAAACTTACCACTCAAGATGCAAGTTGCAAGTTTGCAACTATATATCAAACAATGCTAGTAGTGCTTCCATTATTTTCCATATCTATAGATAATTCGACCAAATATGTCATACAAATGAAAAACCATGATATATTATTTTGAACTAAAATACACAAAATATTAAAGCTTACCAAGCTCGAGTTCCTCAAGATATTTCAAGTCTTCTTCAACACTAATAGGATTTTTATCTTCTCTAAGCCAATCTTGAATGCAAATAAGAGCTTGCACACATTTAGGAGTCAATGAACTCCTAAATGAATCAAGAATACGACCACCGGTGCTAAATGCGCATTCCGATGCCACACTAGAAATTGGAATGGCCAACACATCACGAGCCAACTCCGAAAGAATAGGAAATCTAGGAGCATGTGTTTTCCACCAACTCAAGATATCAAATTCTTCACTAAAAGGCTCTTGTTCTTCACTAATGTATTTATCCAACTCCGATTTAGCACTCCCACTTCCATTGTCTTCCTTTTGTTTCTTCAAGCTAAGCTTAGTCCTTATTTTTGATGCACTTATAACACTCCCACTAGATGTGTTGCTAGATGAAGTAGATCTAGATGGAGATTGAGGACAAGATGTTGTTGAATACTTTTTTAGATACTCCCCAAACAAAGAATTCATATAAGTATACACCTCAACATTTATTTTCTTACCTTTTTCCTCCCCAAAAAGTTCTTCAAGTGCTCCCTCAACATATTCAAATTTGTTACGTGGATCCAAGACAGAAGCAATAAAAATTATTTTATTCATCTTTTCAGGCTCACCCCAATACTTCTTGAACTTTTCTTGCATTCGCTCAGCCATTTTTCTCAAATGCTCATCCTCACTAGCTAAACACATTTTCAAATGACAATAAAGTTCAGATACATCCTCAAAATGAGAATTACAAGTGACATAACGTGAACCTGAAACTTTTTTAGTTAGCTCGTGAAATCTTGCAAGAAACTCTATCACATTCCTCACATTCACCCAATCATCAGATTCAAGAGGACATGCACTACTACCATCTTCACAAAGATGAGAACATTGATAAGCATAAAATCCCTCATCAAAAAGATGAAACTAGTCAAAGGCCTTTTCAAAGTTTTGTGCTGTGTCCAACATCAAATAGGTGGAATTCCACCTAGTAGGAACATCCAAGCACAACGTTTTGGTACATTCTACCTTTACATGTTCACAACACTGTTTAAACTTTAAGGTCCTTGCAGGCGAAGATCTCACATACCTCACAATATTTCTAACACGTGTCACAGAAGCATCAAGTTCTTTCAAACCATCTTGCACAATTAGATTTAGTATATGAGCCATGCATCTCACATGAAGATGTTTACCACTCATCATATTAGTTTTCCAAATATCTAACTGTTTAGAAAATTCTTTGATTGTGACATCATTTGAAGAAGCATTGTCCACGGTAATAGTGAAAACCTTGTCTAATTTCCATTCAAGCAAACAATCCCTAATAACTTTAGCCATATCTTCACCCTTATGACTAGTGATAGGGCAAAAATTTAGTATTCTTTTATGCAACTTCCAATCCCTATCAATGAAGTGGGTTGTCAAACACATATAATTTATTCTTTGTAATGAAGTCCATGTGTCTGTTGTGAGGCAAATTTTTGGTTGTGCTTCTTTAAAACACCTTCTTAGATTTTGCTTCAAGTCACCGTAAACTTCATAACAATCCCTTGTTATTGTTCTACGAGAAGGAAGACGAAATAGTGGTTGTGTTTGTCACGACCCTAGTTCACCAATCGTGAACATGTCATGACGGCACCCAGTCCCCATGACTAGGTAAGCCTAACACGTTGCGGAATATACCATTTTATGAACATTAATTAAGAAATAGCGGAAAATAGTATAAAAAGGAAATGTAATCTGTGCCGCTTGGCACATACACCCATCAAACACACTGTATAAAACACCTCCAAGACCCGGAATCCCACGGGCAACACAGACTAAAAGAGAGTATACAACTGTGGCTCTATGTGTAAAGAGTATCTAACAACGAAATGAAGGAAAACATCTACTAGTACTATCAGAATAGAAGGAGGGCCTCCGGATCCGCGGACGTAGCAGATCATACCTCGAGGTCTCCCAAAGTGCTGCTGAATCTCCTAGCATAAGCTTGTCCTAATGTACCTGGATCTGCACAACAAAAGGTGTGCAGAAGAGTAGCATGAGTACACCACGGCGGTACTCGGTAAGTGCCAAGCCTAACCTCGATGGAGTAGTGACGAGGAAGGTCGGGGCCCTACCGAGAAAACAATAATATAATGATGATAACAATAATAAGCGATTTAAATGATAATAAATCTGAAATGACAACAGTAAAGTGATTTATGCAACCGTTTACGAATTAAGCTAGCAAGCAAGTAAATAACTCAATAAAAACTCAATCGGCAAGTCCAGGACCTGTGGGAATCGAACCCACAGTCCCATTCTCAGTACCTCCGGGTCTCCGGGAATCGAACCCGCAACCCATGTCTCAATAAATAATCAATAACTCGGGATCTCCGGAATCGAACCCGTAGTCCCTACCAATAACTCGGGATCTCGGGAATCGAACCCGTAGTCCCTACCGATAACTCGGGATCTCGGGAATCGAACCCGTAGTCCCTACCAATAACTCGGGATCTCGGGAATCGAACCCGTAGTCCCTACCAATAACTCGGGATCTCGGGAATCGAACCCGTAGTCCCTACCAATAACTCGGGATCTCGGGAATCGAACCCGTAGTCCATATTTCAATAATATCAGGATCTCGGGAATCGAACCCGTAGTCCACATTTCAATAATATCGGGATCTCGGGAATCGAACCCGTAGTCCACATTTCAATAATATCAGGATCTCGGGAATCGAACCCGTAGTCCACATTTCAATAATCTCGGGATCTCGGGAATCGAACCCGTAGTCCATATTTCAATAATCTCGGGATCTCGGGAATCGAACCCGTAGTCCACATTTCGATAATCTCAGGATCTCGGGAATCAAACCCGTAGTCCACATTTCAATAATCTCAGGATCTCGGGAATCGAACCCGTAGTCCACATCTCAATAATCTCAGGATCTCGGGAATCGAACCCGTAGTCCATATCATTATCACTCCGGGTCTCTGGGAATCGAACCCACAGCCCTGGGATCTCCGGGAATTGAACCCGCAGTCCACAAACACAGCAAGTAAAGGAAATGCAGAGAGGGAGGTATAATATGCTTAACGATAACTTCGCCGATGAACAGCGCCAAGCGATTTACCAAGAAAACTCAAGTAAGTCAATTAAGCAACTAGACAGTTAGATTCTATCTAATCATGCTCTTCTAACCACTACCGGGTAAAAATATCAAATTAACAGCCAAAGACAGGAATATCGCTCATCGAACATTTTAAATAAAGTACGTGTTCAACAACCAGCGCATGTACACGCCCGTCACCTCGCGTACAAGGCATTTAAACTATCACATAATATCCTAGGGGTGAAAATTTCCCCCACACGAGGTTAGACAAGCCACTTACCTCAATTCCGGTACAAAACCGCTAAGTAATAACCCTCTTGCCACGAATGTCGGCCTCCACAAGTGTAGAATCTGATAAAAATCAATAGAATCACATCAAAATAGGCCAATTGGGCATTACCCAATCAAAATAACTCAAAATACACCAAAACCCACAAGTTGCCAAAACCCGACTTTCGGTACGCTTATCGAAAAATCACGAAAATTATATTTTCGGGTCCCTTATCTCAATACGAGTCTAGGCATATAAAATTTACCAAAATCGGACTCCATTTGCCCACTCAAATCAGAGATTTTCTAACATTTAGGCCTAGGGCTCAAAACCACCTTTAATCTTCCAATTTCAGTGAAATAATCACGGATTTCACGATAAACCAACGAATTAAGGTCAAGAAACTTACCCCCGATGATTTCCCGATGATATCCCAACGTTTCCCCTTCAAAATCCTCTCTTGGAGCTCAAAAATGGCGTTTTGCGAATGAGGGTCGCGGGTTGACTGTTCTGGACTTAAATCCACTGCCAGACATTTTTACTCTATGCGATCGCATGAACACTATTGCGATCGCATAGAACAAATTTTGACCCTCGCCAAACTACTCTATGCGATCGCATAGCCCTTAATGCGATCGCAATGCTCACCAAAATATACCTATGCGATCGCATACCCTGCTCCGCGATCGCATAGGACAACAGCTGGACCTGGGACCCCTCTTCTCTATACACTATGTGATCGCATAGGACTGTACGCGATCGCAGAGCACAACTTTCCAGAACTATGCGATCGCATATCCATTCCCGCGATCGCATAGAACAAATTCTTGGCCTCTCCAAAACCTTCTATGCGATCGCATTAGCCCATTGCGATCGCATAGAGCATTCGTCTGCAGCACACACCAGCAGTTAACAGCATTTCCAAAATGCAAGAAATAGCCCGATTTGACCCCCGGATTCATCCCGAGACCCCGGGATCCCAACGAAAACCACCATCCTATTCCGAAACATGATACGAACTTATTCTAATCATCAAAACACGTCTAGCAACATCAAAACCCATAATTCACATCGAATTCAAGCCTAAATTTCTTAAAACTTTCCGAATTGCACATTCGATCTAAAACCCGACCAAACGACGTCCGAATGACCTGAAAATTTGCGGACATATCCAAAATCACATAGCGAAGCTACAGAAATTGTCGGAATTCCATTCCGACCCCGGATCAAAATCTCACCTATCGTTCGGATTCGCCAAAAGTCCAACCTTCGGCATTTCAAGCCTAATTGAGCTACGGACCTCCAAAATACATTCCGAACGCGCTCCCAACCCCGAAATCACCTAACGGAGCTGATGGAACCATCGGATTTCCGTTCCGAGATTGTCTTAACACTGTTCCGGCTACGGGCCATTTTCTAACTTTAAAGCTCTCATTTAGGGACTAAGTGTCCCAAAATACTCCAAATTTCAAAACCGACTCTCCCGGCAAACCACAATAGCATAAATGAACTTAGGGGAATAGTTAAATTAGGGATTGGGGCGTAATTTTCTAAAACGACCGGTCGGGTCGTTACATCTTCCCACACTTAAAGATTCGTTCGTCCTCGAACGAGCATAGAAAACATACCCGGAGTAGTGAAAAGATGAGGGTACTGGCTGCGCATATCCTGCTCGGTCTCCCAAGTCGCCTCCTCGACCGGCTGACCCCGCCACTGAACCTTTACTGAAACGATGTTATTTGACCTTAACTTCCTGACTTGCTTGTCTGGAATGGCTACTGGCTCCTCAACATAAGACAAATCCTCGTCTAGCTGAACAGAAGTGAAATCCAACACATGCGACGGGTGACCATGGTATTTCCGGAGCATGGAGACGTGAAATACGGGGTGAACTCCGGCTAAACTAGGAGGTAAGGCTAACTCATAAGCAACCTCCCCAACACGCCTCAAAATCTCAAAAGGGGCAATAAATCTAAGACTCAGCTGAGCACATTAGCCTGATATATCTGAAGATATTCCCTCTTGTTTAAGCAATTAAGTCTTAGAGCCTAATTCCAACATCCGGAATTCTATGTCGGGCTTGTTTTCATCAAGAGATCACTCAATATTCCTCAAACGCCGTCCTCAAACATGACCTGCATAACCTTGCTGGATTCTTACCTTGCAACACAAAATCCACAGGACCACGATAATATTTTATGATCAAATTAGCCAAAAATTCAACGAATCAGATGCTCCCATCACACCTCATGATCTACATAGGTCTCGTTCCAACTTTTACAATACCGACACGATGGAAGAGATGTGTTGATATCCATAACCAACTACTGAATCAACAATTCATTGGTCCATACTCCTGACAAGATCCATTACCTTGTCCTAAACCGGAGGATGATCATTTCCTCTATAATATACTTCATATAATCAATTTGCACTGACCCCAAATCACATAATCTCACTCACCCAGTACGAACTGCTCAGGCGATAAGCCACATCGGACATAATTAGAAGTCCCACAAGATGACACAATGTGCTAGTAATCCACTAATACGTACGTGATACAAAGGAAGGCGAAAACTAGAGAGAATTATTCCGCTCTCACATAAACATGGGCCTCCTCAGAAAATAGGAAACATAACACATAAAAGCAATTATAGACACCGAAATAGACACCACATTGTTGCGGCGTGCAACCCGATCCCAAAAATATGCCCATGGCGGCGTGCCACCCGATCCCAACAATATAACCATGGCGGCGTGCCACCCGATCCCAACAATATAACCATGGCGGCGTGCCATCCGACCCCAACGATATAAAACTCACACAAGGAGTCATATGTCGAGCTGAATAGCTCGTCACATCAAAATACCGACTATCGATCATAAGCACACTAAGGTGCATGATATCAGACACAATGAAACATATAGCGCTATAGGCTACAACTCAAGCACAACCGAGGTGCGATATAAGATCTGAGTCTCAAGAGCCATCATGCTCCTATAACATCACCGCTGAGCGGAACCCCAACACATAAGGAACTTACCAAGCCGTCTCACACTCATACGGCACAATATATCTTACATGAATTAACCAACCGTGAAATAAGACCGCGACTATCCCTTCATAAAGGGCGCATTGCTGGAAGAAACATAACTGGCCTGACGCAAGGCTCACTTCCACATTTAAATCTATCCACCGACCTTAAGTCTATCCTGGTCGTGCCAAGATAAGTCAATAGTATTTCACAGGTCTATAACCCAATAAGCAGAGTGCCCTCCAGGCATAACTTCTCAATTGAATGATATCACCAAAATCCTCATACTTGGTTTAAATTTTCTAACCAATCAAGTGAATGCAAGTCACACCTATACAATCTTCTTGTGGGACAAGCTCCCACCATCTTCCGAATAATTAAACGGGCATGCACATTCAACCCACCGGCTGCACTAACACTGAAAAGTGATCAGGAGTCCCTAACCGGGATGCAAAGCCTTTCTCACAGGACACCGACCTCAAATGATACTGATGTTAATACCCATCTTACTTAAAACACTGAAACTCCTTTCCTGCTCATCCGAGCTCTTCATATCACATTCGTTGACCAAACTGTGACCTTGGTCCTTACTTCAATTTTCGTACTACTCACTGCACCTCACGTGCCGATATACAATAGGTGCAATTTCCATCATAGCTCTAGAACTGACGATAGACTAATACTTCATCGCATAATACTTTCCATTTAGCTCACTGCAGGAGAGCTATAACAACATACGGCGAATTCTCATAGCCATCGAATATGCCAATATCTAAGTAGTGGTCCAAGCCACCATAACCCTTTCCGAGGTCTGCCTACTCATAACAGGCCCCTAACAGACGAATACTTCAGAATGACATCAATCACTGCGGCCGACAAGTCTCAAATGCACCGCCACAAATCACATGCATAACTCGTTGCATGAACCGATCATTGACACCAATACGCCAACTCAACTATGGCTGATCAATCTACTTCCTTCCAGGTTATCCTTGATTGCCTTAGAAATGTTAATATCTTCCTTCAATACCTAACTTATTCCAACCGACTTACCCTTAGTGACCTTAAATCATGAGGCCATGCTATCTCAAGAATGACTATCATTTCACGCCTCTCAAATGCTACACCACAAGTCAAAACATCATAGATTGTTTTTGTGCTTTTCTTCATAAGTTGATTCAAAGGCTTGAGCCTCAACTGTACATTATAGACTCAAAATTATCAAACACTACACTTTACCTCTTGAATTCACTAGGACCGCTATTGAGAACCATCCGGCCCTGACTTGCCCGAGTACGCAATCAACTCTACTGAATTTTATAACATATGAATACCCTCTCGATAAAGCCCCCAGCGGAACTATTTCCCGCGAAGCCTGCACCTATACGAGGTATAAATCATGAATCTTTCCTCAAGTTTGAACACGAGCCAGTAAGGCTAACCATAACATGCATTCAACAATTTATATACTCAAATTACCACTCATGACCCTTTTTCCGTGGTTGCAATAACACAATAATACGCTAGTATCCAGAATTCACATAGGTAATTAACCATGCGACCCAATCGTAAGCGGTGGGACTCTCCCACTTAGCCCGAAGCCACTATTACACGACTCTCGAGCACATTAGAACCATTCTCTCAAGTCATTTACTATTATTCAACTGCAACTCACTTGATCCAACGAAGATAACCACCTGTGCTCTATTAGCACTCTGACACCATAGGGTATGACCTCATTCCAATACAACCAAACATTCATCCCGCTCCATGCACCGAGCATTCTTTACCAACGACATCTTAAAACATACTGTGATTCTCACACGCCTACGAATCACCATGTAGCCTTTGTCGAAGCTTTTCCCTGCTGATAATGAAATGTAGAGTTTATTAGGGACACAGGAACATCAAAAGTCCCAACATCATACCATACGAGCCTCAACTCTTGCCCATCCGCAAGTTTTCAAGAACTCTTTGAATAGCACCTAAATACATCGCAGGCCAAATCTGATATGACACATGACCCATAATTTGATCGTTGATATTGAAATCCTTTCACTTGGCACGAAGCCTTAAGATACATCTTGCTAATCCATGACAATAGCCTTTATCATTTGTACATCTTCCTCATAAGACAACCAAAGACATTCATTTGGTACATGTCCTTCTTAAGATAGTTACACTCTTTCCCCCAGTATCTCTGATGGCTGAATCCTTCGCTAAATAGATATCTCATATGAACCATATAGTCTTTATTACCACTAACTATCTTTAGATCTACATCCACCTTGTGATTCTACCATTACTGTGACGATTAGGCAGTTAAGTAAACCTTCTCAAGACCGTACTTATCAACCGAATGTCAGAACCTAGTGCACCCCCATGTGCACAATTGAAGATCTCTCAATTTCTTGCATTATCGATATGGATGACACACTGTAACAATAGTTGAGTAAATTCTTGACTCCCTTGAAATCCCTCTGCAGCATCACGAACCGTCGGCGCATACTTGATACCGAGTGTGCAATTTCAATACACGAGTGGATGCAAAAGAACATATGACATAGGCTCCAACTGAATAAATGGCGCACGATAAGGAATTCAAAGAATTGAAGAGTTTCCTAAACAATTACATAGCCCCTCGTAGATAAATACAGACGTCTCCGTATCGATCAGCGAGAATCTAAGTAACCGGTCCTGTGTCCCGTGACTCCTACGAACCTAGAGCTCTGATACCAACTTGTCACGACCCTAGTTCACCAATCGTGAACATGTCATGACGGCACCCAGTCCCCATGACTAGGTAAGCCTAACACGTTGCGGAATATACCATTTTATGAACATTAATTAAGAAATAGCGGAAAATAGTATAAAAAGGAAATGTAATCTGTGCCGCTTGGCACATACACCCATCAAACACACTGTATAAAACACCTCCAAGACCCGGAATCCCACGGGCAACACAGACTAAAAGAGAGTATACAACTGTGGCTCTATGTGTAAAGAGTATCTAACAACGAAATGAAGGAAAACATCTACTAGTACTATCAGAATAGAAGGAGGGCCTCCGGATCCGCGGACGTAGCAGATCATACCTCGAGGTCTCCCAAAGTGCTGCTGAATCTCCTAGCATGAGCCTGTCCTGATGTACCTGGATCTGCACAACAAAAGTGTGCAGAAGAGTAGCATGAGTACACCACGGCGGTACTCAGTAAGTGCCAAGCCTAACCTCGATGGAGTAGTGACGAGGAAGGTCAGGGCCCTACTGAGAGAACAATAATATAATGATGATAACAATAATAAGCAGTTTAAATAATAATGAATCTGAAATGACAACAATAAAGTGATTTCTGCAACCGTCTACGATTTAAGCTAGCAGCAAGTAAATAACTCAATAATCAACTCAATAAAACCAGTCCAGGACCTGTGGGAATTGAACCCACAGTCCCATTCTCAGTACCTCTGGGTCTCCGGGAATCGAACCCGCAACCCATGTCTCAATAAATAATCAATAACTCGGGATCTCCGGGAATCGAACCCGCAGTCCCTACCAATAACTCTGGATCTCGGGAATCGAACCCGTAGTCCCTACCAATAACTTAGGATCTCGGGAATCGAACCCATAGTCCCTACCAATAACTCAGGATCTCGGGAATCGAACTCGTAGTCCCTACCAATAACTCAGGATCTCGGGAATCAAACCCGTAGTCCCTACCAATAACTCAGGATCTCGAGAATCGAACCCGTAGTCCCTATTTCAATAATATCAGGATCTCGGGAATCGAACCCGTAGTCCACATTTCAATAATATCAGGATCTCGGGAATCGAACCCGTAGTCCACATTTCAATAATATCGGGATCTCGGGAATCGAACCCGTAGTCCACATTTCAATAATATCAGGATCTCGGGAATCGAACCCGTAGTCCATATTTCAATAATCTCGGGATCTCGGGAATCGAACCCGTAGTCCATATTTCAATAATCTCGGGATCTCGGGAATCGAACCCGTAGTCCACATTTCGATAATCTCAGGATCTCGGGAATCAAACCCGTAGTCCACATTTCAATAATCTCAGGATCTCGGGAATCGAACCCGTAGTCCACATCATTATCACTCCGGGTCTCTGGGAATCGAACCCACAGCCCTGGGATCACCGGAGTCCATATTTCAATAATCTCAGGATCTCAGGAATTGAACCCGTAGTCCACAACCACATCAAGTAAAGGAACACACAGAAAGAAGTATAATATGCTCAACGATAACTTCGCCGATGAACAGCGCCAGCGATTACCAAGAAAACTCAAGTAAGTCAATTAAGCAACTAGACGGTTAGATTCTATCTAATCATGCTTTCCTAACTACTACCGAGTAGGAATATCGAATTTAATAGCCCAAGACAGGAATATCGCTCATCGAACGTTTGAAATAAAGTACGTGTTCAACAACCGGCGCATGTACACGCCCGTCACCTCGCGTACAAGGCATTTAAACTATCACATAATATCCTAGGGGTGAAAATTTCCCCCACACGAGGTTAGACAAGCCACTTACCTCAATTTCGGTACAAAACCGCTAAGCAATAACCCTCTTGCCACGAATGTCGGCCTCCACAAGTGTAGAATCCGATAAAAATCAATAGAATCACATCAAAATAGGCCAATTGGGCATTACCCAATCAAAATAACTCAAAATACACCAAAACCCACAAGTTGCCAAAACCCGACTTTCGGTACGCTTATCGAAAAATCACGAAAATTATATTTTCGGGTCCCTTATCTCAATACGAGTCTAGGCATATAAAATTTACCAAAATCGGACTCCATTTACCCACTCAAATCAGAGATTTTCTAACATTTAGGCCTAGGGCTCAAACCCACCTTTAATCTTCCAATTTCAGTGAAATAATCACGGATTTCACGATAAACCAACGAATTAAGGTCAAGAAACTTACCCCCGATGATTTCCCGATGATATCCCAACGTTTCCCCTTCAAAATCCTCTCTTGGAGCTCAAAAATGGCGTTTTGCGAATGAGGGTCGCGGGTTGACTGTTCTGGACTTAAATCCACTGCCAGACATTTTTACTCTATGCGATCGCATGAACACCTGTTGCGATCGCATAGAACAAATTTTGACCCTCGCCAAACTACTCTATGCGATCGCATAGCCCTTAATGCGATCGCAATGCTCACTAAAATATACCTATGCGATCGCATACCCTGCTCCGCGATCGCATAGGACAACAGCTGGACCTGGGACCCCTCTTCTCTATACACTATGTGATCGCATAGGACTGTACGCGATCGCAGAGCACAACCTTCCAGAACTATGCGATCGCATATCCATTCCCGCGATCGCATAGAACAAATTCTTGGCCTCTCCAAAACCTTCTATGCGATCGCATTAGCCCATTGCGATCGCATAGAGCATTCATCTGCAGCACACACCAAGCAGTTAACAGCATTTCCAAAATGCAAGAAATAGCCCGATTTGACCCCCGGATTCATCCCGAGACCCCGGGATCCCAACGAAAACCACCATCCTATTCCGAAACATGATACGAACTTATTCTAATCATCAAAACACGTCTAGCAACATCAAAACCCATAATTCACATCGAATTCAAGCCTAAATTTCTTAAAACTTTCCGAATTGCACATTCGATCTAAAACCCGACCAAACGACGTCCGAATGACCTGAAAATTTGCGGACATATCCAAAATCACATAACGAAGCTACAGAAATTGTCGGAATTCCATTCCGACCCCGGATCAAAATCTCACCTATCGTTCGGATTCGCCAAAAGTCCAACCTTCGGCATTTCAAGCCTAATTGAGCTACGGACCTCCAAAATACATTCCGAACGCGCTCCCAACCCCGAAATCACCTAACGGAGCTGATGGAACCATCGGATTTCCGTTCCGAGATTGTCTTAACACTGTTCCGGCTACGGGCCATTTTCTAACTTTAAAGCTCTCATTTAGGGACTAAGTGTCCCAAAATACTCCAAATTTCAAAACCGACTCTCCCGGCAAACCACAATAGCATAAATGAACTTAGGGGAACAGTTAAATTAGGGATTGGGGCGTAATTTTCTAAAATGACCGGTCGGGTCGTTACAGTGTTTTTCTCATAAACTTCATAAAGCCTTCATTTTCTACAAAGCTAAATGGTAGTTCATCAATAACTATCATCTCAATTAAGGCCCTCCTAACCACTTCTTGTTCAAATTTCCAAATTGGTCCTTCGTCATTTTGGCAAGATTGAAAATTTAACTTTGTTTGACTATTTCCTTTATTGATGTTAAGTGGGTATTCTTTGCATCTAAGCAAATGATTCTTCAATCCTGTTGTTCCATTCCTAGATGAATGAGCCGCATAGGCTTGTTTACAATATCGACACCGTGCTTTCCCAACCCCATTAACCTCAAATTTTTCAAAATGGTTCCAAACTTCAGACCTAGGTTGCATGGCTTTCCTTTTCTTGGAATCTTGGGTATCAATGGTGTTGGTGTTACTATCTACCGTAATAGGTAAACTTTCACTTGAACCAGCATCACTTACTCTACTTGTATCTGCCATCTATACAAAATTAAACAAATATAAACACATATTAACAAGAAAGCTTTAATCATTGTAACTGATATACCGATAACATGGCTAGCCAGCACAGATTACAGTGTTATGGAGATACATATCAAGCAGGAGACGACTCAAATAATAACCCAACAATAAACATTGAATTGAACTTGTAAAAGTTTTTGATACCATATAAGAAAGTAAAGAGGTGAAAATGAAAGAAGGTCCAATGTGCACACTGTCGGACTCGGTTAACTTTATTGCCGAGAGGAAGAGTCATTTAACTATTTCTTACGTACAAAGATTTAGTGACACAAGTCCTATAATCTCTCCAGATTTGAATTTGAAGATGTACAACAAATCATAACAATAATTCAAAATAAAAAGTTGATTCAAAATATGAGAGAATATCGGATAGTAGTTAACTAAATATTCTGCTAATTCCATATGAGAGGAATTCTCAGTCAATACTCAATAGGACAAATAGATTCAAAGTACTGAATGAAGTCAATGAAGTGAAGAAGAGAAATTTCAATATTGCTAACATATAAAGTAGTAAAAGTACCGAATGAAGTCATGAACTGAATCTGAAGCATACCTTGACGGCTTGGCCTTCTGATTAACTGGAAGAGTAACTGAGTAACGGAGAGATTAACCGGGATAAATCGCCACTCAATCGCTGAAGAAAATCGCCGCTCCAAATCACCGAATTAATCGCCAAATCGCCACTCAATCGCTGAAGAAAATCGCCGTGAAAAATCGCCGTGAAAAATTGCCGTGAAAAATCGCCGTGAAAAATCGCCGCTCGCTCACAGCCTCACACAGCAGTCACACTGTCACACACCAAAATACCAAATGCAAAGGCCGCCTAAACCTAAACCTAATGCCCTAACTCTTTTCTGAGTTTTCTCCTAAGGCTAGATGTTAGAAACTAGAAAGGTGGGCTGGAATAGGAGATTTAGGGCTTGTAGTTGGGCTGGGTGCTGGGCTAGTAGGTGGGCTAAAGTGGGCTGACCGTGTATTATACAAAAAGGCCTATTAAAAATTGGGTAAATAAATAAAAGGCCTATTAAAAATTGGTATTTCGGTTTAACCGAAATACCGAAATTTAAGAATTCTAATACCGAGGACCATACCGAAATAACGAAATACCGAAATTTTAGAACCGAATTAGACCGAAATACCGAAAAACCCGAAACCGAAATACCAAAATAATTTGGTCCGGTTCGGAATTCGGTTTTTCGGATTTTATGCCCACCCCTAGCTGAGGTACTCTCTTTAAATCTAATGGGACTGGCGCAACCAGTTTTTATCCTACCTGCAGGACGGGACAGTCTCACTCGATAAAAAAGAAGCTAAGAAGCTTCGCGTACAAGTCGCCCGATATAGACTAATAAATCACGATCTTTACAAAAGGACGTTTGGAGAACCCCTCGCTAAGTGCCTAGGGCCGCACCAAACAAGCCAAGTACTCAAAAGGGTGCACGAGGGTACTATGGCGCCCATATCAGTAATTGTGCTCTCATTCGTTGCATCATCCGAGCCGGTTATTACTGGCCCACTATGAAAAAAGAGGCGGTAGAGTATATCCGTATGTGCATACAATGCCAAAGTATGCCCCATCGATACATCAACCGGGAGCCCCTCCACTCAATAACCTCACCTTGGCCCTTCATCGAGTGGGGAATGGACATAATCGGTCCCCTACTAACGGGACGAGGAAAGGTACGATTTCTGTTAGTTTTAAGTGACTATTTTTCCAATTGGGTGGAACCAGGTGCGTACGCCCAGATACGCGAATAGGAAGTCATCACCTTCATATGGGAAAACATCATATGGCATTTCAGCATCCCCAAAGAAATCAGCTGCGACAACGGCCCCCAATTCATCGGCAAAAAAGACAATTGACTTTTTTGAGAAATAGTACATCAATCTAATACTCTCCACGCCATATCATCCCACCACTAATGTCTAAGCATAATCTTCCAACAAAATGGTCACGACCCTAACCCCGATCGTGATGGCGCCCAACACACGGCTAGGCAAGCCCGACCAATATAACAACCTTAACCCTTTTTATACAATTCATGATTCAATTAACACAAATAATTACTAAGTCATAATACTGAAACTCTATAATATAGTTAAAACATGCGGAAATCCCAACTAGAAATACTACTACGCAGCCCGAAGAATCCGGTGTCACAAGTCTGAGCCTCTAATACACGGGTGTCAACCTACTACATATTGCTCTGAAGAAATGCGAAAATAAAGCAAATAGGTTAGATGGGAAGATCAGGACTTCAGACGTCATGCAACTACCTTAATGCTCCCAAATATGATACTCGGTAGAGAAATCCTCATTCAGCATCAGTGGGTGCACCATGATCTACACACAAAGTGCAGGAAGTAATGTGAGTACTTCCAACCCAGAGAGTAATAAACATAAATAAGGGTTGAGAGTAAGAAATCCTGGATAGGCATAATATAAGCTATAATTACAGCAGTTCAATCCAGATAATATCAACTCAATAAACCAATAAAAATAATGATGCTACAACAGATAAGAAAATGAATGACAATCAATTAAGACATGCAACAAATAAAGTGGTACTCTCTAGTACCCACTGCGGCGTGCAACCCGTTCCATTTATTTATCATCGACGACGCTCACTAGGAGTGTGCAGATTCTGGGAGGGGCCCCTTACGGCCCAAGCGTAATATCAAGCCATCTCGTGGCATCCGTTAGACCCTAAGCCTCATATCAATATCAATATAATATTATAGTGGTGCGTAGCCCGCATGCAGCCTGATCCATATCTCGTTGCGGCGTGCAGCCCGATCTATATCTCGTTGCGACATACAACTCGATCCACATCTCGCTGCAGCGTGCAGCCTGATCCACATCTCGCTGCGACGTGCAGCCTGATCCACATCTCGCTGCGGCGTGCAGCCTGATCCACATCTCGATGTGGCATGCAACCCGATCCATATCTCGCTGCGACGTGTAGTCTGATTCATATCTTTATGCGGCGTGCAGCCCGATCTACATCTCGCTGCGACGTACAACCCGATCCACATGGGTAGTCCATAATCATATAAGCTCCTCGGGCAAAATAATATATAAATATTCAGCCCAAACTTTATTAGAAATATTATTTAAGTTCCAAGTTTTGAGAAAAATGGTTGAGTTTGCAAAACAGTATTAAATATTAGGACTGAGTTCAATTATATGTAAATATGGTAAGAAACTAGCAATCCCTGAAGGATTAAATCAATTGGCACGAGGATCAATTACGACAATTAATCCATTTTTATAAGGATATCAACTAAGCTTCAATCAATTAGGTAATTATTTTATTAAGCAGGACGGACCAAGTCACAATCCCCAATAGTGTCTACCCCACAGTCGTTATCTGGTATGCAAGTCACCTCAATTAGCATTATGATGTGCAAATTCGGGGTTTAAAACCCTTAACACAACATTTACATATATTATTAACCTCAAGCCGGCCAAAATCCTAGCTCGCTATGTCTTTGCCTCTCAAATCGACCTCCTTGTGCGTCGAATCATGTCAAAACCACAACGAATACGTCACATTATGCTATATGAACAATAGCTAGTCAAATATAATCGAAAACATCAAAATCCCAAAATTTGGCAAAACACGAGCCCCGGGCACGCTTCTCGAAACTCAAATTTTTTTACAGAAAGGTGTTATTAATCTTCTTACGATTCCGTACATATAAAGAACACCAAAATTAAAGTCTGTTTGACCCCTCAAATCGACTCCAAAAGGTCTCATAATGCCAGGCCCCAAAATCCTATTTCTCTACTATTTTTTATGTATTAAAGGTTGGGATTATGGTCTACAATCACCCATAAATGAGTTTTAGTAATCAAATCACTTAAATCTGTGATTCCCACTGATTTTCTCTCTTAAAAATCGCCTCAGAAGCTTCTTCCCATTCAAAAATTAGAAAAAAACTTGACTTGCTCATTATAGGTATATCGTTCACGTGTTTTACTGCTCATAATGGATTCCTTATTTTAATAAATTTATGCTTTTGAATCACTCAATTTGAAATGAAGGAGATATGTAGATTTTAAGATTAGTAAATAGTGTAGGTTTTTAATACGCCGTTAGGGGAAATTTCGTCATTAATCTGACAACCTTGGTAAAATGGCCATAAAATCCTCATACGATGTCCAAATGCGACGATTTTTATTTTGCTACGGGTCCGTAATTACGATATGGAGCTAATGATTCATTCAAAATAGTAATCGGAGCTTATTTGTTCAACATGATATCATTTATGCTTGAGGAAACGACGTCGAAGCATAAGAAAAACGAGCACAACGCAGCCCAAACATATCCGAAACTCACTCGAGCTCATCGGGACAGCATATGAACATACTAACACGTCACATATGATCATTCAAACTTAGTTGCACTCTCACAATACCAAAACAAACATCAAAACACCAAATTTACATCGGATTCAAGCCTAAGTTCTTCTAAAACTTCCGAAACACGCATTTGATCGAAAATCCAACCAAATCACCTCTGAATAACCTGAGAATTTACACACACATCCCAAATCACCTAACGAAGCTACATCAACTCTTGGAATTCCATACCGACCCTCGGATCAAAATCTCACCTATCAACTGGAATTTTCCAAAATACTAACTTCGCCAATTCAAGCCCAATTCTACATCGGACCTCCAAAATCACTTCTGATCACACTCCTAAGTCACAAATCATCCTCCGAAGTCAACCAAATCATTGGAATCCACATCCGAGCCCTATAGCTCATACGTCTATATCCGGTTGACTTTTTTAAAATAAGCCTTCCTTAAAGAGACTAAGTGTCTCATTTCTTTCCAAAAATCAACCTAATTCAACTTGTTCACACAAGACACTGATAATGAAGCAGGAAATGGGGGAAACATAGTGGTTCTCATGAGACGATGGATCGGGTCGTCATAAAAACGATACTCAACATACTGAAGAAAAAACTTGAAGAAGCCAAAGGGTTGTGGCCCGAACTACGACCAGAAGTAATGTGGGCATATCGGACCACGCCCAAATCCAGCATGGGAGAAACACCATACTCACTGGTCTACGTAACTGATACGGTCATACCCGTCGAAATTGAAGAACCAAGCATGAGGTATTCACATACCAGCGGAGCAGATAACAACATGAATAGACTTCAAGACCTTGACGAGGCCGAAGAGCGAAGGGACACGACCCACATAAGAATGATGGCTCAAAAGCAACAAGTCAAAAGGTATTGTAACAAAAAGGCCAAAATAAGACCATTCAAAGTGGGTGATTACATCCTCAAATCCAAAACGTTAGCATCAAAAGACCCGAACAAAGGAAAATTAGGCACCACCTGGGACGGTCCATATAAAATCACAGCAACAGCGAGCAAATGAGCATTCTAGTTGGAAACAATGGAAGGAAAAACACTCCAAAACAACTGGAATGTCGCCCACCTCAATTACTTCCATTTCTGAAAGGCGTCTCCCTAGTCGTACTCTTTTTTCTTCACCCGAATTTTGTCCCAATTAGGTTTTCTCGGAGAGGTTTTTAACGAGGCGGTGGAGAGGACACCTGGGTGTATCTAAAAGACAAGTTTATCATATCAACCACTCGATACGCTCTCCATGCCGATATAATAAAAGGACTATCCTAGTTGAATCTCCATTGTATAAACGGCTAAGGCCACTATCTCCATTGTGTAGACGGGTAAGGCCACCATCTTCATTGTGTAAACGGCTAAGGCCACCATCTCCATTGTGTAAATAGCTAAGGCCATCATCTCAATTGTGTAAATGGCTAAGACCATCTCCATTGTGTACACGGCTAAGGCCATCGCCATTAAACGTCGACCCCGTTTGACAATGACAGATAACATTTCAACGACATTTGAAGTTATATCCTATTGGCTAAGGCCGTCACCATTATACGTCGACCCCGCTCGACGATGATGGACAACACTTCAACGACAGTTGAAGTTATATCCTATTGGCTAAGGCCATATCCATTAAACATCGACCTCACTCGACGACGACGACAAATAACACTTCAACGACACTTTAAGTTATATCCTATTAGCTATGGCCATCGCCATTAAACATCGATCCCACTCGACGACGATGGATAACACTTCAACTACAGTTGAAGTTATATCCTATTGGCTAAGGCTATCGCCATTAAACATCGACCCCACTCGACGACGACAGATAGCACTTCAATGATAGTTGAAGTTATATCCTACGGCTAAGGCCATCGCTATTAAACATTGACCCCCACTCAACGACGATGGATAACACTTCAACGATAGCTAAAATCATATCCTATTGGCTAAGGTTATCGCCATTAAACGTCGACCCCACTCGACGACGATGAATAACACTTCAACGACAGTTGAAGTTACATCCTATTGGCTAATGCCATCTCCATTAAACGTCGACCTCGCTCTATGATGACGAATAACACTTCAATGATAGTCGAAGTTATATCCTATTGGCGAAGGTCATTGCCATTAAACGTCAACCCAACTCGACGACGATGGATAACACTTCAACGATAGTAGAAGTTATATCCTATTAACTAAGGCCATCGCTATTAAACGTCGACCCCGCTCGATGACGATGGATAACACTTTAAGAATAGTTGAAGTTATATCCTATTAGCTAAGGCGATCGCCATTAAAGGTTGACCTCGCTCGACAATGATAGGTAGCACTTCAACGACAGTTAAAGGTACACCCTTTTGGCCAAGGCTATCGCCATTAAGCGTCAGTCGAGCTCGACTACGACGAACAAAATTTAAATAAAAGTTAAATTTTTGCATTATTTACTCACTAAGATCGGGTTTCGACTTATCTACGCTGGTGGTTAGCCCTATAGGACCACCCCCAAAATCGCTTGCACTACTTTGGTGCCACCCAAAGAGGCGACGAATCTTCTACAAACAAACGAATATCAACTTTGCGGAGGCGATGTTCCGAAAAACAAAAAAAACAACAACACGAAAAGAATAACAACAAAGTGTGATTCATACTAGGGCTGGGCATAAAATCCGAAAAACCGAATTCCGAACCGGACCAAATTATTTTGGTATTTCGGTTTCGGGTTTTTCGGTATTTCGGTCTAATTCGGTTCTAAAATTTCGGTATTTCGGTATTTCGGTATGGTCCTCGGTATTAGAATTCTTAAATTTCGGTATTTCGGTTAAACCGAAATACCAATTTTAATTAGGCCTTTTATTTATTTACCCAATTTTTAATAGGCCTTTTTGTATAATACACGGTCAGCCCACTTTAGCCCACCTACTAGCCCAGCACCCAGCCCAACTACAAGCCCTAAATCTCCTATTCCATCCCACCTTTCTAGTTTCTAACATCTAGCCTTAGGAGAAAACTCAGAAAAGAGTTAGGGCATTAGGTTTAGGTTTAGGCGGCCTTTGCATTTGGTATTTTGGTGTGTGACAGTGTGACTGCTGTGTGAGGCTGTGAGCGAGCGGCGATTTTTCACGGCGATTTTTCACGACAATTTTTCACGGCGATTTTTCACGGCGATTTTCTTCAGCGATTGAGTGGCGATTTGGCGATTAATTCGGTGATTTGGAGCGGCGATTTTCTTCAGCGATTGAGTGGCGATTTATCCCGGTTAATCTCTCCGTTACTCAGTTACTCTTCCAGTTAATCAGAAGGCCAAGCCGTCAAGGTATGCTTCAGATTCAGTTCATGACTTCATTCGGTACTTTTACTACTTTATATGTTAGCAATATTGAAATTTCTCTTCTTCAGTTCATTGACTTCATTCAGTACTTTGAATCTATTTGTCCTATTGAGTATTGACTGAGAATTCCTCTCATATGGAATTAGCAGAATATTTAGTTAACTACTATCCGATATTCTCTCATATTTTGAATCAACTTTTTATTTTGAATTATTGTTATGATTTGTTGTACATCTTCAAATTCAAATCTGGAGAGATTATAGGACTTGTGTCACTAAATCTTTGTACGTAAGAAATAGTTAAATGACTCTTCCTCTCGGCAATAAAGTTAACCGAGTCCGACAATGTGCACATTGGACCTTCTTTCATTTTCACCTCTTTACTTTCTTATATGGTATCAAAAACTTTTACAAGTTCAATTCAATGTTTATTGTTGGGTTATTATTTGAGTCGTCTCCTGCTTGATATGTATCTCCATAACACTGTAATCTGTGCTGGCTAGCCATGTTATCGGTATATCAGTTACAATGATTAAAGCTTTCTTGTTAATATGTGTTTATATTTGTTTAATTTTGTATAGATGGCAGATACAAGTAGAGTAAGTGATGCTGGTTCAAGTGAAAGTTTACCTATTACGGTAGATAGTAACACCAACACCATTGATACCCAAGATTCCAAGAAAAGGAAAGCCATGCAACCTAGGTCTGAAGTTTGGAACCATTTTGAAAAATTTGAGGTTAATGGGGTTGGGAAAGCACGGTGTCGATATTGTAAACAAGCCTATGCGGCTCATTCATCTAGGAATGGAACAACAGGATTGAAGAATCATTTGCTTAGATGCAAAGAATACCCACTTAACATCAATAAAGGAAATAGTCAAACAAAGTTAAATTTTCAATCTTGCCAAAATGACGAAGGACCAATTTGGAAATTTGAACAAGAAGTGGTTAGGAGGGCCTTAATTGAGATGATAGTTATTGATGAACTACCATTTAGCTTTGTAGAAAATGAAGGCTTTATGAAGTTTATGAGAAAAACACAACCACTATTTCGTCTTCCTTCTCGTAGAACAATAACAAGGGATTGTTATGAAGTTTACGGTGACTTGAAGCAAAATCTAAGAAGGTGTTTTAAAGAAGCACAACCAAAAATTTGCCTCACAACAGACACATGGACTTCATTACAAAGAATAAATTATATGTGTTTGACAACCCACTTCATTGATAGGGATTGGAAGTTGCATAAAAGAATACTAAATTTTTGCCCTATCACTAGTCATAAGGGTGAAGATATGGCTAAAGTTATTAGGGATTGTTTGCTTGAATGGAAATTAGACAAGGTTTTCACTATTACCGTGGACAATGCTTCTTCAAATGATGTCACAGTCAAAGAATTTTCTAAACAGTTAGATATTTGGAAAACTAATATGATGAGTGGTAAACATCTTCATGTGAGATGCATGGCTCATATACTAAATCTAATTGTGCAAGATGGTTTGAAAGAACTTGATGCTTCTGTGACACGTGTTAGAAATATTGTGAGGTATGTGAGATCTTCGCCTGCAAGGACCTTAAAGTTTAAATAGTGTTGTGAACATGTAAAGGTAGAATGTACCAAAACGTTGTGCTTGGATGTTCCTACTAGGTGGAATTCCACCTATTTGATGTTGGACACAGCACAAAACTTTGAAAAGGCCTTTGACTAGTTTCATCTTTTTGATGAGGGATTTTCTGCTTATCAATGTTCTCATCTTTGTGAAGATGGTAGTAGTGCATGTCCTCTTGAATCTGATGATTGGGTGAATGTGAGGAATGTGATAGAGTTTCTTGCAAGATTTCACGAGCTAACTAAAAAAGTTTCAGGTTCACGTTATGTCACTTGTAATTCTCATTTTGAGGATGTATCTGAACTTTATTGTCATTTGAAAATGTGTTTAGCTAGTGAGGATGAGCATTTGAGAAAAATGGCTGAGCGAATGCAAGAAAAGTTCAAGAAGTATTGGGGTGAGCCTGAAAAGATGAATAAAATAATTTTTATTGCTTCTGTCTTGGATCCACGTAACAAATTTGAATATGTTGAGGGAGCACTTGAAGAACTTTTTGGGGAGGAAAAAGGTAAGAAAATAAATGTTGAGGTGTATACTTATATGAATTCTTTGTTTGGGGAGTATCTAAAAAAGTATTCAACAACATCTTGTCCTCAATCTCCATCTAGATCTACTTCATCTAGCAACACATCTAGTGGGAGTGTTATAAGTGCATCAAAAATAAGGACTAAGCTTAGCTTGAAGAAACAAAAGGAAGACAATGGAAGTGGGAGTGCTAAATCGGAGTTGGATAAATACATTAGTGAAGAACAAGAGCCTTTTAGTGAAGAATTTGATATCTTGAGTTGGTGGAAAACACATGCTCCTAGATTTCCTATTCTTTCGGAGTTGGCTCGTGATGTGTTGGCCATTCCAATTTCTAGTGTGGCATCGGAATGCGCATTTAGCACCGGTGGTCGTATTCTTGATTCATTTAGGAGTTCATTGACTCCTAAATGTGTGCAAGCTCTTATTTGCATTCAAGATTGGCTTAGAGAAGATAAAAATCCTATTAGTGTTGAAGAAGACTTGAAATATCTTGAGGAACTCGAGCTTGGTAAGCTTTAATATTTTGTGTATTTTAGTTCAAAATAATATATCATGGTTTTTCATTTGTATGACATATTTGGTCGAATTATCTATAGATATGGAAAATAATGGAAGCACTACTAGCATTGTTTGATATATAGTTGCAAACTTGCAACTTGCATCTTGAGTGGTAAGTTTAATACTCTATTTGTTTGGTGATATACTTAATACTTTTGTAGTTTTGTTTTATTATCATCAAAATATTATATTCTAACTTATGATTTATATTTAGGTTCAAGTGCAATCATGCCCCGTGCTCCTAAAGTACGCTCCGATGTTTGGGAACACTTTGAGGTGAAAGAAGATAATGGAGAAGTTCGCAAAGTAGAGTGCAAGCATTGTGGTCGAGTCTATAGTGTTCATCCAAAGAGGAATGGAACAGCTAGTTTAAGGAGTCATGTTAAGTATTGTCTTGGGCGTCTTCCTGAAATCCGTATTTAAGAATTAAGACCGTCCGTATTTAAGAATTAAGACTGTTTTTGTTGAGGGATGCCCTCTATGTTTTTGTTGCATTATGTTTAACTGTTAAGACTTTTGTAGTTGGCCAGTTGCACTGTGTGTTTAACTGTTAAACTGGAATTTTGTGGCTGCTGATATGCAAACACTGCACTGTGTGTTTAACTGTTAAACTGGAATTTTGTGGCTGCTGATATGCAAACACTGCACTGTGTGTTTAACTGTTAAACTGGAATTTTGTGGCTGCTGATATGCAAACACTGCACTGTGTGTTTAACTGTTAAACTGGAATTTTGTGGCTGCTGATATGCAAACACAGTGCAAGGGAAAATATTGTAAACTGGAATGCAAACACAGTGAAGCACTGAAGCTTATGTTCCAGTTGCCTAACGAGCAGATTATGTTCCAGTTGCCTAATGAGACCCTGAGCAAGGATCCAGTTGTTCCAGTTGGTTACTTATGTTCCAGTTGCCTAACGAGCAGTAGTACTCCAGTTTGTGAATTATTAGAGGTCTTAGTTACATAGCTTTGCGATCTAAACAATTTGACGTAACAGATTACTAAAATGCATCCGCAAGAACTAATTGAGCTAGAGACTAGATAATCATAATGAAGTGAGCAGTTTATTGGAGAGGTCGCAACGTATAATTATTAAACCGAAACCGTACCGAAATCGTACCGAACCAAAATAAGAAATACCGAACCGTACCGAAATATTTTGGTATGGTATTTGGTATATACAATTGATAAACCGAATACCGAAATACCGAACCGAAATTCTTAAATCCCGAACCGAAATACCGAATGCCCACCCCTAATTCATACATTATGACAAAAAATTATATACATTCAATCCCACAAAGGGCCACCATTACATTATACAAAAAGCAAAACATGTACAAATTTCAAGAAGCCCTGCCATCTTGCCCATCGCCCCCCGTCTGTTTGCCTTCTCAATTATTGCCACTAAGGCGATAAGCTTCATTGAACCAGGGGTCGAAATTAAGCCGGTCAAATTCTTCTGAATCATAGCCCCCTGTTCCCGAGAGTCAGAGCTATACCCGGAGGCTACCCTCTCACCACGAGCTTCGCTCTACTGCTCCTGAACCTCCTCCTCGATAGAATGACCCGCAGTGAGAAGTTTCCTATATACGTCCAATCTTGCCTCCGCATAAACCCACATCTCATACGCATCACGACGCACATCATCACTAGACAAGAGTTGGGAAAAGAAGATCGAGCCACGTCTCCAGGAATTGGTGGAACAGTACACCTGAGAACGTCGATCTCTGCCACCTTGGCTTCGAGTTTGGTAGTCAAGACCGCCACCATACGGTGCACATCGGCAACCTCTGCCGCCACCCCCGACTAAGCTCCAACTCTTTTTCCGTCAATTTGAGGACTGATTACTGTCACGCCTCCTTTTTACCGCGCCCGCGAGGGCACGGGGGAGTTTTTCCAATTAAAGGACAATCGAGACGGGATCAATTTATTAAATTCAGAGTCGCCACTTGGGGAAATAATGGTGTCCCAAGTCACCGGTTTGATCCCGAACCGAGGAAATTTATGACTTTGTAATATAGTCTGCGAAACTAGAAAAAACTGGATAAGGAACTCTGTTAATCCGGGAGAAGGTGTTAGGCACTCCCGGATTTCGTGGTTTTAGCACGGTCGCTCAACTGCACTTTTTGCTTTTATCTGATTTCTTGTATATTTTAACTATGTATTTTTAATGCTCCGCTTTTATTTTTAGAAGAATTGCGACGTCACGAAAACACATTTCGAGTCACACCGCAACCAGTACGCCTGTGACTTTAATGTATTTCAGTTTCGCCGAGAGTAAGAGTTGGGTCACATAAATGCGCACCCGTATTTAGGAAAGTAATTTATTTATAAAATCGCGCCTAAAGAGTCTATCATCCTTATTATCTTTGGGAAAGGAGTGTGAAATTCACTAAACGGTTCTTCCAAGTCTAAGTTTTTTTTTTTTTTTTTTTTTTTAACAACTAATTTGAGGGCCCCACAATTGTGTGTTTTTCGTTGGCGAGGCTCGTCTCGTTATTATTTAAAGTCATACCTAGCATAACTAAATTTTCTGTTGCTTTGTTTTTATATCAAAAGGAAAGAAAGTCCTAATAAATGTTACTAAGAAAAAATTACTTTAGTTTACCAATTAAGCATTCACCGGCTTAGTACCGTTTTAACCTATTGTCACGCCTCGAGTTCTAAGAATAAACAAGATTACTTAAATGAGGGCCATGCATTTATCATTTTTTATTTAAAGGTAAATCTGTAAAGTAAACTATGTTTTGTTTCTTTATTTTTTGTCTCTAATAATAAAAGAAATCCTAATTAATCAACATTACCTAATAATGTTATGTTTGAGCCCATGAACTCATAAGATTACTTTAATTATTTTTGGGCTTGCAAGTAGCCTGTAAATTTAATTCGAAGGCGA
>JASVEL010010207.1:0-46756 GCA_032618575.1 Nicotiana noctiflora
AGAAAATTTTCTCCCATGGCGAAAATTTTCTTGGAAGCAAATACCCAGTGGATAAGGATAGAAAACAACACGAGATTTCGGGAAATTCCAGTTCCGAGCAGAATAGTTTTGAGAGAGGCCGGACAACACGATGGGGTGATCTTTGAGCCCGGTATCATCCCTAGCAGTTGTTGCAAAAAATGAAACACTGACTTCGAGATTCCCCCAGCAGTATTATATCCCATAATTCGTTCAAGGAAGCAAAGGCGTGAGTCCCGGAGGAGGTATGGGAAGAAGGAAGAGGAAAAGAGGTCCCCCGCCAGGATAATCCCCGGTCCATAACATTTCAAACCCGGCGAGTCCGAGAGAGAATGAGGGGTGAAGGAAACAAAGAATACTTCCTCAGCAGCATCATCCCCAGCAGGTGAGTAAATAGTTCCAAAGATATCCCCAGCAGCCAAAAGAAAAGTAATACGACCCAGGGGAAAGCAATTCCAAGACAAGATAATTCAGAAGAAAAGGTGGCCCAATAGGTGATGCAGGAAGAAGAAATGGTACAGAAAGCAAAGGAAGGCGACGTGGATGGGATGGAGTTAGTGAGTAGTTGAAGTCGGGGAGCCCGCCTGGAGAATGGAGTGGCGATTTTATTTTGAAGTAGTAGTTGAAGTCAGGGAGCCCGCCTGGAGAATGAAGTGGCGAATCTATTTAAAAGTTGTAGTTGAAGTCAGGAAGCCCGCCTGGAGAACGGAGTGGCGATTTTCTTTTTGAAATAGTAGTTGAAGTCAGGGAGCCCGCCTGGAGAATGGAGTGGCGATTTTATTTTGAAGTAGTAGTTGAAGTCGGGAGCCCGCCTGGAGAATGGAGTGGCGATTTTAGTTTTGAAGTTATAGTTGAAGTCAGGGAGCCCGCCTGGAGAATGGAGTGGCGAATCTATTTAAAAGTTGTAGTTGAAGTCAGGGAGCCCGCCTGGAGAATGGAGTGGCGAATCTATTTAAAAGTTGTAGTTGAAGTCAGGAAGCCCGCCTGGAGAATGGAGTGGCGATTTTCTTTTTGAAGTAGTAGTTGAAGTCAGGGAGCCCGCCTGGAGAATGGAGTGGCGAATCTATTTAAAAGTTGTAGTTGAAGTCAGGAAGCCCGCCTGGAGAATGGAGTGGCGATTTATTTCGAAAGTTGTAGTTGAAGTCAGGAAGCCCGCCTGAAGAATGGAGTGGCGATTTATTTTGAAGTTGTAATTGAAGTCAGGGAGCCCGCCTGAAGAACGGAGTGGCGATTTATTGTTGAAGTTGGTTGAGGAAAACGGTAGAGCATAACGGAAATCCCCAGCGTGAATCCAAGTTCATAATCGAAAGGAAGGCAACAAGGATCAGAAAGACAGATACAAACTTCGAAGGAGAATAGTTCGAAGATTACAAAGGAAGGGACCAACAATCGGAGTTCGGCAATCAAGATAGGCCGAAATAACAATTGTTAGAAGAGAAGAAGTACGTGAAGAAACATCAAGGCCAGCAGGATGGCAAAGAGCATGACAAGATCAAGTTAAAAAGGATAGATAAGAGTTTGTAATACTGTAACTTAGTCTAGCTTCTTATTTTTTGTTGCTTAGTACGGTGTAATAAGGAGATCAATTGAGCAGTGGCAACAGCAGCAACAGCAGTAATAGCAGTAGCAGCAGTAACAGCAAGATCGCAACAGTCATGGTAGTCCCAGCTGCCAAAACTTCCCGAACTACACTGACCTGATTCCTGTTTAGCCCAGGATATGTAGGCAACCTCTGAAGCAGGGTGCGGTCAAAGTTTTTCAAAACGCTTCGCAATGGAATACTCGAGCGGGTAAATAATCGTTCATAGTTGCTCACTTATCTTTGCACGGAAACTCTTCGTGTCCCCGAGCAAAGAGGGGCAGTTGTGAGCACGTGATTTTTACCCTACACATGAGTTATGCCTATAAAATCCAAAATAAATGATTTTCCTCATTGTTATAATTTTGTGTGAATTTTGTGTTAGTTGTTTGCATGTTATTTGCGTGTGATAAATGAAAATACAAAAATTGCATCTTTAGGGAATTAATTCGTTTTTCTAGCAATTTAAAGAAAAAATCAAAAAAATTAGTTAGTTTTTAAATTGAAAATTGTCAAAAAGAGGTAATTAGTTTAGTTTTTTAATTAGTGCTTAATAATAATCACAAAGTAGAATAAATACAAAATACAAAAAAAAATACAAAAAAAAGGGGGAGGAAAAATACAATACAAGTTATTATAGAGGGGAAAAAAGAAAGGCAAAAGCTTTGGGCCAATCTGCAAAATCCCCAGGCCCATACACCAGCCCCAAACGGTCCCCTACCCAGCGGCCCAAACGATCCCAGCCCAACCCCATCTCCCATCTTTCAATCTGGACCGTTGATGATATTGCATCCAACGGTCCAGAATATTACACTAATTTTAATTACCCAAACCCATCCCAAAACCCTAAATCACATTCAATTGTTACACCCCTTCAAAGACCAGCCGCCTCCGCCGCAGACCGCCGTCTCCACCCACCGGAAATCGCCTCACGGCGGTTCCGGTGGGCCAAACCTCCCCATTTTTACACCACAACATCCCCATAACCTCCTCATTCCATTCCCGAGCTTAGCTTCCTTCGAATCTCACCCCAATGCCTCAAATATTGAATCAAAGAACGGCCGTCAAACTTCGCCGCTTTCGATTGACCCCAAACTCGTACCAATTGCTCCCCTGACCTTCCTCGTAACTGAACCAAACTTGTTTTGGTTCGAATCCGGCTAGAAATGTTCGAACCCCAATTTGAGCCTAAGAACCCTAGAATTAAAAAACTAGGGATTTCGTCCAATTAAAATGACTTGAAGTTAATAAACTTTAATTGGTATGTTTTCATTTGAAAACATTTCAATTAAAGTCCATTCGACTTCAAAAAATGCAATTTCAAGTCCGTGTAAGCCCGGGTTTGTTCGATTTCGGATTGTCTTCATAAGGTATTTCATTTTTTCTTCTGTTTTATATATTGTTGTGCTCATTGTGTGGTTTAATTGTTCATTCGTTTTTCTGTTTTTATTTCAAATCTTCATTCTTCATCTCCAATAGACCCTTTTATTTGGTCGATCGATTTGCTTCTGTTTGATTGTATGATGATATTTGTGATTGAGTGCGCGTATGCGATTCGATTATCAAAGTCGAACCATGTTCCTACATTACCTTGTTCTCTGCCGAGACACTGTGGAATCCGAGATGTTGTGGAATCAAAATCTTATCTAGTCGATTGTGTGTTATCGATTCTAGGTGTTATAATCGATTAAACGAATATCGTCGAATAGTTATAAAATTTTGTTTAGAACAGTAGGACATTAGTGTTAATACCAATCAATTCCATGTTTGAACTACTGTCGAATTGAAGTTGAATTGTAATATTTCGAATTAGGAATTCGAATTGGTTATAGCTGAATTGGGACCATATGGTTTAGAGTTAATTCAAATGAACACGGCCAGCATGTTTGAGGGACTGTCAATAGGTCTGATTATCACTGTGTGTGTAGTGTAATTGGAAAACAGAAGTAACATGGGAGCCATCTGGCAGGGTAAGGGGTTTTGAATAGAAAAACAGGCTACTAGTACGCTTTTGGATTAAAAAATGAGATTTAGACATTAAGTGATGGGCTGGGCAGAGAATATTAGGGCAAGAAGTTTTTTTTACACTGTGAAGTGCTCTTAAGAGCTGGACAATCAGTGCACATGTGCAGGGAAACAGGCTGGCCTGGCTCTTAGTTTTGGATATAAAAGAGAATAGGAGAGGAACTGTGGGGGGGGACTGATTCCAGTGATCTGATTTTTCTTCTTCTTTTGATAATTGACAAGTTTGTCTCTGAAGTTTTGTTGGATTCCATCTGGTATTCAAAGAAACATACAGATAGAAGCAGAAATACATACACATATCAACACTGTGTTACTATTCCATTGGTGTTTGGCTACTGTTTGTTGCTGTTGCTTCTGTTAGTTTGTGGTGTTCGTTTTTCTGTTGCTATCTAGGAGTTGAAGTTTCAGTTGACTCTAGAACTGAAGGATAGTTGGCACTTCTCTGTTTCTTTTCTGTTATATACACGGATTCAATCAATAGGCAGAACTTTGGTGGTGTGGTTTGTTGTTTGAAGTCATTTGGGATTCAATCAGTTGGGTGCACAAGTTTTTGGGGCATTTCAGAGGTGTAGGGGTTTGGTTGATTGGGAATTCTCTGTTGATTATCTTTGGAGTATTCGAACTCTCTGTCATTGGTTTTTCTTCTTGAAATCTGATTGCTGGGAGTATTTGGTTGTTGTTTGGTTACTGCCAATACTGTTGGTTGCCACTTTGTTCATTGCTCACTCTTCTTTCTTCTTCCGTATTCCAGGTACACATCTCTGTCATTGTAGTGTCTTGGTTCGAAAAGAATGAAGTTTGAAGCTCCCTTTTAAGTCTGCTGAATACATATAGATGTCCACAGTTCTTATACTTGTTATGTTTTGTTATTCTTTAATCAAGTTTGTATTGCTGATTTTGGCTATGAAAGATGTATTTAGATCAAAGATACACTATCATTAGATATGTACGTAAACCTGAATCATTCTGCTGAATCTTTGTTCAATATTCTCTATTCATGTGCGTAATCTCAAATCTGTTAATACTAGGCCCTATGTTAAAAGTGAGATTAGCTATTTGCTTAAGTAGAAAATTTAAGGTAATTTGAACACCCGTGAATAATGATATCTTGAACTTGCGAAAACATACGACAGTGGCTCTTTGAGGATTATTTGAATTCGAAGTAAGTTCTTTCCATATAATTGTCCACCATAGACTCAAACCTACTCACTTAATTAACTAACCGTATGTTTGCTTGAATTGGTTATAGTTGAGTAGGATTTTGTCACATTGTAGGAATTAGTGAGTTATTACTCGACTGGATGACTAATTAGATTAAAGGAATCGGGGGTGCATTTCATGTGACCCGACCCCAATTTTGAACAAGATTAAATAAAGCGTGTCAGGAACCACAGGCGCATTTCATGTGGTGTGGCTCGTAACAAGTTTTAAATAATTTGGAATCAACTCCTAAATAAATACAGCAGGATGTAGCTCGCTTTATATTTGAATTAGAGATGCGCCTCACCCAATAGTTACACAAATCGCAAGGCCCTCATAAAGGTACATATAAAATACTTAGATTTCGAGATGTGTCGTTTCTTAGCGAATATCATGGCCTTCTCAAAAGTGTAAATAAGTAATCGCTCTAGGCGCGCATTTTAATTCTACCTTCTTAAATACGGGTGTGCATTTCATGCGACCCAAATCCAAATCCAAAAAAATGTTGAATAAGAATGTGTCGAGGATCCGGGTGCATTTCATGTGACGTGATTCGAAACATATTTTTAGGCAACTTTCTCTCTCGTAAATCATAATAATAATAAAAGCGGTAAAGGGGTATTAATTTGCACTAAGTACATGACTGTAAAAAATCAGATAAATGAGCCGAACACGACAGTTGAGCGACCGTGCTAGAACCACGGAATTCGGGAATGCCTAATACCTTCTCCCGGGTTAATAGAATTCCTTATCCGGATTTTTGGTTCGCGGACCGTTAAATAGAGTCAAACCTTTCCTCAATTCGGGTTTCAAACCGGTGACTTGGGACACCATAAATCTCCCAAGTGGCGACTCCGAATCTCTCAATAAATGAATCCCGTTTTGGTTATCCTTTAATTGGAAAAACTCTCTTTTATATTTTGCGCCCTCGCGGGTAAGCGTAAAAAAGAGGTGTGACACCCTCCACCAGGAATACTTTTGCGATCAAAGAGCCGCATCTGCGGAATCGTTCCTACGGTCCTATTTTTGCAGATGCGGAAATACCAGAAGCTTTAAGAATAGACCTGCTACAAAACTTCAAAATTCCCGTTTAACCTTCCGAAATCATCCCGAGGCCCCTGAGACTTCAACCAAAAGAACAAAAACCTCCAACAAATTTATACAAACTAGTTCTAATCCTCAAAACACATCAAACAACGCTAAAAAAAATAAATTACATCATATTCAAGCCTAGTTTTCATCAAAACTTCCAAATTATGCATTCACTCAAACACCCGACCAAACAATATCCGAATGACCTAAAGAATTGCAGACACATCCAAAATTATCTAACAAAGCTACTGCAACTCTCAAAATTCCATTCCGATCCTCAGATCAAAATCTTACCTATCAATCGGAATTCACCAAAATTCAAACTTCGCCGATTCAAGCCTAATTCTACACCGGACCTCCAAATTCAATTCCAATCGCACTCCTAAGTCGTAAATCATCTCCGAAGCTAACCGAACCACCGAAATTCACATCCGAGCCCTCTAACCACATAGTCAACTTCCAGTTGACTTTTCTAAAATAAGCTTCCTTCTAAGAGGCTATGTGTCTTATTTTCACCCAAAACCAATCCAATTACACCCGATCAACTATAATACCGATATTTAGATATGAAAAAACATAATAAGGGGGAAACGTGAGGCTAAATCACATGACAACGGGCCAGATCATCATACCAAAGGGGTCATCTTATGTTTTAGAACTCAATTTTGTGTTTCGAGGTCTTCAATACCTTATTTTATTCCTTTCCGGTTTGCTTGTTTAGTCAGAAAGTGTATCCAGAAAGCCTTTATGTGAAAAATTAATGAAATAATAATTTTTGGCCTAAAAGGTTAATTTTTGTTGACTTCGGTCAACATTTTGGATAAACGGACCCGATCTAGGACCCGTGTTCTGATTGTCTCTGTGGGTCTGTAGTAAAATACGAGACTTGGGCGTATACCCGGAATCAAATTCCGAGGTCTCTACCCGATAAATAAATTTTTGAGGAAAATTGTTAGACTAAAATTATAATAGTTTTAAGGATTTGGTTAATATTTGATCTTGTTGATATCGGGCCCGTATTTTTGTTTTGGAGTCCGTTACAAGTCTGTTATGATATTTATACCTTATTTGTAAAATTTGGTGAGAAACGGAACTGCTTTGACGTGATCCGGACCTTTGGTAGAGAAAATATAAGTTTTGAATCTTTCTTGAAAATGCCATGCAATTTTGTACTAAATTCTTAGTTCTAGGTGTTATTTTGGCGATTTGATCGTACCAACAAGTTTGTATGATATTTTAAAACTTGTGTGCATATTTTGTTTCAAGCTCTGAGGGTTCTGGTGAGTTTCGGATAGGCTACAGAGTGATTTGGACTTAAGAAAATTTGCTGGTACGCTTCAGGTCTACAGATCTCGCATTAGTGAGGTCTAGCTCGCAAATGCAGACCTCGTATTTGCAAAGAATGTTCGCATTTGCGAAGAAGGGGAGGGACTGGGTAGTTCGCATTTGTGAAGAATAAGTCTACATTTGGGGAAGTGCGGGTTCACATTTGCGACTGGAACTTTGCATTTGCGAAGGCTGCAGGAATGCGAGGGGTTCGCAATTACGATGCCTTTCTCGCATTTGTGAGCTTTGCAAATGCGAAGCTCAGGTCGCAAATGCGATATCTGCAACTGATAAGTCTTGACTTATATGGGATTTTTCATTCATTCTCCCATTTTTCAAAACCTAGAACACAAGAGGCGATTTTCACTAACTTTTTCTTTCTCAAATCATAAGTAAATAATTCTTAACTAGTTTCTTTCAATCTTTTACTTCTTTTTACAAGATGTCATCCTAGAATCTAGCATTTTCTTGGTGGAATTGGGGGGTTTGGGCAGAACTTAGGAATTTTGAAATTTGGAGATTTAGACCTCAAATTGAGGTCGCATTTCAAAATTTATTTTATATACAGGCTCAAGGGTGAATTGATAATCGGGCTTCGTTCTGAATTTCGGGTTTTAACCAAGCGGTCCCGGGGTCGATTTTTGACTTTTTTGGGAGAAATATTGGGAAACTTGTAATTATATATTGTAATTGATTTCTTTAGCGATAATTGATGTTATTAAGTTAATCATGATCAGATACGAGTGGTTCGAATGTGAAAACTAGAGGAAAAGCGATAATTGAGCGGTGATTGGCCTGTTAATTGAGGTAAGTGTTGTGTCTAACTTTGACTTGAGGGATTAGGGGTCCCCAACTTATTTGCTATGTGAAAAATCCATGTGTGTGGTACATAAGTGAGGTGACAAGTACCTATGCGCCGCCAAATTATCTGTTTAGCCTGTTTATTTTCATGTTCTTAATATATTGTCTTTCTGTCTTAACTGCTACATGCTTATTAGTGCTTACATCTCTAATTGCTTCTTATTAGATGTTGTTTTCTTTATTGAATGTATTAATCATTTCGTAGTTTCATTGTATTATATAATTGGTTTAAGTTGGTTTTATCGGTGTTTCATGGTATATTTTGGTTGGTCTCGATGTGTAGTATTAATGGAGTGAAGTTTCATAATTGTATAGCCTTCTGTTTGCTTTGGTTTGAGGCTTAAATATTATGGAGGGTTTTGAGCTAAATTGTGAAATTTCCGTTCTTATTGTGTGATTGGTACTGATATGGTGGGATCGGATTGCACGCCACGCCATGAGGAATAAAGGTGATATATTGAGAATGAATAAGGGTGATTGTCTAGTGGGTCCAGGTTGCGTGCTAAAACATGAGGAATAATGGTAATATATTGAGGAGTAATAAGGATGGATTGTTATTGTACGGTAGGATCGGATTGTGCGCCACAATGTGAGTAATAAGGGTGGATTGATATGGAATAATAAGAGTGAATGTTCATATTGTTGCTGATTATATGATGGGATTGGATGCGCGCCGCATCAGTTTGTTGTTTATGTATTCTCCTTCTCTTGTGAATTTATTCTGTAGTATTCTAACTCACTTAGGGATTGGTTATAGCTGGGTATTGATAAGATATTTGAGTTCTGTATTCATTTTGTTACAAGTCACTACTTTATTTTGTCCCGTATTTCCTTTTTGATTAATTATATATTGTATGCAGATTATATTGTAAATGCCCCGCCGTATCCTCGTCACTATCTTGTCGAGGTTAGGTTCGACACTTACTAGTACACGGGGCTGGTTGTACTGATACTGCATTCTGCACTTTCTATGCGGATTTTGGAGCTTGTAGTGGTTGATTGAGATGTCGGTTGCAGATATTTCATCCCGGAGACCCAAGGTAGTCTTGCTGGCATCCGCATGCCCTGGCGTCCCCTCGTATGTTTCTACTTTTGACCTGATTTGTCAACAACGGGTCTTGGCGCATTCCCGCATTCATTTCTTTCGAGACAGATATAATTTTTTTCAGACCAATATTTGTAGTAATTCGTAGTATGTTCGTGGATTGTGATACCAAATTCTAGGCAGTAGTAGTAATATTTCGGTATTGTGAATTGGCAAAGGTTATTTACGTATTTTTACATTTATTCCTACTTGATTTAGTATATTAAATTTTAATCTATGAAATATAAAGCAAAAAAGGTTATTGGAACTCTAACACTAGTGTACCTAGCAGATGCAGTGTTAGACGCCATCACGGTCCCTGTAGTGAGAAATTCGTGTTGTGACAGAAACCGAGAGAATAATCTAAATGTGGCAGAAATTGGGTGTGATACCTACTTTTTATAGTGGTATTTAATTTTATTCAGCATTTTTAACGCTGAGCAAAAGTAGCCACTAGTCTATTAAAATTAGTATGAAGGACGTTGTTACCCTTTCTTCTATCCTTTTTGTTATGTCCAATTTATGCAAATACGTCGAAAAGGATCGAAAAACTCTTGCCATCGAGCAAAACAACAACGTTTGGATTGGAAGAAATAAAATTTCTCGGTGGCATATTGGTTTTAAAAACAGTAGACTTATATTTTTGAATTCTTGATCTAAAGAATTATTCTTTACCGTGATTATATAAATAATCTTGTCTATCTTTCCATGGACCAATTAAAGGAAGACCGTAATTGTCCTTGAATTTTACGGATTGGTAATTTTGTGAGCCTATATGATTGTGTTAGAGTTGTTCTTGTTGGTATTTTTTCTGATAAAGAGAGTGTAATGGGACGTACAATGACGTATTTTGATATAAACTGTTGGTGAATAGAACGAAGATGAAGTGAAGAGGACGAAGATAATGTAGTCATGAACTTAGAGTTCCAAGTTCAAAAAATAAGAACATGTAGTCCTGAACTTAGAGTTACAAGTTCAAAAGTTAAGGACATGTAGTCCTAAACTTAGAACTACAAGCTCATAAACTAAGGACATGTAGTCCTTAACTTAGAATTACAAGCTCATAAATTAAGGACAACCAGTCCTGAACTTACAGTAACAAACTCGTAATTTAAGGACACTTGGTCCTGAACTTAGAGTTGGAAGTTCAAAAATTAAGGATATCTTTCTTAACTTAGAGTTACAAACACAGAAATTAAGGACAAGTAGTCCTTAACTTAGAGTTACAAGCATAGAAATTAAGGACATGTAGTCTTGCACTTCGAATTCTTAGTTCAAAAGTTAAGGACATGTAGTCCTGAACTTAGAGTTATAAGTTCAAAAGTTAAGGACAGGTAGTCCTAAACTTAACTTACAAGCTCATAAATTAAGAAGAACTAGTCCTGAACTCATAGTAACAAGCTCATAAGTTAAGGACACTTGGTCCTGAACTTTATGAGCAGAAGGGTATTTTCGTCAGAACGAGTAAAAATATATTAAAGCAATTGCTAAAGACTAAAGATATTTTAAACAGTGACTTAAAAATAAATACATGTCTTATTACTAGCTAATTGTGCTCTTCCTCTAAATGTGCTTGGGGCTCGTGTGGATTTAACTACATACTCGAAATCAAACATAACAATTAGGGGTGGGCATTTTATATTTCGGTTCGATATTTAAGAATTTCGGTTCTATATTTGGTATTTGATTTATCAATTGTGCATACCAAATACCGTACCAAAATATTTTGATTCGGTACGATATTTTTTATTTTGGTACGATTTTGGTTTAAACCAAATCTTCACTGTCTCCCCCACTCCATTAACTAATACAATCCATGTTGTTTGAGATTCCACCAAAATCAATCTTAAGTTCTCAGTGTGTACGGAAAAGAGACAAAAGGCAATACACGTTGAGTTTGAGTAGAAGAAGATCACTCAATGACTGTCGGACTGCAATTTGTCTCCACAAATTTTTGTAAGATTTAGAGTCATTAGTGTATGAAAATGATTCAATCCAACTACTGTGTTCTTTAGTCGATGAGTTTCATTTTTGCGTCAAATTGTTAAACTAGGTTGTTTATCTTATATATTTTATTCTGTGAATAATTTTCGTTGTTTGTGTAATTTATGTTATTTATTTTAAGGCTTTATAGTAAATATTGTAATATGTATGTTTTTCTTTATCGGAGAATTTTTAGTTTGTTCAAGACATGCATATTTAAAGGGATTAGGGAATTAGGAGTTTTGGACTTTTGGGGTGTGGGCTTAAGGTTATTGGGCTAAAAAACAAAAAAAATAGTTGGCCTTGGACTAAACTATTACCGAGACATTTGCATCAATACCCGTTTTTTGTGTCACATTTTAATTTGTGCACGTTTTGCAAAAAAAATTACAAACGTACCCGCTTTTTCACATAACTTCAGCCCACGAGGCTGAAGTTTTCTTTTGTACTGGAAAACTTCAGCTAAAGTTTTTGTCTTTGTAACCGAAAAACTTAAGCAGTTTTCGAGCTTAAGTTTTTCAGTTATAAAATAAAAACTTAAGCAGTCTAGAGCTTAAGTTTTCGAGTTATAAAATAAGAACTTAAGCAGTTTCCAGCTTAAGTTTTTCCAGTTATAAAATAAAAACTTAAGCAGTTTCCAGCTTAAGTTTTCCAATTATAAAATAAAACTTAAGCAATTTCCAGCTGAAAAAACTTAAAAGTTTTTGTGTTGTAACTAAAAAACTTCACTTCTAGAGCTGAAGTTTTTGTGTTGTAACTGAAAAACTTCAGCTTTAGAGCTGAAGTTTCTATGTTAAAAAATAAAAACTTCAGCTCTAGAGCTTAAGTTTGCCAGTTATAAAATAAAAACTTTAGCTAGAGCTAAAGTTTCCTAGTTTTAAAATAAAAACTTCCGCTCTAAACATGAAGTTTTTGTTTAGTAACCCGGAAACTTCAGCTCTAGAGCTGAAATTTCTCAGTTATAAAGGGAAGCTGAAGCTTTTTAAAAAATGGGTACAGATGCAAACAAAAAGATAAAGCAGCTATAGGTTAAAGAGGGGCGTCGAAATAGGGCGCCCTGTGCAATTTTTACACTATTACCGTATACCGTACCGAATTACCGAGATATTGAAATAAATCGAAATATAGAAAAAACCGAAAGCAAAATACTAAATTAATCTGGTTTAGTTCGGAATTTAATTTTTCGGATTTTATGACCACCCCTAATAACAATGCATACCATTTTTATATATTAAATAAATGATAGACTAACTAAAATTATAGCACGACTGTATGTGGAAACAAAATAAAAATGCAGTAATTAATAATTTGGAAAGAAATAACTTAAATAACCCCTTATATTGAGTAAATATTTTTTATTAAACAGTAAGTAGAATATGTATTGGAATTGTTTTATTGCTATTAATTCATGCATAACTAGTCTTAGACCAAATAACCTCACTTTCCCAAGGTCGCGAATACATCACAATTATAGTAAAATAAATAAGATCTCTCCATCTTTAATTGAATATCATATAGTTTTAAAAAGGAAAAAAAATCAAGTGAAAAATAATTTTCTTTTAATGATTCTTATTGATATGTATTTGAATTAATCGAGCATCCAAGCAGGTTTTGGGCATACGATGGAAAATACAAAAAAAAAGTTCTTGAATAATACTCCCTTCGGTCCAATATAAGTGATTTTTGGATATTTTCACACAGATTAAGAAATTCACCTTTTAGTATTAATTAACAATAGAATTAACCATATTAATCTTACTATCTCACATAAACACTCCTAACACATATTCTTATACTATTTACTCCAAGGACAATGTAGAGAAAAGTTAATTAATTTATTTTTGAAATTTGGAAAAATCACTTATTTTGGACCATAACAAAAATATCAAAACATTACTTATTTTGGACCGGACCATGCTTGTAATTTGTAAATCATCCACAAAGCTAGGGGCACAATTGTAAAAAAACAAAAAGGACACAAGGAGCACAAAGTAAAAGGTGGTAAAACGAGGGAAGGGGGTAGACAGAACCGCGACCAGTTCAACAATTTCGATTTCCCAAGTTAGAGAGAACAACCTTTGCTACTCATTCTTTTTTAAAATAACCCACAAAAGAAAAAATAAATGAAAACAATAAATGCACGTAGATACTAAAAAATTAAAATAAATACTAGTAGCAATAAAAAGAATAAGGAAAATAAAATAAGAATCGGATGCAAAAGTTGAATGAAATGTGGCAGAATAAGTGGGTTGAGATCCGCATACGTTCCCTCTCCCTCTCTCTTATCTCATTCCATCAAGAGAAAAAGAAAAGAGAGAAGAAAAACAAATTAAAAATCCTTTTTTTTTTCTTGTTTCCCTCTCTTCTCTCTATTCTCTCTTTCTCTCTCTCTAAGGTTGCCTCTTTTTTCGTTGTCCCTTATCAACAAATACACTCTTTTCTCTTACCCTCTTTTTTTGGTTCTCTGATTCTCCATTGAAGAATCACCACAAGAAGCAGAAGAAGAAGACAGCAAGATTCGACAAACTCTCTGTTCAATATTTGTTTTTATTTAATTTAGGAAAACCCTAACCCTAGTTTACTTTTTCTTTTTTTATGGTGGCGCGGGGTGTTTGGTGCAGTTTTGGGATCTTTCATTTGTCACAGCTGTTGTTTCCTTTTTTCTGGCCCTGATTTTTTGTGTGGGGTTGTTTCGATTTTTGTTTGGTTTTTTTGTTGTTTGGTTCGATTTTGGTAGTTGTTGGGGTGTGGTGGAATTTTTAGCTTGATATTTGTGTGTGTGATGCAATTGAGGAGAAAAAGAATAGATGCCGTCGGAGCCATTACCTTGGGATCGGAAGGATTTCTTCAAGGAGAGGAGGCAGCACGATCGTTCAGAACTGTTGAGGGGTGGGCCCCGCTGGAGGGAGCCTCCGCCGCGCCACCACTACGGTTCTTCTCGTTGGGTTCCTGCTGATTTTCGCTCTACTAGAGGTGCCCCTCCTGGTAAGTTTTTTTTATCTTCTTTCTTTATTGCTGCCCCTTAATCTAGGGTTTTTATTTTGTCGTCCTTTGGGTCAATTTCTGGCTTTTGTAATAAACTTCTCGATCTAGAAATTCGTGCCCCACGATGGTTTTTGTTTTAGATCTATAATTATTTGGTTCTTTGGGGTTTGAGTAAATATGGTTTCTACGGTGTTTATGAACTTATGTCTAGGGCTGATCTGTTGCCTAAACTGCACAAAAGTTGACTTCGGGGTTGATTTTTCTCCTTAATTTTGTGTAGATCTGTGATTTTCTTGCGTTATCTCTCGGTTTATTGTTTTGCACAAGTTAGAAGTTCATGTGAAATTCGTACTTTTGCCTTCTAAATTCTGTATTTTGTTTGTATCTGTTGATTTTAGCCTCCTTTTTGGTTACCTTATTTTTTGGGGGTTTGAATTTTTTCTGCTGAAGGTCATGGTAAGCAGGGTAGTTGGCACATGTATCCAGAAGAATCCGGACATGGTTTCATGCCTTCTCGTTCCAATGAAAAGATTGTGGAAGATGAGAGCTGTCGGCAGTCTCGTGGGGATGGTGGTGGGAAGTATGGCAGCAGGAGTAGTAGCAGGGAAAATAGGTCTTTTGGTGGTCAGAGGGATTGGAGAAGAAGTGGTAGTCTATCTTGGGAAGCTGCTGCATCCCCCAGTGGTCCTGTAAGACAGCATGATACTGCTACAAATGATCAGAGGCCAGCGGATGTTATGGTCCCACACAATTCTGAGCATGTCAACAATACATGGGATCAGTCTCACTCTAGAGACCAGCACAATAAGAGTGGTAGCGCTAATGGAACATCAAGCACGGGCCAAAGATTTGAGAGGGGGAACTCGCTGGGTTCAATTGAATGGAGGCCACTGAAATGGGCTCGGTCTGGAAGTTTATCGTCCAGGGGATCATTAAGTCATTCAGGCAGCTCGAAAAGCATGGGAGTCGATTCTAACGAGACAAAGCCTGAGTTGCAGCCTGGAAACTCAAAAGCTCTGCAATCTCCTACAGGGGATGCAACTGCATGTGTAACTTCTGCTGCCCCTTCTGAAGAGACTTCTTCCCGGAAGAAGCCGCGCCTGGGCTGGGGTGAAGGACTGGCCAAGTATGAGAAGAAGAAAGTCCCCGAGGATAGTGCTGCTAAGGTGGGAGCTTGTATCTCTGGTGATAGTGTGGAACCTGGTCATCCTCAGCCCTTGAACACGGCAGATAGAAGCCCAAGGGTTGCTGTTTCTCTGGATTGTCCCTCTCCCACCACGCCTTCGTCAGTTGCTTGTAGTTCTTCACCAGGTATTATTCTCAAGTAATTCCTTATTGTAATGCTGTTAAATAGGTGCACGCTGTGGATTTACTCCCATCCTTTCCGTAGTGGCAAATCGCCAAAATATAAAAAGAATGCCAAAAAACAAATAATTGACGGGACAAGAACACTGGAAAGTATACATTAACCTTATCCAAAAGAAAGATAGAAGCACGCTGGAAACGATGGGATCAAAGTAGTTGTTTGTGTGTTAAAGGATCTGAACTTTCAAGACCTGTACTTAGGCTTTTTCTTTGATCTGTATGTATTTATTCTAGCATCTTGGACACATTTTCAGTCTTAATTTGAATGCTGAAGAGTTATACTTCTGAAAATGGTTATGTAGTTCAATTTAAGTGTAAATCCCCACTTCCAAAATTTAATTGGAAATTGTGAAGGTCATGGATATCTGCTTTGATTCAAAATCATTGAACTTTTGCATTTGCAGGCATAATATAATCTGCACCTTTATGAATACATTAAAAGGCAAGTTTCACAAATTTGCTAGTAACTGAAATTGTAGAGTTATTTTACTTGGTATGCTCCTAATTCAACAAATCCCACTATCTATTACTTGATACTTTAGCTCTTTCTGTTATTTTTGGCTTCTCCGCAGACCCAATATGTGTAGCGGCTCACTAACTTATAACATTTGTTTGGTGTGGGAGTATATACTTTGCATCATGACTACTGCATATCCTATATACTTTGCATCATGACTACTGCATATCCCTGTCTTGAAAGATTTGCTACTCTTTGTGGAGATGTTGTAGTATTCAAGAAAGATTTAGCTTCTATTGCTCCCATTCGTTGGTTTGCTGAAGGATCAAGACATGCATCTGATTATCTATGTTTCTTATCTGTATTATGGTTTCGTAGCAGAATCCTTCCTAGGTTCTCCTTTCTCTGACTCCATTTATTAGAGAAAATTCATATGTTCTTTGTCTTGTCTTCCATAGACATAGGTTTGCCTTTTTATTTCTGTCCCTGTATTTTCCTTTTAAGTGGGTTGGTATGATATTAGGGTTTTGCAGTTGAATACCAGATAATGAGACTAGTTAACCTTTTTAAGTACAAGAGATTAAGAAAAGATGATTTTTTTTTTGTTTGGCTGAGAGAATTAGCATCTAATTCACAGTTTTGCCCCATGGTATGATAATAACAGGTCTTGAGGATAAACAACCTGTCAAGGCAACAAACATTGACCAGGATGTTGGTAATTTATGTGGCTCCCCCAGTATCATCTCCCAGTATCACTCTGAGGAATTTGCTTTTAACTTAGAGAATTTTGATCTTTCACAAATCTCCAATTTGAACTCTTCAATCAATGAATTGCTACAATCTGAGGACTCAAGTTCCGTGGACTCTGGTTTTATGAGATCAACGGCAGTGAACAAGTTGCTAATTTGGAAGAACGATATTTCAAAGGTGCTAGAAAAAACTGAAGTTGAGATTGATTCACTTGAGAATGAACTGAAGACATTGATATCTGAACCTGAATATACCCAGCTTGTTCCATCTGGGTCCTGTTCTCCACGAAAAGAGTGCAACTCAAACTCTCATGAGGATGGAGTCACTACTAATATAGCTTCTAGACCTGCTCCATTGCAAGTTGTTATACCTGAAGATGTAATTGGAGAGGAAGGGACTAATATACAGGAAAAGGAGCACACTGAGGTGAAAGTTGAGGACGTTGATAGTCCAGGCAGTGCAACTTCAAAGTTTGTTGAATTACCCTCAGAGAAAGATGTGGCACCTATTGGTGCCATGAAACATGTTGGTGGAATGTTGATTTCAGATGACAGTAAGTCTTTAAGTAATAATGTGAAAGGGTGCAGTTCCACTGAGGACAAAGTGAAGTCTAGAAGTTCAGATGTGAAAGTGTGCGGTTTTAGTGAGGATATGGCAAGGGACACACTTGCCTGCGGGGAGAGCTTCCAGCTGACTGCCCGTTGTTCTCGACCTGTTTCTGATGGCAGTTTGAACTGCAGCAAAGATGCTTTATATAATTTGATATTAGCTGCCAACAAAGACACTGCATACAGAGCATTTGATGTATTCAAGAACCTACTGCCTGCTGGCAAATGCAGTTTTGATTTTTCAAGTGTGTCTTCTTTGCAAATTGATCATGCGGTTAAGGAAAGATTTGCTAGGAGGAAGCAGTTTAAACAGTTCAAAGAAAAGATCATTGCCCTCAAGTTTAGGGTACATCAGCACCTTTGGAAGGAAGATATGCGCATGCTTTCTGCAAGGAAGTTTCGTGCGAAGTCTCAGAAAAAGTTTGATTTTAGCCTGCGCCCTGTGCAGATAGGACATCAAAAACACCGTTCTACAGTTCGTTCACGATTTTCGACTACTGGTATGTTATTTCCTTTATTTTTTCTTTCTGCACCATGAACCCCCTTGCTTCTTTTTGTTTTTCTGTGTGAAAATAACCCTCTGTTTGTTTATTTGCTATGCTATGAGTGTACATTTTCGGCATCATAATCCCTTAATTTTATGCCTATAGTTGTGCTTGATGAAAATATATTTGTTTGAATGACTTTCAGTCTCTTGGCGGGTATCTTTTATATATTCAAAAATTCTGCTATACCAAAGTTAAAGAAGTTTCAAGATAGGGATATTTTGGTACCGTGCTGCAACCTTACACTCTTCTTGCCTCAAGTTGGTTCCACTATACATTGAGATGAATTTAAGTGTGATACTTTTGTTTAATGTGTGGGTACAACATTCAACATTGTGGTCCGGAGTTAGAGAGTAGTTAGATGAATCAAAGTTAAGCTGCTATTCTATAATTTGGAATTAATTGTACTCAATTTATTGTTCGTTGCCCGGAGGGTAGTCAGACAATGTTATAGCTCCTACGAACTAGGGTTTGGGGTTGGGGGGAAAAGACTTTCGTGCCATTTCTGGTGGTCCTCTTTTTACTAGTTCATGGCATTTTGGCCCTCATGAATTAGAATCTATTTTGATAATCTAGACTGAGTTTCTACTTTGATTTTTTTTTCAATCTTTACCACAATTTTGCTCTTCGATTTGAAAGGTACTTATTTTTTTAAGTTTTAAAATGTGTAATTCTATTTTTAAGCGTTCTTGTCTCTTTATGTGCCGTAGGTGTCTGATCCATAAAGAATGTATAGGTTCTTGCTAAGTTGCTTGGACTCGGGTGCGAGTATCTGATATGGGTGCGGATCTAGAGGTTGAATCCTGTGTTGTCAAAGGCACGCTTCAAAGGCGCGCTTGAAGCGTGCTTAAGCCCCGAAGCGAAGCTCAAAACATGTTGAGCTCTTTGCCACGCTTTGTGGTCACTTTACCCTTGCATCAAGGGTCTAAGACATACTTTTCCGTACCAATGAGTGTAATCCTGAAAAGGCGACATTAAACAATTGATATTTCACTTTATCGTGAAAAAATCTCAATTTTTTGGTCCATATATTTGTTATTTATGCTTATAATTATTAGTCTTGGACTACAAATACATATTTTAATTTTTTCTCCCGTTGCGCCTTTTATCATTACAGCCCACGCTTTGTTTGCGTTTTGTGCTTAATGTCCCAACAAACCTTAGAGCTTTTTTGCACTTTTCGCCTTTGATAACACTGGTTGAATCCTACATTTTGTAAATTTTAAGATTCATGGGTACGGATCCAGATAAAGGTCTGGGGATTTGGCTGTATCTTAAGTAGAGCTATAAAAATATGCGTAAATCATGAGACATTATGCGGAGAACGTACATGGAGCTTGTAGAATCCGTATTATTCTCAAGTTGTAGGTAGCCATCTAGAAATCCACAGTAGCTTTTGTCCTGAGAAATCAAAATGCCAAATCTTTTCTGTAATTTTTCCTTAGATTGTGGTCATTGGTCAAAGTATCAATGTTTATTGACCACACCCACGACATTTGCAATAGCTTTTTTGGAGGACTAAAATGGGGTGATGTTTGAAATACTCTTGTATATTTAGTCATGTCTTGCAGGTTGTGCGTGGCTGTCTAATGCTTTCAATAAGTAGCACATTGTAAATTCTTGTTGGAATTTAGATATCTACCGTCCCACTTCATGATTTTTTTTGTTTCATGTTTTAAGTAGTATTTTAAAGCAAAAGCACATAAGAAGATGGTCATACGTGATTACCTGTTAGTTGTTTGTTTCCAATTTAGCTAGTTCCTTAATTTTATTGCCGAGGGGATAGCTGGGGATGACTGACTGGTTCAGGCGTATAAGTGACAACAGGCTAGCAACCCGAAGAACCCAGTTTTATATCCCAACTACAACACTCAGTGTGAGAGAGCCCATCTGTACCAGCTTCCATGGCAGGTTTACCCTTGCTTGTGGGAGAGGTGCATGAAGCTGTCTTGGACGCAAAAGAAATTACAACTTCCTTGATATACGCATCCTATGTCTGTAAATATGTGTGAAGCTGTTTTCATCTTTTTCTTCTTTAGCTTTAGCAATATCCCAGTGGCTTTGTTTGCCTTCATGTTTGTTTCCTTTGCAATACTGATTTTAAAAATGTCCATTGCCAATGCAGTTGGAAACTCAAGCCTGGTACCCTCATCGGAAGTATTGAACTTTGCAAGCAGGCTGCTTTCAGATCTTAGGGCGAAGGTCTACAGGAACACGTTAAGGATGCCTGCTTTAGTTTTAGATCAGAAGGAGAGGACGATGTCAAGGTTTATTTCAAAAAATAGTCTGGTGGAAGATCCCTGTGCTGTTGAGAAAGAAAGGTCTGTGATCAATCCATGGACATCAGAGGAGAGAGAAATTTTTATTGACAAACTTGCTACCTTTGGGAAAGACTTCAGGAAGATCGCTTCTTTTCTTGATCATAAAACAACTGCTGATTGCATAGAGTTCTATTACAAGAATCACAAATCAGATTGTTTTGAGAGAACAAAGAGAAAACCAGATTATTCTAAACAAGCAAAAGTTTGTTCTGCAAATACCTACCTTGTTGCTTCTTCTGGGAAAAGATGGAACCGTGAGGCTAATTCTGTTTCTCTTGATATCTTAGGTGCTGCATCAGCAATTGCAGCTAATGTTGAGGATAGTATTGAAATTCAGCAAAAGTGTACGTCAAAGTACTCAGTTCGAATGGTCACTGAGCACAAGACGTCCGGACACAATGAGTTGGAGAGGTCAAACAGTCTTGATGTATGTCATAGTGAAAGAGAAAGAGTGGCTGCTGATGTTTTGACTGGTATCTGTGGTTCCTTGTCATCAGAAGCTATGAGTTCGTGCATTACAAGTTCAATTGATCCTGCAGAAGGAAACCAGGAATGGAAGCACCAGAAAGTGGGTTCATCGACCAGATTACCCCTGACTCCAGAGGTTACCCAAAGTGTTGATGATGAAACCTGTTCAGACGAGAGCTGTGGCGAGATGGATCCTACTGATTGGACGGATGAAGAGAAATCAATCTTCATCCAGGCTGTGTCAGCTTATGGCAAAGATTTTGTTATGGTATCAAGATGTGTTCGAACGAGATCCCGGGAGCAGTGCAAGATATTCTTTAGCAAGGCCAGGAAGTGTCTCGGACTGGATAAGATTCTTCCTGTACCTGGCAATTTGGTGAGGCGGGATGTTAATGGTGGAAATGATCCTGATGCTTTTGTTATGGAGACTGAGCTGTTCTGTAATGAAAAATCAAGTTTGAAGTTGAAAGAGCTATCTGATTTATGTGCGAGTGCAGGGATTTCAAAGCCTGATATGACCAGCTCTGATGATAAAGATGGGGCTGGAGAACTGGATTCAGTAGATACTGAACTTGTGTCAAAGAATTCAGTTCAGGTAAATTGTCATGTGGATAAGCAAAGCGTGGAATTTAACAGGCATTCTGAGTTTCAGATTGGTGCTTGTACTGAAGATGGTCGAGGGGATGAAAATATGGTTACGGTTTCTCAGGAAGGTGGTGTTCAAATTGATGGAGATGTCTCTGAGAATGGTACGGCTGGCATATTGTGTGCCAATAAAGTCTCTGGCGAGCATTCAGGGGAAGAAATAAAGGGAGTAGTGCCTGAACATGATTTGAAAAATAGAAAGGCAGATAGCGCTGAAGTAAGTAGGTCAAACTTCTCTTTGGAAGATACTAAGTCCAATATGGTTTCCTCAGGGAGTAATTCACATCTTGCTGCTGTTAGGGGAGCTGAATTGTGCCCTCTTAATGTATCTCAGAATACGACACTACTGGAATCTGATTCCGAGTGTAAGCCTGATGTCAATTACTCAGGAAGCAATATTTCTGTTCAGAGGAAAAAAATGCCTCGGGCTTCTAATGCTGTTTATTTATCAGAACTAGAACTTGAGAATGTTGGTGATCAGCAGCGTGAGAATGCTACTCAGTCAGCTGAGCAGCCCTTGCCAAGTACCTCACAGATATCCCATATTGAATCCAGGCAGATTCTTGGCAGCTATTCATTGGGGGAGTCAGCCACGAAGGAGAGCGGAGATGGCTGCAGTACATCAGCTGCATTGCAAGAAATCCAGAAAGTGGGTAAGAATCTACGTTCAGATACGTCATCTACAACTGGTTTCTTTCTCCAGAGGTGCAAGACAGTAGGAGGTAGCTCATCAAATGTTGATAAACCTTGTAGGAATGGTGATGTGAAATTGTTTGGACAGATTCTCAGTAAACCATGCTCTCAAGCGAATACCAGTTCCAATGCGCAGCAGAGTGATAGTAGCAATCAGCAGTTGAAAGTTTGTAGCAATATGTCCAGTGCAAGTCACACTTTAGATGGGAATTCTGCTACTGCTAAATTCGAGCGCAATAACTTCCTGGGCTCTGAGAATCAAGTAAGAAGTTTTGGTTTCTGGGATGGAAATAGAATCCAAACAGGGTTTTCTTCGTTGCCTGACTCTGCTATCTTGCTGGCAAAATATCCTGCTGCATTTGGTAATTATGCGATATCTTCCAGCAAAGTGGAACAACAGCCTCCTTTGCATGGGGTTGTGAAGACAGCCACTGAGCGGAGTTTGAACGGTGTCCCTGTCTTTCCGACTAGAGATATAAGTAGCAACAATGGAGTAGCAGCAGCAGATTATCAAGTGTACAGGAGTCTAGATGTGCAGCCTTTTACTATAGAAATGAAACAGAGGCAAGATGCGGTGTTCTCTGAGATGCAAAGAAGAAATGGGTTCGATGTGGTGTCTAGTATGCAGCAACAGTCAAGGGGTGTGGTTGTTGGTAGAGGGGGGATTTTGGTGGGAGGGCAGTGCACCGGCGTCTCTGATCCGGTGGCTGCAATCAAAATGCATTATGCCAAAGCGGAACAATTTAGTGGGCAGACTACAAGCATCATAAGAGAAGATGATTATTGGTTAAGTAAGGGGGACATCAGCAGGTAGTTGATCGCAAGGGAGGCCACAGTGGATGGCCTCCGTGGCAATTCTCTTTTTTGCCACAATGTACAATAGTTTTTGTAATTTTAATTCAGGAAACTTATAGGCAGTAGACGGTAGTAGTTGCCGTCTTTTTTGTTACAGAATTCTAGGTGTCTGTAATATTTGCCAGTAGCTTTGTATTTGTTGTATTTGATGGAAAATACAGCAATAATTTATCAGAAGCTTGGGAGGTGGAAGAAATCCAGTATCTTTTGCATCGTCTTACAGCGTTTCTCCCTATTTGTGCTGATTTTTTCTTGTTGGTGTGATATTGTTATTAAGTGGTTGCTGATGTTGTTCTGGGGCTCGTTGGGTTGGTTATTTCTAACTGCAGAGGATTACAAGGTTAGATTTAAGTTGAACATTAGTTTGACTATGGGAAGAGAAGCGGATTCTTCTCTTCGGATGATGATTGCATTTGGATAGATACTGGTTAGTGACAGCTGGCCTCGTTAACAGGTGATTAAAGAAAAAACACGGGGTTTCTTTTTAGATGGGTCCCACCCCACCTATCACTGCTTTTCTTTCTTGGTTCGCCCCGTGATGACTGGCGTGATTAAAGTCGATAATCGTTTTCACAGGCCCTGCCGCAAAATATCTGCCTCAGGATATGCTCTAAAGATCCCACTAAGTTTTTTTAGTCTGGTCTAGATTTAAATATTCTCCATCTCTTCTTTCCAAAATCTTTTGATCAAAGAAAACGGAAAATAGAAAAAAAAAACACGCTTCTAAGTTATAAACTTACAAGTCACATTAATCAACATTGTGTGTGCCATGACTTGAATATTTAAATCATTCTTCTACTTCCAGCGGTATCTGCAGGCCATAAGCTTTGCTGCCTAGTAGCAGGGGCACGCACGGAATATACTTTTAGGTAGAATTTGGCTGATTCGCCTTGCGTTCTTCTCGTGTTTGAAGGATAGATGGTGGCGGTGCTGTAATCTTGATAAGCTGCAACATGAACAATTACTGTCAATAAGTTTGCTTTGAATTGAAATGCATAGCAACGTAGCCTTGTTTAAAACAATAATTACACATGATCCGCTTTTTATACAGCCCAAACAAAAGCTTCGGAACTTGACAAAGATCCATAGAATAAAGGTAATTCAACTATTGTTTGCCAAAGAGGATATTGAATTTGGTCACCGATCCACAGTTCCTATTACCATCGAAGGAGTAAACCACCAAACGACTCCAAGAACTATGCACTTATACTTCCACCCTCAACTTACCAATTGTTTAAATGGAAAAGGGCCAAATTGCCCCTTTGCTATTGGAAATAGAGCAATTATACCAGTTTGATTATAGTCCCAAAATTACCCTCGCCGTTAGTCAAATGGCTCAATTATGCCCCTAAAAACTGACGGGGCTCTAGGCCTGATTTTAATCCACTAAAATAATATTTTCTTGCTGACATGGATTTCCAAAATCCATGGGAGGGGTATCTTTTTCCAGCATATGGCCACATAGAAAGGAAATCAAAATATTTAGAAAGTTTTCCTCAGTTGGTTTCCCCTCCATGGCTGTAGAAACTTAAAAGAAACAGGATTACGCAAAAAGTTGAAATCTTCATGCAGAATGTCATTATATATATATATATATATATATATATATATATATATATATATATATATATATATATATATATATATATATATATATATATATATATATATAAGCAATTGAGAATAGCCTTAAACCAATAATGGTTCATTTAGCTTAGCAGGGTAGTTAGAAACATATCCAATTCTTGGTCCAGCACCAGCTCCACCTTCGCTGGTGTTTCAGCCGATGCTGTAGTGCCGGTTGTTCATCAGAGCATTTGAACCAAATGTTTCAATTCCTTTGAAGCTTTTTGTTCAGGATTTGGGAGTACTTCAACATTGTTACTTTCTTCCTTAAGCGAATAAAATTGAGTAACAACAATTCCTTCCATATCAATTTCAATCTTCCTGTTTCCTTCTTCTCCGGAGCAGAAGATTTCTCCCCGAGTCTGGGGAAAGATATCGATTCAGGTTTGGGTGGTGGTGGTGGTGGCGGCGGCTTCCTTCTCCACCACGAGAACATCAGAGACAACAATCTTTTGGGTTGTTATCGGCATATCTCAAAAGCTAGTTTATCGGCCTGATTGGGATATATACTATTAAGTATTAGCTATATTTTAGATATAGGCAAAATACTTACCTCCTGAACTATGGACCAAATTCCCGTTACACTTTTTGCGGACAAAAATTACTTTACAAACTCAACCTTTTCAAAATGTGTCTAATGCACACTACTTTTTTTAAACTAATTTTTCAGAGTGTAATATCACGCACCAATAAAGTCGTGACACGTGTATTCTTTTTTTAACAAAAAATAAATCAGTTAAAATACAACTATATCCCTTAGCCATCTTAAAATATAGCTTCCCCATCAAAACCCCCATGGATGTCGTCTTCCTCCTCTTCTTACCATCAACCATACCCTCTTCTCCCACCGCCGACTTAAAAACAAAGCCACCATTAACTAACAAAAATCACAGGTCTGCTAGAATAAAAATCTGAACTCAGATGGATGATGATTATAAATCGGAATCTATGGAAGGATTATTTAGAGTCAAATGCAATAAATTGAGGATCAAATGAGAATAATTGACAGAACGAGAATCAGATCATGACTAAGGTCATAGTCTTGGGACTCGTTTGGAAAACTTCCCTTCCTTAGGTTTCTAGGGAGAGGTTAGATTCATTTAATCTGTGCATATTGAAGGCCTTACATGCAAAATTTTGTCCAATAACACGAGCAATTAGTGGGGCCTAATGGAGCAATATATTGAATTTACTTGTTTAATCTAGGTAGCAAAACTTTTATTCATCCATAGCTTTCATTTTAAAAGAATTATTAGAGGATATATGGCTATAACTGTTAAACATCAAAACAATCATCTTATTTAAGTATTCCTCTGATCAGTTATGTAGAACTGCAAATGACTAAAATAGAATTTTTATTCTTTTGTGGCTAGGTAATGACTAGAATTGAAATTACTGGCTTCTAAAACAATATTGTGAAAACAACTAACCTCATTTGTGATTGGATGTATAAGAACTATTTGATGTGCATGCAGGTTATATCCACAGTCTCCAGGGACAGGATTCTCAGGTCTTTGATAGCCGCTAATGAAAAAGTAAAGACAATTAAAATCACGTCACGATATTAGCAGCATCAGCAACTATTGTTATTGTTTAAAGTGATTAGACAAAACAAAAAAACTTATTTTCTGTCTCAATTTTAGGTAATTTGACTATCTTCAAAATTAGCATAAAGAAGTCCAAAATAGGCAAAATTTATATGCTTTTAGAGAAAACTGTAAGCTTGTTGTCCATAACTGTCATGAAAAAGAACTGTTGATTACTACTTCCTTGCTTTAATATGATAAAGCTGTGGAAGCAGGGTACTATAAATAGCACACAAAACTAGTATTTACTACCATGAAAACAATATTATGTCTGACCGAGGGACTAATTAATATTTTTAAAAATGCGACAAACACAGCTCTAATTCCATACCCATCTTTCTCAAAACTTTCATCCATTAATTCAGGATCAAAGCACTTTGGTTGCCCGCCAGAAACATAAAGAGGATCACCTGGTAAGATATACAATACTTTATTAATCATAAAAGAAAGGAACCAACAGAATAGCTGCTTGACTACATAACAAGAGCAGAAGAACTGCTGTAGCCTTCAGAGAAATGTTACAAGAGCAGTCCTTATTTTGCTCAAGGTATACAAACTAAGATTTCAGAACCAATCTCTTTCAACAGACCCAGTAGGTCTATGAAGGCAGTAGGATTATTACCTAGAATTCAGCTTCGACAGAGCTAGAGTTAGCTCAGGCTAACATTCTTAGCTTTTGCGTTGACCAGATAGTTCAGGGGGAGCATACACATTATAAAATCTGAACACAAGATACTTGTTGAGGAAATTACATAATGGATGATGCCATAAGGAAATGATAATTATTCCTTTTTAAGCTTGGAAGTGTTTGTCAATGGAATACGCATCTAAATCTGCAATTTTTATTGTTTTTTGATAAGGTAATGGTTTATTAGTTAATGTACCAAGAAGGTACCAAAGGAAAAATAAACCTGCAATATTATAACTATTTGATAAGCCAATCATATTTGCTTGGCTATAACCCAGAGGATGAAAACACATCCCAACCCCCCACAGTTTCAATCACATATTTTCTAGAAGTAGAGGGCCTCATATCATCTTCATCAGAATGATCATTGCCATTTTTGTAACAAAAGAAGATGCATAATCCACAGACTTAGTTGAGGAAGTATTCCAAGATCGTTCTCTTATCATAACCCAAGGTATTGTCTGAGGTTCTTCAATCACCTTTTCTCCATTACTCGTGCACTAAGGTAGATATTACTGATATGGTTTCATAGAACTAAGAACTATGAACGTGTGTGTTGCACCAAACCAGAGTCAAAGTACTGGTCAACATATGGTTGCACATCTGAAGTTGGTGAACTTCGTGTGTCATTTATTCCTTTTTTTTTGGGCATTTCTTTTTACAGACAAACTGAGTTCAACTTCTATTTTTATTTTTATCTTTTTATAATGGGGGAGAATGTCTAATAAAATTTAAGATTACCAATTAGTGGAAGTCCAATGAAAGAGAGGTGGATACGGATTTGGTGTGGCCTTCCAGATTGAATTTCAACCTGTCCAAAACATACAACATGAAGGAAAGAAAATATTAAAGTTCCATCTCCTTCTCCGGGGTAGGGAAGGTTAAGGAAGGTGGCTATAGTAATAAATTTCTTATGTCTTTGACTTCTATTACCTGGACCAATGTGCTGTTATTCTCTAAATCTCTTTCAAGAACGCAAACACTGCTCAGAGCTGGCTTCCCTGGAAACGAAGTTCAGAAGAAATTTAAGCCAAAAATAGTGTCTTTTGAAGCACCACTGGAAATGGTAACAACTGAAGGAATCTTTATAAAAAGTAATCCAGGAGACTGTTTGTCCAAAATAAACAAATTTGAAAACCTGAAGGAGAAGCAACATACAACCCTTTAGCAACTCCAGGATATTTAATCGTCCCAATTGGTTGCTTGATGACGACCTATCAGTCAAAATTACTTTTAATTTCCAATAATCCAACGGATTGGCTACCCTAGAACAGACACTCCAACGGACAAAATGAAACCAGACAAACTGAGGCGAGAATAAGTGTTAGAAGGTTACAATGTAAAACATGCATAGAAGGATAAAAGGGGGAATGTAAGTGAGAACAATGCTATAATAATACCTCATCCATATCAATCACACCACTTACAAGCGCCCGATATATTTTGCTAATTTTCCTCATTTTCTTGCACTCTGAGTTGGTGTATCTATACAAATAAAGTTCACCATCTTTAACATAATGAAGGTAGGGATAAAAGCTTCTCATTAAGAGTAAAATGGGAAGTTTAAGTTAAATTGTTTCCAAATTTAGAATGCTTTTATTCTTTTCGAAACGGACTAAAAAGGAAATGTTGCCACATAAACTGGAACAGAGGGAGTATTATCTTGGGACTGAAAAGTGTTATATGTTGGTAGCTATTAGCTAGTGACAATATAAAGATAGTAAGTAAACTAGCATATGTTTCCACAATTTTCTCCAATCAAGAGAGTTTTGCATGCTTAATTAACAATATCTTTCAGAACATTAGTAACATTAATAAGACAACTCGATGCATCAGTGTCCGATACTGGAACATAGACATGAAGCTGCCTTTATTATTTTATCACTCTGAATGAAATTAGCAATAGCAGCATAAAGCATGTCAGGAAAATAGGGCATGTATAATTGGTGAAGCAGATTCAACATACTTGTCTTCAACAACCGACGTCCCCTCAGCAAAATATGCCGCAAGGCGAGATTTAGCGAGCTTTGTTTTGGCACAGAGAAGTATTCCTGGAACATCCCAAAAAAGGAATAAGATTGTTTTTTCTTGCTTGATTTCAGAAAAAGAAGACAGGGAACTGTCAAAATGAAAATTTTATATTGTTACAAAGTGTTCATAATTCCAGAAAGAAGCTCTGTAGCATGATGACTCGACTTAGTATCGGTTGCTAGATCTTGAGAATACAGTCATGATTAAACATCTACTAGGTCCTATTCAGAAAAAGGGGGAGACAAAATTTTCATTTCTTGAAAACTAAACCTAGGCAAGAATAACGTGCTGCCATGACAGAGCACGATTAAAGCTCCATCTTTTGGAAATTACATACAGAATACTATGGAGAGTTTCTTCTAAGATGGACTAATATACTGATATTTTGATCACGTAAAAATTCGAGAGCGAAGTTGGAAGCTAGCAATCAAGACACTGATTGTCACATTGAACGACAATTAGCATTGAAGGGACAAAAACTATTTCAAAAACCATATCAGTATCACTTCGCTTCAATGTTGTCCAGAATCGGCGATTAATGTGTTTCTTTTTTTCTTTGCTGGATGGAGGTGAAAGATAGCTTGAATGTTAATTTTTTACATTTAGATTTAGTATTTCCATTCATTTCAAATATAAAATTCCCTACTACCACTGATACAGGTTGTGAAATTCTGTTCTTTTTCAGTAAAGGAGATACCATGATATAACATTAAAGTCATCTTTCATATTTTACTTGTAGCAGAAATTCATTCTTAATTCAATAAGTAAACTTGGAACAGAAATTCATGTACCCGTGATAACTCACCTGATGTACCCCTTCCTAGGCGATGAACTGGGACAGGATGTGTTTTTCGACAACCCGATGAAGAGGTTGTCAACTTGCTCGCATGCCATTGGAGTTGTGTCAAGACAGTCCGCTGCTGGAACAACCCTCCAGGAAGGACTTGCAAACCAGAAGGTTTATTTAGAGCAATCTGAAATGTGAGAATCCATAACATGAATATACCCTTGGCCCATATAGGACAGTGAGAAATTCTCTACGAGCTATGCTACAATATGCTCTTTGTTTCACTTCTAATTGTTTCAGTCTCTTTATGCATCCACTTACAAGATTTCCAACTGCATGCTTATTTATTTTAACTTGTTAATATTTAAAATTTTCGTTCAAGATCAAAACAAGGCCTGTAGAAAGAAGATCTGTGAGTTTACAACTAAGCCTCAATTCCAAACAAGTAGGGTCACAATATAGATCCTTTATATCAATTATGGTCCATTTGGGCCTATTTTTTTATTCCAATACTGAAATTGCCTTTAGAATGAATACTCGAAACCTAGGAATTCTTTAAAGGGAAAAGGTCCGGATCTGCCCCTTTACTATGGTATATAGTTTACGTTTATCCCCTGTTATACTTTTCGTCCAAATCCACCCCTACCATTAACAAAGTTTGCACAATTGGCCTTTGCCCTAACGTCCCTCCACCGTGGCATCTGTCTCCTCTAATATTTTGTCCAAGTCAGCAGCCAAGTAAGCAGGTTCCACTAATTAACCCAACCCTTTTTTAATTACAAAATTCTCATCTTCTCCTCTCTCTTAACTCACAGACCCACACACTCCAAAGCCTCCAAAAGAACGTTCTCATCTTATTCTCCCTCTATTAAATGTTCTCATCTGAAATGTTCTCATATTCTTCTCATTTCTTGTTATTTCTTTTCTTCTCACCAAACACTCACCTAACCACTACTGGCAGGTGACAAATGGCTATAGACACACTTGAAATACAGATTTAGGCCATAAAACATCATATCCAAGCGTAGGTGAACCACTATAGCCAGGAAAGATGATTTATGGTAAAAACCAAGGCCAAAGCCAAAGCAAAAATAGAGCTCTGCCTACCAACCAAGAAGGTAAAAATTCAGAAGATACCAGTTACGTTGTTGAGTTTTGAGCTTCAAGTGTGCTTAAGATCGGATTGTTGTCGTCTTGGTTTGGATTAATTTTGAAAAAAAATTGAAAACCTATTTCGGATTTCCAAGTTTACGGATCTGAAAATTTGATGGATGTTCAGTGATTTATCGTTTAAATCTTCTCGAAATCATTTATTAACACTTACTTTATCAAGATTTAAGAGAAGAAAACTTGAAACCTCCATTTCTAAATAGTGAGAAACGTTGAAGAACTCGTCAAATTCTTCGAAATCTGAAAAAGTCAGTGAAAAAAAATGAGAATCAATAGTTGTTGTTTTGGGCAATATGAAGTTACTTGAATTTGATTTGGGGTTGTTTGGTTGTAATGGTGGTTGGAGCCTTGGACGTGTTGGTGGTTTTGAGTGGGGGTAGACGAAGAAATGGTTGGGGAAGAGGATGGCGAGGTGGCATTAGGTCGTGTGACTTGGAAGTTGACAAGGAAAAAATGGAGCGGGTCAGCTGCCACGGTATAGATCCGTTAGGGATAAGTGCAAATATTTTAAGTTCATTAACGGTAGGGACAAATAGTATAACGGGTGGTGCAAGTAAACAATATAAGTAGTATAGTAGAAGGGCAATTTTAGACCTTTCCCCTTTAAATCTCACATTTATTCCTACACGAACATACAAATCCCTAACAAACTAAAAGGAGTTTTGCCAAACACTGTTCTTTTAAGTGTAGCAACAATGACTAAACCTTAATTCCAAACTGTTCGTATTGCTTATGAATATATGCTTCCATTGTGCTATGTTCTTTGTTAAATCTGTATGGATGTGAAGGGATTGTAGGTCCATTGAGACAATGTCCCTCCATTTGATTTTAGGTCTACCTCGGTTCTTATGACAAATCATCTTAGTGACACACCTCCGAACATTTGGAGGTGTACACAGGATACAATCAAAGATCTTAAGCGGGTGTATCTAATTTTATCCTCTGTGTATGCTGCACCTTCTATTGGATGTGATTACTTGTAATCTTTTCTAATGTTGTAAGATAGCACATCCATCTTGACATAAGCATTTCTACAATACTCATCTTATGGATATGTCAAACTTGAGAGGCCCTACATTCATCTACATTCAATCTATAATCTATGCTTCCCTAAAAGGCTGACCCTAAATATCTGAATTGTTTGCATTCAGATGCCTTAATCCCGTCCAATCTCACATCAAGTCCATTCTTCTTCCCTGAACTAGTAGTGTAGATATTCTTACTTTTACTTATCCAAAAACTCTTGCTATCTGGAATGTTTCTCGGTAATTCAAACCATTGATTGACCCTTTCGAATATTGTTTGCAAATGGTAATCACGATGGAATCCCATCATATATACTTACCTTCCGTTCCAATTTATGTGAGCTATTTGATTGGGCACGGAGTTTAAGAAAAAATGAAGACCTTTGTAATTTATGGTCCTAAACAAGTCAAAAAGGGGCCAGCGTATTTGGGTGGTTATAAAAACTTCTCATTAAGGGCAGAAGTGCAAGTTTAAGCCAAACTGTTTCCAAATTTAGAAAGTGGTCATTCTTTTTGGAAGACCAAAAAGGAAATAGATTCACATAACTGAAGTGGAGGGAGTATCAGTTAATCTATAAATAGGATCAACTAGTACAAACACAAAGTAGATCCCTGGTGTAAAGCCACGATTATGATATCATAAATTGACTAGTCTTGTGCTGGTCGTCAACATACAAATTTCTTCTAAAGAAGCAAAGTAAGGTAGTGTATGAAATATAAACTTCCAAAGCTCAGTGATAAATGCCCCTTTAGTTAAGTGATCACATCACTGGACAGGATTTTGCAGAGGATAACAAGAATTGCATCTAAAGTTTGAGTACCATAGAAATCTACCAAGGCAGTTCTTTAATTTTTTCCTGCCAATCAAGTTTCATATAAAACCTCTTGACAAAATGGTTAACCAGCAGCCATTTTACCAAAATTACAAGGAAATTGCATAACTCCTTTGATTTGTTACTTACCTTCTCAAAAAAAATTGAGGATATCGCCTTTATTTTAAATTTTTTTTTTTTTTGGGGGGGGGGGGGGAGGGGGAGAAGGGAGGGAAGGGAGCCGGGTGAGAATAGTCTAGTGCAAAGATTTCAGTCTTTTACTTTAAGGTTGGTTAAGGCCGGAAAGAAATGCCATCATTTCCTCCTTCGTGCACATTTTTGAATTGCTCAAGCCCAATATGCATCTAGGCTGTCTTTTAACTTTTTTATTATTCACCTATATATTTGCAAGGACATCAATTTTGCCACTTGAATTTCCTAGTTTTTCCAGATATTTTTCTATTAACCAATACAAACCTTTTTGGATGAACATACAAAAAGTCTCAAATTCATCAATGATACAAAGAGCTAAGCAGTGATGTCAGTCCGACACTTCGATTGGCAGTGTCAAAACCAACATCATAATAATCGAAGATTCTTCCTGGAGTGATTAATACGATCACATTAATAAGTTATAAAACTTTGATAATAAAACAGAACCTCAAATTTAATTTACCAAATAGTCATCTTCAAATAGTACTTGTAACAAGTAAGGTGCATCAGGTTCTCTCCAAGGAAGTCGATGATATACTAGTTCTGTACCAGTTCTGCTCATCCAAAAACTACACTTCAGAATGCAGATATTGAATCACGCGACATACCGTAGGCTAAGTATTGCGAAAAGGAATTCATTTTACAGAAGTGACCTGAGTTCAGTATCTGGTATAGTAACAACTTTACCGTCAACTGTTATCTGCAACAATTAAACATGACCAAGCTTCATAATCTCAATAGTCCATTTGCATTAAACATCCAATTTAACCATTTTCCTTGAGCAATTTACCTGCTTATTTTGAATTCTCTGCAACCAACTGCTTTACAAATTAGTGTCTAAATCTCCAACAATACTGCACAAAAAAGTTATTAAATTTTTTGATAAGCTTACCCTTGTAAAGGAGCTGAACTTTTGTACTTTCTGGAGTAGAATTCGATCAGTGTAAGACCTGTAGATTTTGCATAAAAAAAGAAAGCCTAAATTATTTTAAGAAAAAAGTTTGTTGGAAAAATAGGTGCATTTTTTGTAAGTATACCAGCATCGATGGGTCGGATAGTGTCATGGTAAGTTAATCCGTCATTAAATTCCGGCCAGGGCTCTCCGAAGTACGCCGTATCCGCCGCTGACGGCGGCGCAGCTTGTTCTGCTTTCTTCGACATTCCTAAGTCGGACTCGGGAAAACGTGCCGGAAGCCACTTACAATGACCTGCCCGTGTATGGCGAAAAATATTTTGTTTTGCTTTAACAAACACTATTATCTCAACTTTTAAACTTAAATATCATTAAGACGCAATTCTAATCTAAAAATAAATTAATGAATTGTTTCTCAAATTATCTATATCTATATCTATATATACTTAAAAGCCAAAGACAATGGCTTCTCCTTAAGCCAAGTGGCGGCCTTGAAAAAAGTCATTTGGCATAATTAGTTATTTGGTTAATAGTTAGTTATTTTTTTGAATTTAAATATCTATAAAATATGAAAATAAGAAAAAAAAATTATCAATTCAAATTGGGGAGTAGTTATTCCTAATATATATATATATATATATATATATATATATATATATATATAATTGTTATTATATTATATTATATTATTATAGAGAATAGGAATAGCAAACCCATTCAAATTGGGTCGGAGTAGTTTCAAGTTGTAGTTTTTAAATTATTTTAAAAAAAAAAACAGAAAACAAAGCTATAGAAAATGAAAAACAGAGAAGAAAAACTACCCATTCAAATTGGAGAGTAGTTTCAAGTTGGAGTTTTAAAATAATTTTTACATAAAAAACAAATAAAAAAATACTCCATCCGTTTCAATATGTTAACCTATTTTCTTTTTAGTCCGTGCCAAAAAGAATGACATCTTTCCTTATTTGGAAACAATTTACCTTTATGCAATGATTTATAGCCACACAAAATAAAGGTGACTCATTTTACACCACAAGATCAAAAGTCTTCTCTCTTTTCTTAAACTCCGTGCCGAGTCAAATGGGTTCACATAAATTGAAACGTAGGGAGTAGTAAATTACCAATTCAAATTGGGGAGTAGTTTTAGGTCTCAAGTTCGAAACCCACCGGGTGCAAATAATTTCCGTGGGTCATCAGACTGGGTATAACCTGAATTAATCGTAGTGCACTTGCGGGAAACTCCTTGCCGAGGGCCTGTGCACCCCCGGGATTAGTCGGGGCTCGAAGAGACTCGGACACCCGGTACAAAATCAAAAAAATTGGGGTGTAATTTAAGTTGGAGTTTTAAAATTATTTGAAAATAAAAAAAACCCAAAAATAAAGAAAAAATAAACTCCGGAGAAAATTTTTAAATAACGTAATATGCTAATGAACTTTCTATTAACAATTTAATAGTATTAAATATTGGAAGATATAATACAGAAAAATATTTACCAAAAACGTTGCGCTGCCTGTATAAGTCCATTAGTTTAACATATATTTTATTCACTAAAATTTTGATAATATTATTAAGAACAACAAAATAAACTTTAAAATAAAAAATATTTCAATAGTAATATATTATATATCTTCTCATATATTAGAAAAAGAAAGCGAATACTAAATATTATTTAATATAATAAAGAAAAACAGAACAGAAAAGTTATTCACTCGCTATATAAATACATTTGATTTAATAGAGATTTCATTATTGGTTTATCGTATTGACAAACAAGATGACAATTGCATTTTATTAAAGAAATATGAATAGGATCAAACAAGTATGATCATAATTTAATTTAATTAATTTTTTTAATATTGACCGCGCATCGCGCGGGTATGACTACTAGTATACTTAAAAGCCAAAGACAATGGCTTCTCCTTAAGCCAAGTGGCGGCCTTGAAAAAAGTCATTTGGCATAATTAGTTATTTGGTTAATAGTTAGTTATTTTTTTGAATTTAAATATCTATAAAATATGAAAATAAGAAAAAAAAATTATCAATTCAAATTGGAGAGTAGTTATTCCTAATATATATATATATATATATATATATATATATATATATATATATATATATATATATATATATATATAATTGTTATTATATTATATTATATTATTATAGAGAATAGGAATAGCAAAAAAGTCCAAAGAATTCCAAGTTTCACCAAAATTCAACAAATGTCAAAATTTAAGAACAAACCTCCAAAATATTTGGATATTCAAAAATAATTTAAAATAAATAAAAAATTTAAAAAATCTTTAATCTTTCAATTCAATTTACTACAACACAGACAATTTTTTTAATGCTTTGTTAAACCTAAAAATTCGAAAAACATAACTACTCCAAGTCGAAATTATTAAGTATCGATATAATCAGATAAATGAAAAGAGTGCTCTAGAATTAGCGTCACTTTAAAAATTGAACCTTCCTTTTTCTCTTGAAAATTAAAAATTCAGAGTATTTATTAGATGCATTGATTTTAGAAAATGTATACCAAGACAAATCGTTATTTTTTTCTATTAAAGGAGAGAAAATATTGTTGTACTAATTTGATAGTGTTGAGAAAAAGTTATTTGGCACTTTTAGAATAAAATCGAAACTATTTTTGATTAATTTAAATTATATATCTATATTTATATAAAGATTCACTCATCAAGAATATAAGAAAAATATTATACAAAAGAAAGCAGCAAACATAAATATTAAACTCACTCATCAAAAATATAAGAAAAATATTATATAAAAGAAAGCAGCAAACATAAATATTAAACAAAGTAACATGCTAATATTTTTTTATTAACAATGTAATAATACTAAATATTGGATAATATATTAAAAAATTACATAACAAAAAAGTTATTCGATGACTATATTAGTTCCTTTAATTTAATAGAGATTTTATCCATTAAAATTCATGGAGAATAGGGGTAAGGTCTGCGTACACACTACCCTCTCTACCTTAGGGTAGGGGTAAGGTCTGCGTACAAAAAGAAAGTAGTAATAAAAAATATTATACAAATTATATGCTAATACATTTTATCAGCAATATAATAATATTAAATATTATATATAATAAAGAATAATATAGAACAAAAAATATTTTTTAGTCCCTTTAATTTAATAGATATTTTAGTCATTAAAATGCAAATAATATAATCTAATATGTTCAAATAACCTGATCATAATTTCCGTTAATTCATATTTTTTATTATCAACCGTGCATCGCGCGGGTATGACTACTAGTTTTTGGAAAATGTCTAAATATACCCCTCTACTATAAGAAAAAATTTAAATATATCTCTCGTTATATTTTGATAAAATATACCATGTGATTGTGCCCAACTATGCTTTGTAAAAGGACAATGCGTTTGTTACAAATATAATCCGGTTTACAAGTCCGGAGTCGAATCCCATAGAGAACTATCATATCAATTACCTTTGTCGGAATCACTAAATCCTTTATAATCAATTTCCCATACTTTATAAACAATAGTTGATGGTATTTCTACTAACTAAGATTGAAAGTAAATAACTAACCGCTGTAAACTAAATATTCAGGGTTGTAAATAATAATGAGAAGGTTATAAGGTAGTGATTTCACCTATTGATGGACTCCCTTTCGGTTACGTTACATATAGATTCACCAAAATATCTCTATCAATCATGAGCAATCTTATTACCGTAAATCTCTCCCGAGTAATTGTGATAATTTACTAGACGCACTCTCTCGAGTTACGCTAGCTGACTTTGTTTCTTACAACTCACTTTAGATCGCACCTAAGGCTTTGTTATCCCTAATCCCGCAATTATAGATCCCTCTTATACTTTTGGGAGTGGTGTTGTTCAATAATTACCTAAATATGTACTCTCTCTCGTGTTATGCACACTAAATAGGCGCATCTAATTGAGGATCATGTCAATTAACTACAATAAACACGTAATTGAACAAATAGATATTAACTGGCAAAATATATGAACGTAATCAAGAAGTTCATCCTTCAATAGGTTCCATCCAAAATCTTAAACTAAAGTATTTAGCTATTCATAACAACTTGAAGATATAATACGAAATTATTCTTCATGTAAAATTGCAAAAAGAAGAAAAAATAAAGAATTATGATGTTTGGGTGATCTCTCACACTTGTGTTTCTTGCCCAAAGTACTCTCTAAACAAGTCTGACCTAATGTGGCCGAAACCCTACTTTTTATAAGGGTTTTACACCAAGTTTTTTCGACTTGGCACTTTTGTCCCTGGCTATTTCGCGTTCTGTCACGGTCCCACTGTGGTTACGTCGGGACCGCAGCCAAATGGGTTCTCTAAATCTGCAGCTCTACTTTGACGTGGTCCTCACACGGTTACGGTCTAACCGCGACAAGCCAATTTCAACACTCCTTTGACTATTCACTTCGTGCATTTCTTGGACATTGTTTGATTGGCCTCGTTTTCTCCGTATTGATCCCAAACTTGCTCCATCGTCTTCTTTCTTTGGATATAGCCTGCAAATCATGAAAAGCACTAATAAGAGCATTTGGTTATCACTTTTTACAATAAAACTATACAAATATGTGGTTCTTTAGGGTCTAATATAGTCTAATTCACCTATTATCAACACCCCACACTAATATCTTTGCTAATCCTCAGAGCAAGTTGAACCACAATTTCAGGCCTATTTATTAGGTGCATTACTCTTTTTATACCACACTGCTATTATGAAAGAAAAACCTAAGTAGTGTAACAGTCACACCTCAGATGAAGACTCTAATTGTCACGACCCAAACCCTGGTCGTGATGGCGCCCAACACAATGCTAGGCAAGCCCGACCATATTATCCCTTAAACCAACCAATTATTAAATAAATTAAACTTAAACAGTAGTTAATCATATCAGGTAATAACCGAAAAGTGAAACATACGAAATACGGTCCCAAACATATCGTGGTGTCACGAGACTGAGCCTCTACAGAATAACATCCTAATACAACCAAGTTTAGGCAAATAGGAAATCAACAAGATGATAAAGAAGGAGAAAACAAGCTCTGCGGACGCCGGCAGCTACCTCGTAATCTCCGCAAAAGTAGACAAGGATCAGCAGCTACAATGTCTCAACTGCTCTCGGGCACCTGTGGATCTGCACAGAAAGTGCAGGGGAGTGGGGTGAGTATATTTCAACTCAGTGAGTAACAATAATAAATAATAACCGAAGGTAAGAAATCCTGTGCTATCACTTAGCAGTTCTAAGACAACCCTCACAGGTACGTCATCACTGTAGTAGTACTCTAATCTCCAATCTATGTTTATCTTTACAAGATTCCACACCTGAACCAACCCTCACTCGTACCCCTACGGGGTACGGCCATCTCAATATATGAAGACACATACCTCTGTCTATAATGTATAAATATTTGAGTAGATAGTGGAATATAATTAAGTATAATGCTGCGGCGTGCAGCCCGCTCCAATACATATACCGCTGCGGCGCGCAGCCCGCTCCATTTAACGTCGACGGCGCTCACTGGGGGTGTATACGGACTTCGGAGGGGCTCCCTAGGCCCAAGCACTATAATACTGCGGCGTGCAGCACGATCCACACAAATATTACTGCGGCGTGCAGTCCGATCCAATATATATATGTATATATCTCGGCGTGCAGCCCGATCCCATAATATACCAGCGCTCACTGGAATGTGTGCAGACTCAGACTCCGAAGGGGCTCCTACAGCCCAAGCGCAATAATACTGCGGCGTGCAGTCCGTCCCACATGTATGTTACATGTATATCACATGTATATTACTGCGGCGTGCAGCCCGATCCAATGTAGGTATATATATATATATATATAATACCTCATAATGGGTCCTCGACCCTATCCCAGTCAATATATGCTTGGCGACCCGGTATATATATCAATACCTCACAATGGGTTCTCGACCCCTCTTAGTCAATATAAACTCGGCCTTTCGGGCCCACTCAGCTAGAACAGGGTATTCAACCCTAGGTATTCTTACTTAGAGTACACATCTAGTACAAGCTCATATTATGCTATACAGCTAGAGCTACGGCTGAGTGTATGTTTCCAACATGATTTAAGGGTCACCTAGCCTTATAGGTTCCCTAATGCTCTACAGATCGGCACAAGGCCCCAAACATGGCTTTTAGCCCTATTGTACAGTTATAATCTCAGTAATGGTCATACAACACAGTATTCTATTAGCCGGGAAGGACTAAGTCCGAACCCCCCAATCACAATGTCACCACGCCCGTCATAGAACGTGTGTCTCATCTCAATATAGCACTGCGAAGTGCTAGTACGGGGTTTCAAACCCTGAGTACATTGTTTACTACTACCACTCACCTCGAACCGGTAGAAGCTTCAATCCGCCTTGCGCTTGCCTCGCAAATCAATCTCCTCGGGTGCCAAATCTGCTCAAAATCATAGAGAATGCATCAATATACGCTAATTTCACGAAATTCATTCGAAATAACCCAATTTATTTCAAAACCCACAAGTTGTCAAAACCCGACTTTTGGTACACTTGTCGAAAAATTACAAAAATTACATATTCGGAATCCTCATCTCGATACGAGTCTAGGCATATAAAATTTACCAAAATCGGACTCCATTTGCCCACTCAAATTAGTGTTTCTCTTTAATTTAGGCCTAGGGCTCAAACCCACCTTAAATCTTCCATTTACAAGGATTTAACCAAGGATTTCATGTTAAAATGATGTAATTAAGCCACAAAACTTACCTCCAACGAATCCCCGATGAATTACCAGCAATTCCCGTGAGTTTCTCTCTCTAGAACTCAAAAATGGCGTCTTGGGTATATGAACCCGCGACTGGTTCTGTTCTGGTTTTAATTTCACTGCCAGAACTATTTCTTCTACGCGATCGCGATCTTCTTCACGCGATCGCGATGCTCAAAATCTCAGCATCACGCGATCGCGACATCCTTCACGCGATCGCGATGCACAATCACCCTGCTTCACGCGATCGCGACATCCTTCACGCGATCGCGATGCACAATCACCCTGCTTCACGCGATCGCGTCCTTCATCCCTGCGATCGCGTAGCACATTTCCCTTGGACCCATTTCTTCTTCTACGCGATCGCGTAGATTAACCTGCGATCGCGATGTGCCCCCATTTAATTCTACGCGATCGCGACTGGTTTCCCTGCGATCGCGATGCCCTAGCCTCCAGCTCTACGCGATCGCATCCCCCTCCCCGCGATCGCGGAGAGCAAATGCCTGCTGCGTTTATGACAGCAACCAGCTGTCTATTTCTTCCAAAAATGGTCCGTTTGGACCCCCGGATTCATCCCGAGACCCCCGGGACCCCAACGAAAACCACCAACATATTCCAAAACGCGATACGAACTTGTTCCAATCATAAAAACACCATCCTAAACATCAAAATCACCAATTACACAAAGATTCAAGCCTAAATTTCTTAAAACTTTCCGAATTACACATTCGATGAAAAACCCGACCAAACGACGTCCGAATGACCTGAAATTTTGCAGGCACATCCAAAATCACCTAACGGAGCTACTGCAACTGTCGAATTCCATTCCGACTCCCGGATCAAAATCTCACCTACCGTTCGGATTTCGCCAAAATTCAACCTTAGCCAATTCAAGCCTATTTCTACACCGAGCTTCCAAATTCAATTCCGATCGCTCCCCTAAGTCACAAATCACCTTCCGGAACTAACCGAATCTTCAGAATCCGATTCTGAGCCCTCTAGCTAAATAGTGAACTCCGGGTTGACTTTCCTTATTCAAGTTCCTTCACAAAGGCTATATGCCTCATTTCCAATCCCAATCACTCCTAACTCACCCGATAGACTCTAACACTGATATAAAATTATAAAACATGTTTTTACAACATAACGGGGTGGTAATTCCCGTGACGACGGGCCGGGTCGTCACATTCTTCCCAACTTAAACAAACGCTCGTCCTCGAGCGGGTCAAGAAACATACCTGAAGTCTCAAATAGCTGAGGGTATCTGCTCCGCATCTCCCGCTCGATCTCCCAAGTGGCCTCCTCCACGGGTCGACCTATCCACTGAACCTTAACCGATGCAATCTCCTTGGACCTCAATTTTCTCACCTGACGACCCAAAATGGCAATAGGCTCCACATCATAGGATAGATCACCATCAAGCTGAATGGTGCTGAAATCTAATACACGAGACGGATCTCCAATGTACTTCCGGAGCATAGACACATGGAATACTGGATGAACGCTGGATAAGCTGGGCGGCAAGGCCAACTCATATGCCACCTCTCCAACTCTCCTAAGTATCTCAAAAGGACCAATATACCTGGGACTCAACTTTCCTTTCTTCCCAAACCTCATAACACCCTTCATAGGTGAAATCTTCAACAATACTCGGTCACCAACCATGAAAGACAACTCTCGAACTCTACGGTCCGCATAACTCTTCTGACGAGACTGTGCTGTACGAAGCCTCTCCTGGATCAACTTTGCTCTATCCAGAGCATCCTGGACTAACTCGGTCCCTATCAATCTAACCTCACCAGGCTCAAACCATCCCACGGGGGATCTACACCGTCTGCCATACAATGCCTCATACGGGGCCATCTGAATACTCGACTGGTAGCTGTTGTTGTAGGCAAACTCGGCAAGTGGTAAGAATTCATCCCACGAACCACCAAAGTCAATCACACATGCTCGCAACATATCCTCCGGGATCTGAATAGTACGCTCAGACTGCCCGTCTGTCTGGGGGTGAAATGCTGTACTCAACTCAACCCTCGTACCCATCTCTCGCTGAAATGCTCTCCAAAACTGAGAAGTGAACTGAGTGCCTCTGTCAGATATAATAGACACTGGAACCCCATGCAACCTGACAATCTCCCGAATAAAGATCACTGCCAACCGCTCCGATGAGTAAGTAGTACTAACTGGGATGAAATGTGCGGACTTAGTCAACCGATCAACAATCACCCATACAGAATCAAACTTCCTCGCTGTCCGAGGAAGCCCAGTAACAAAATCCATGGTGATCCTCTCCCATTTCCACTCGGGAATAACCATACGCTGAAGAACACCGCCCGGTCTCTGATGCTCATATTTGACCTGCTGGCAATTGAGGCACTTAGCTACATGCCTAACAATATCCATCTTCATTCTCCTCCACCAGTAGTGTTGTCTCAAGTCTTGGTACATCTTTGCGGCACCTGGGTGAATAGAGTACCGCGAACTGTGTGCCTCTTCAAGTATCAACTCCCGCAAACCATCAACATTGGGCACACATATACGGCCCCGCATTCTCAAAACACCATCACTGTCGATAGTCACATCTCTAACATCATTATGCTGCACTCTGTCCTTAAGGACAAGCAAATGTGGGTCATCATACTGTCGCTCCCCGATGCGATCATATAAGGAAGATCGAGAAACAACACAAGCCAACACCCGACTCGGCTCCGAAATATCTAATCTCACTAGCCGATTGGCTAGAGCCCGAACATCATAAGCAAATGGCCTCTCCCCAACTGGGATGAAAGCTAAGCTGCCCATGCTAACTGCCTTCCGACTCAAGGCATCGGCCACCACATTGGCCTTTCCCGGATGATACAAAATAGTGATATCATAGTCCTTAAGCAACTCCAACCACCTCCGCCGTCTCAAATTAAGGTCCTTCTGTCTGAATAAGTGCTGAAGGCTGCGATGATCCGTGAACACCTCACATGAGACACCATACAGGTAATGCCTCCAAATCTTCAAAGCATGAACTATGGTTGCTAGCTCCAAATCATGAACAGGGTAGTTCTTCTCGTGGGGCTTCAATTGACGAGAAGCATAAGCAATGACCCTACCCTCCTGCATCAACACACAACCAATGCCCACTCCCGAGGCATCACAATAGACAGTATAAGAATCTGAAGCTGTCGGTAGAATCAAGACTGGTGCTGTGGTCAATGCTGTCTTGAGCTTCTGAAAGCTCTCCTCGCACTCCTCGGACCATAGGAAAGGAACACCCTTCTGAGTCAATCTAGTCAAGGGTGAAGCAATAGAAGAGAACCCCTGAACGAATCGACGATAATACCCTGCCAATCCCAGAAAGCTACGGATCTCAGTAACTGAGGTCGGTCTGGGCCAACTCTGCACTGCCTCGACCTTCCTCGGATCTACCTGAATACCATCATAGGACACCACGTGCCCTAAGAATGCCACGGACTCAAGCCAGAACTCACATTTGGAGAACTTGGCATACAGCTTCTCCTCTCTCAATCTCTGCAACACAATACTCAAGTGCCGAGCATGCTCCTCCTGGCTACGAGAGTAGACTAGTATGTCATCAATGAATACGATCACAAATGAATCAAGATACGGCTTGAATACACTGTTCATCAGATGCATAAATGCTGCTGGGGCGTTGGTTAGCCCAAAAGACATCACAAGGAACTCATAGTGACCATATCTGGTCCGGAATGCAGTCTTCATAATGTCAGACTCTCTAATCTTCAGCTGATGGTAGCCTGAACGAAGATCAATCTTCGAGAACACCCTAGCTCCCTGGAGCCGATCAAATAAATCATCAATACAAGGCAGAGGATACTTATTCTTCACTGTTACTTTGTTTAGCTGCCTGTAGTCAATACACATCCTCATGGATCCATCCTTCTTCTTAACAAACAGGACCGGTACACCCCACGGCGACACACTCGGCCGAATGAACCCCTTATCTAGGAGTTCCTGGAGTTGCTCCTTCAATTCCTTCAACTCAGTTGGTGCCATCCGATACGGAGGAATAGAAATAGGCTGAGTGCCTGGCACCAAATCGATCCCAAAATCAATATCCCTGTCCGGCGGCATGCCCGGCAGTCTGAGGGAAACACATCAGGAAAGTCTCGCACAATGGGAACTGAATCAATACTGGGAGTCTGGGCTTCGACCTCCCGCACAAATGCTAAATAAGAGAGACATCCCTTCCCAACCATTCGTTGGGCCTTGAGGAAAGATATTACCCTGCTAGGTACATACTCAGTTGTGCCTCGCCACTCGATCCTCTGAATGCCCAGCATAGCCAAAGTGACCGTCTTAGCATGACAGTCCAGAATAACATGACATGGAGATAGCCAGTCCATGCCCAATATAACATCAAAATCAATCATGCTGAGAAGCAATAGGTCTACTCGGGTCTCCAGACCTCCAATAGTAACCAAACAGGACCGGTATACGTGGTCCACAATAATAGTATCCCTTACCGGGGTAGATACATGCACTGGTAGCTCAAGACTCCCTCGGGTCGTGCCCAAATGAGGAGCAAAATATGTAGACACGTAAGAATAAGTAGAACCGGGATCAAACAATACCGAGGCATCTCTGTGGCAGACTGAAATAATACCTGTAATGACAGCATCAGAAGCAACGGCCTCGGATCGGCCCTGAAAAGCATAGCATCTAGCCTGTCCGCCTGATCGGCCTCCCCCCGAGAGCGACCCCTAGTTGTCTGACCCTCACCCCTAGCTGGCGGGGCGGGTGCTGAAGTAGAAGGACCAGATGACGAGGGCTGCCCTCTCTGCTGATAAGATCCGGAAACAAGACGGGGACACTCCCTACGGTGGTGCCCAAACTCTCCGCACTCGTAGCAACTCCCCGGTGCTGGGTACTGAGACTGATAAGGACCTCTGGCACTGGAGTGGCCAGCTGATGAACTAGGCCGAGATGAACCCTGAGCAGATGGGGCCTGTGAAGAACTCTGAGCTGGCATGGCACTGAGAGATGGCTGGCTCTGGTGCGAACCCTGATAACCCTGTCTAGGTGACCATCTGCGACGATCTGAGCGACCCGACTGCGAAGACCTGAAAGAGCGACCTCGGCTCTGTTGACTCTGGCCTCTAGTCTGAGTACCACTGGAACTAGCTGCACCTCAAGGCCTCTTGGCCTCCCTCTCATCCCACTGTCTGCGACAATCTGTCTCTATGTCGTGAGCAATATCCACGACATCCTCAAATGTACGACTCAAAACCCTCTCCCGAGTCATCAGAATACGAATGGGATAAATGAGGTCGTCCACGAAGCGCCCAATCCTCTCTCTGTCGGAATGAACCAACCACGGTGCATATCTGGACAACTCTGTAAATCTGATCTCATATTCTGACACTGACATGTCCCCCTGACGGAGACCCTCAAACTGCCTACGCATCTCTTCTCTTTGAGATCGAGGCACCCATTTCTCCAAGAACATAGTGGAGAACTCCGGCCATGATAGTGGTGCTGCTCCGGCTGGCCTGCGGTGCTCATAAGCCTCCCACCAAGCAAAGGCTGGTCCCTGAAACTGAAAGGTAGTGAAAGATACCCCACTGGACTCCAATATCCCTGCCGTACGAAGCATCCGACGGCACTTATCCAGAAAACCTTGGGCATCCTCGCCCGGAGCACCCGTGAACACTGGAGGAGATAACCTGGTGAACCTCTCGAGACGACGCTGCTCATCGTCTGTCATAGCTGGGACCCTGTCCCCCTGAACCTGATCTGCTGGCTGAACCGGAACCACAGGCTGAACTGGAGGAGCCTCTGGTGTCTGTAGGCCCTGCACTGCTGGCTCTGGAGTGCGTACTGCGGGGGTCTGATGACCACCCCCGGTCCCTGATGCAGCTGCTGCGGTAGTAACTGAAACCGCCTGTGCCAGGCCAGTGCAAACTGCTAGTATCTGAGCCAGGGTCTCCTGTAGACCCGGAATGACAATGGGCACAGCTAGTGCCTGATCTGGTGCTGTTGGCACCTCTGCAACTGGGGGCTGTGGGTCAGCTGGTACTGCCTTAGCTGCCCTAACTCCGCCACGACCACGACCGCGTCCTCAGCCTCTAGCAGGTGGTAGTGGTGGTCGTCCTCCACGTCCAGAAGCTCGAGTTCTCGCCATCCGCGAGAGAATAGAATGTCAAAGTTCAGCTCAAGTCAAAAGTAATCGCACGACAAGAATTCCAAGAATTGAAACTTTTCCTAAAAAGGTTTGCAGCC
>JASVEL010010208.1:0-196231 GCA_032618575.1 Nicotiana noctiflora
ATCGATAGAAGTCCAAATTTTCCTTCACTTTGCATTTGTTTCTTTTTTCTTTTTTTCTCAAGCTTCCTTTTTTTTTTGCTTTTTGAATTTTTACAGCTATGAGCAAAATATTACTCCCTGTCATTCCTCCAGCCTTGGAAAATAATAAGAAAGAACTTTAGTTTATAGTATGTAGTTTTCAGTGTCATACAATAACCAAAAAAAATATAAATAGAACTCATAATATTATGCATAAAAATTGTCAAGAAATGAATTGCAGTTCAAAGAAAGACTAAGTTTTTATCCCCGAACGACTAAATATTGTCAATTCAAAATCAAAACAACCGCATTCTCCCCTTAAATTGGAACAAATACTTTCCCAACTCTTCAATAGACCTTTAAAGTTATTTATCAAGTCGATAAATGTATCTTACCTCAAGAAGATAAATATAGATCGAATGGTTCTTCCTTGATCTCTACTGCCTCTTTCTAACCAAAATACTAGTGACTCAGTGGCAGAATATAATCAATATGTTGCTACGAAACGACGTCTACGTTCCCACCGCCACTTGCATAAATATTGTCGCTAAATATGTCGTAGAAATTTTTTAAAAAATGATCTAAAATAGTAAAATTGTGCAAGAGATTTTTAATGAAAAATATGAAAAGAATGTAGGTGTTGTGTTTCAAGAAAACTATCTTGAGGATAGTAATTTTCCACTCTATGCAAATGGTTTAATGAAAATTCGATACCCAGGCTACATGCCTACTAAAGAAATTAAAGTTGCACTATTTAATCTATCACAAAAACTCAACCCCTCAAAAAAAAAATGAATTTTAGAATTGGAATATAGGATTTCAGAAAGAAGAATGAAAATACTTTTCAAAATTAGTAGAATGAAAATTTCACAGAATGTGTTGCGCCAATCAGCCTTAACTTTAAGGTTTTGAGTTGGATGCTTCTCCGCATAAAGCATTATAAGCAGTTCATCTAGTGATAACTTTGTATACCGAATGTGCCCAATTCACGATTTATGAAAACTCTAATTACAAAATACGAGTAGCTGCATTTTGGTCAGTAGTAGTATTATTTGGTTTTGGAGAAACTATGTTTGAGGCTAACATTTACTCGAGAGCATGTCAAAAAATATCTCCATATATGTGGAAGTTCTCGTCCTCATGATCAGAATCTGGGTTGCTATAACATTCGTATAGAACTACATTCGGCCAGTTGAAGCAATATTTTATTCTATATTCATATTGAGTATCTCTTAGCTAGTTTACCATTTTAGCTCCAACCTCTCTTTCTCGGGTCCCTTATCAATAAGCTTCTTTCTGGAGTCTTAAATGGATCACATCATCCAAAATGATGTAGTTATGTTTTTTATAATAATTATGGATTAGAACATATAAAAACATCCATACTACTGTTGGTTATATCAAAATTATGGTTTAAAAAAAAAAAAAAAAAAAAATCCATACTACTGTTGGTTATATCAAAATTATGGTTTAAATTTGTCTGGGCAATACTCCCTTGTAAACTTCCTCTATCAAATTAAGTTAGTCCTTGTTCCTTTTTGGTCTTTCTTGAAAAGTAAGTGCTATACTTCTATTGTTTGGAACCTCATGTGGCATCTCTTCAGCTAACTACGCTGTTGTTACATTCCAGATTGTTTTGTAGATTCAATTACACCTCATTCAAAGATTTTACGTTTTAGCTCTCTGTAGGTTAATATGGTTCTCTCTCGTTTAAAGTCAGGAGCATCATCAAGAATATTATGTGTAGAATATTCTGAATGACTATAATATATCACAAAATATTCTTAATAATTAGTATTCCCTTTGTCCCAAATTATGTAGCATTGACTTGACATGATACTTACGAAAGAAAGATTTTTGAAACTTGTCTAAAATAAGCCATACATATTTGTGTGGCTATACATCATCTCACTAAGGGTAAAATGAGAAATTTAAAATTAACTTGTTTCTAAATAAAGGTGACACTATATTTGGGACAGACTAGAAAAGGGAATGTCTCACATTGGCTGAGGGAGTATATGTTATTCTTGAAAAGTTAACAGAATCATTAAGAATATCATTTACTAGTATATTCTTAAATGATTGTTTCGTAATAGTCAACTTTTTATATTTTTGTAGTAAGAAGAGTGTTGTCCTTCTTTTTCTTCTCCCTTTTGCACAATTAATTGGGACTAAGGTTGTATATTCCATTGAACAAGTACAAATCTTATAGAACTTCTAATTTCTGTTATATTTCATTGTCTTTTCTACTGATTGATGTACAAATGTCTATGTGTGTGTACATATGCATTTATGTAGTTGCAGTTACTGTTGCTGTACCGTAGCACATAGACAAACAAACCATAAAGCTAGCTATGCTGAAAATATAGCTTGAACTGAAGCAGAAAGTTTTGGCTTTATCACTTCTTTTTGAAGAGAATGCAGCAAATGGTAGAAAGAGAAAATATAGTTTGAACCGAAGCAGAAAGTTTTGGCTTTCCCTCCTGTTTCTTACGTTTTCAGTTAGTCTGATGATTCCCTTTTTCCAGCTTCCCAGCAAACACAGGGGCCAAGGGGTGCAGGACAGGTGGCTTCTGGTGCTCCTGGGAAGCCTCCACGCCCAGTTCCCATTTTCCAGCCCAATGAAGTTGTGCAGCCTAGTCAACAGAAGCCTAAAGTTCCTGCACTGGAGAAGCATCTCGTTGACCAACTTAGCCAAGAGGAACAGGACGCATTGAACTCGAAGTTCCAGGAAGCAACTGATGCAGAAAAGAAGGTGAAATTGAATTGTTCTTTCAACTGCTGTTTTTGTCCTCCTTACTCTCTGTCAGTTCTTCCATTACTTTTGTCATTTTCCATGATTATCCAAATTTAAGTTTCATGAATTGGGTATTCAACTAAACCACTGAGAAAAGGAATGGTAACTTGACAGTGGTCTTGAACAGTATGTGTCTACTAGTGAAGTGTGTAGTACAACCAAAGTTGCAAGACTTGCAACAGAGTGCAGTTCTCACTGCAGGAAACTTAATATGATTTCCTGGTCTCAGTGTTGTCAAAGGCGCGCTTTAAGCCCTGGAGCGAGGCTCAAAACAGGTTGAGTGCTTTGCCTCGCTTTGTGGGCGCTTTAGTATCGCTTTAAGCCCTGAAGCGAGCTCAAAACAGGTTGAGTGCTTCGCCTCGTTTTGTGGGCGCTTTAGTATCTCTTAAGCATACTTTTACTTGCCAAGGATCTGAGTATGATCCTGAAAACGCATTATTAAACAATTGATATTTCACTTAATGTAATTTTTTTTAAATTTCTTTCACTGTATATTTGTCATTCATGCGTATAATTATTAGTCTTAGACTACATATATATATTTTTGCTCTTTCTCCCGTTGCGCCTTTTTTCATTAAAGCCCATGCTTTATTTGCGCTTTGCGCTTAAAGCCCCAACAGACCTTAGAGCTTTTTTGCGCTTTTCGCCTTTGATAACACTGCCTGCTCTATTCTGTGATCTTTTATTTCTACACCAGATATGATATTCTGGAAGACAAATGAATACTTTTCTTTATGAACCAATTGACAAATGGTTTGTATGATGTGTTGAACAACAATGCTACCATTTTTGCTTCAGAATGGTGAATTATATGCACGGTCTGGATAGTGTTGTGTCTGGCTTGTCATAATTTCCGTGGTTGATGGTCATCAAAGTTATAGGTTTAACTCATGATTATTTCTCAGTGTTTAGAGAACCATGTCCAAAGCATATTTGGTAGTTTCTGAATTATCATTGGTTGTTAATTTGATGCTATGGAGGATCAAGTGCCGATCTGCATGTTTGCATTTAACTTAATTCTGGCGAAGCCTCTTCTTTTGTCAGTTGATGCTTGCTTAATTCCAAGTTCTTGTAACTGCTAAAAAATGATTAATACAATTTTCTGTACCTCTTTGCTATAATGTTGCAGGTCATGGAATTGGAGAAGGAAATTTTGGATGCTAAAGAAAAGATTCAGTTTTACCATGCAAAGATGCAAGAACTTGTGAGTGTCTATTCTTTATGCACCTAAAGTTCTATCAATTATATTTAGAGATCTATATATCTATGTGTCTTCCATAATGCTTTAAGCTGAGGGTTAAATCCTTACAAAGTCCTTCACTCTCCTTTTGGTCTGTTCTCTTTGAAGCTCTGAATGTTGAGTATTTGAGTGGTGGTGTGTCTTGTAAGAGCGGTGTATGATTTTAAATTACGATGCTAAAATGGTCTGCCTTCCGCTTTTGTTTCTTTGACCAGATTCTATACAAAAGTCGATGTGACAATAGACTAAATGAGATCACTCAAAGAACTTCTGCTGACAAAACAGAGGTACAAACTTATCTGAATATAGGAAACCACAGATCTCCAAATATATGTTGTTTGACTTAAAATGGAGAATTTGATAGGTTGAGTTATTGGCTAAAAAGTATGAAGAGAAATACAAGCAGACAGGAGATGTTGCTTCTAAATTGACAATTGAAGAGGCAACTTTTCGAGATATTCAGGTATTTGTGGCTTTTTTCATCAAATGTATTGCTTTAAAGTTAACTTTCGTCTTCTCTTATTTTTTTGTTTGTAAATCGTGTGAAATTGGCTGAGCTTGCAACTAAACGTTGTTCTGTTGCTCAACCTTTTATAGGAGAAAAAAATGGAGCTATACAAGGAAATTGTTAAAATGGATCAAGATGGCAAGACTGATGGTATCCAGGTTGGTATATTGTTTCATTAATGGATTTGATAGAGATATTAGAACTTTTCTGAATCAGAAGTTTTCCTTATATAGGATCGTGCTAGCCATATCCGGATGAACCTTGAGGAGCTAGTAAAAGCACTGAATGAACGATGCAAAACTTATGGTTTACGAGCTAAACCAACTACACTGCTTGAGCTTCCATTTGGTAATTGTACAAGTCTTTGTGTACTTTGTTTGATGATATAAGTTTTCATTGGGTTGTCATCTGTTGTTGTATTTTTACTATAAAAAATCTAATAAAGAAGATTGTTTAAAAATATAATTCCAATCCCTTGTTATCTTTTTGTGCTGAATTGTGATTGACTAAGTTATTGGATCATGAGAAGAATTTTGATAATAAAGAACTGTTTCTTGGAAGAAATTGTGGATCTAGCGGACATCTTTTTGTTCTTAAAAGTGCCATTTGAGTTTCACTTTTCTTGGCTAATAAATAATGAGCTGGACTGGTGGGCGAAAAGTATTTGCCATGAGGCACTTTAGCTGGTAATTCTCCTTTAACAGAAATTTAAAAGTCACTAGTCAATCTCAAGCTGAAGCCTTTCATTTTATCAGCCAATTTGAGTGTGCTAGTTTTTTGGGACATCAAAAATAACTTGTTGCTGACCTTTATGATGCGGCTCTTTTGGCCAGTGATTCTCTAAAGAAACCTCCAGTTTAAGATACAAGGTCTTCTCTCTTTATACTTATGTCAAGTCCATTTAGTTCATGATAATGATGCTGATTTTTCTTCGAGGATCCATGTGTGTTCTCAGTTGGTCAATGATTTGTAGTGCCAAGTAGGTGGTGCGTGATGTATAACTGGCCATTGTCATAAGTGTCAAATTTGTGTTACCTAAGCTCGACGTGTTTCTAGTTTATAATTTTCATTGGTGTGGTTTCTTTCCAATGCTTTCTCATATTAATTCTAATTTCTGAAGGTTGGCAACCGGGCATCCAAGAGGGTGCAGCAGATTGGGATGAAGAGTGGGATAAGTTTGAAGATGAAGGTATGTTTTCGGAATTCATCTTTTATTTCTTCTTTGGGTCACTTTGGACGTGGGGGCTGTATAAATTTATTAAATTCTTCTCACTTTATTTTTGGATCTTTGTCCTTTCCAGGATTCACCTTTGTGAAAGAGCTCACGCTTGATGTGAAAAACGTCATTGCCCCTCCTAAACCAAAGTCTTCATTGGTTCGTGAGAAAGCATCTCCTTTAGATGAGGATGCTGGAAAATCATCTGCTGATGCTGACACTGATGCGAAGATAGATAAGTTGCCAAATCATGGACAAGCTAAAGAAGTTAGTGATACAGAATCTGCACATGGACATCAACAAACAGCAAGAAGTCCAACTGATAGTCCGTCAAGAAGTAATGCAGTTGAGAGCCCGTCCAAAGAATTCCAAGAGTCTATGCATGGGAAGGATGTCAATTTTGATGGTTCACCCCATGCTGGCCCAAGGTAATGTGGTTCTCTGCTTTTGGCGATTTGGTCTATTATGCTCTCATGTTGTCCAAGTAAAGAATTCTAAGAATTTTCTGTACAGGAAGGACATTGGTTTTGATAGTTCACCCCATGCTGCCCAAAGGTAATGTGGTGGTTTTCTTCTTCTTTTGGGTGATTTAGTATACCATGTTCTTCTGTTTTCCAATGACGACAACTGTCTAGAATACTCAATTGTGTGGGGTTCCACCTTCTACAAACTATTGTACAGTTTCCTGGAAATCTTAATTTCTTCGTTTAAATTTATGAGTGCAGTGAACGCTGGGGTACTGAATCTGTGTTCTCGGACAAAGGTTTTGATGAATCTGGCTGGGGTACGTTTGATACCAACTTTGACACTGATGCCGCATGGGACCTCAATTCTGTTGCAAAGGTAAATTGATGCATTTTGCATTTTCTTTTTAACTTCTGCATTTACCGTCTAGGCAACCTCCTACTCTTTTGCAGAATTACCATTTCGAGGAATACCTATGACATTATTTTAAAGCTGATACCCCACATCATATTGCTCAACTTTTTTGTTTATGCAGGATGCGGATCGTGACAATCATAAGGAAGCTTCTCTTTTTGGAGCTGATGACTGGGGCCTAAGCCCTATTAAAACGGGGTCTAAACAGTCTATCGACACGCTCCCGAAGCAAAGTCCATTCTTTGATTCTGTTCCTAGCACCCCAAGTTACAATGCTGGGTTAGACAATACTTTCCCGAAGCAAAGCCCGTTCTTTGATTCTGTTCCTAGCACCCCAAGTTACAATGCTGGGTTTAGTTATTCAGACAACACGTTCCCGAAGCAAAGCTCTTTCTTTGATTCTGTTCCAAGCACCCCAAATTACAACTCCGGATTCTCTCAGACTGATATGTTCTCGAGGCAAAGTCCCTTCTTTGATTCTGTTCCTAGCACACCAGCTTATAATTCAGGCGGCTCGCCAAATGCAGATAATATGTTCCAGAAAAAGAGTCCATTTGCCTTTGGGGACTCAGTTCCAAGCACACCTATGTACAGTTCCACAAACTCACCTCGAAGATCTAGTGAAGGGTTTGAAGAACACTCGAACAGCTTCTCCAGATTTGATTCCTTCAACATGCAGGATAGTGGCCCCTTTGGCACTCGTGACTCTCTTTCAAGATTTGATTCAATGCGCAGCACCAGAGACTCTGACTATGATCATGGTTCATTTCAGCAGCGGGACTCGTTTGCTAGGTTCGATTCATTTCGCAGCACCGCAGACTCCGACTATAATTTTGGGCAATTTCCTCCTCGTGCGTCACTAACTAGGTTTGACTCCATCAGTAGCACCAGGGACACAGATCATGGTCATGGTTTCCCATCTTTTGATGATGCAGATCCATTTGGATCAAATGATCCATTTAAGACATCATTGGAGAGTCAGGCACCAAGGAGAGATTCTGATAGTTGGAAAGCGTTTTAATGGGGTAATGGAGTACTAGTACGAAGTCATTTTATATTCTATTTCATTTTATCTTTGGTCAGTTTGTTGTTTGTAGGTATTGTGGCTAGATAAAAATTGTGTGCGGCATGAGTTAGCATCGCGATAAGCTGTATTTCCTTGTATTATGTTATTAGCTTGATTTTTTATTTTTTCCCTTGTGAATTTTGACCTAGTCTACCACATTATTTTATCAGACTTCATGGTGCAGAACTTTTGCTGGTTCACCCATATTGAATGTATAAACGTGTATAATGAACATTGTTTGTTAGTTGGTTTTGGAGAGTTCGTTTGGTTGAGAGAGTGGATTTGTTACCCAGGAGGTGAGTAATTTTTTTTTTGATTGAGTATTTCCAAGTTCGTATTCATTCTTTGGGTTTCTAGCCGTGCACTTTGAGCTGCATTGCTGAAGTAAAAGGAATTATGGTTGTGTAGACTGGTAGTAAAAGAATGAAGTGAATCTATTTTATTTAGTCTCTTAATGTTTACTTTTCTATTTTATTGTTTTGGTTGTGTGTGTTGTAAAAATAGCATGGTATAACTAGTTTTCGGATTGGTCAATCAAAAATAGCCAGTGTTTACTAAGTCATGAAAAATAGCTATTGTTTTGCTGCAGTAGAGATCGGTCCAGCATAATATACTAGAGTTCGATACACTTGTATATGAACTCCAGCATATTATGCTGGATCGGTATACTTTGCTGGCTCCAGTATAATATACTGGACCATTATACTTGCTGGAAGTCCAGTATATTATGCTGAAGTTCTAGTGTATTTATGCTGGAACTAAGGGTGTTAAATGGGCAGGGTTGACCCGGTTTCGCACTGGCCCAGACCGGTAGAACTCGGAATCGGCCCGGATCGGTAAGGGGGGTTGGGCTCGGTTTGGATGGTTTAATTATTTGAAGCGGGTTACCGGTCCGGTTGAACCCGGAACAGTTACTGTTCACTCTTATCGTGTTATCGGTCCGGCTCGGTTAAATGATTACTTTTGTTTTTTTGTTTTGTTTTTTTAATTTTTGAATTCAGTGGGCCCACATACCAACTGTCAGACCATTTTTTGGTTCGTTGGCGAAGAGAAATATTGCACAAATGGCTTTTTTTTTTTTATTTTAATTTTTAACTCTTTTTCAATTTACTAAACTAACCTTCTCTAAAACTATAAATATCCCCCTCTTCTTCATTTCTTCACTCAATACTCATTTTTCAATCTCAATTTCTCTCATTCTCTAATTTGCAAGACTTCAAGTCTTAAATTCATCATTTTATCTTCTAATTTTATTTGGCTCTCTTTTCTTGAATTTAATTTATTGTGTTTTGTCATTCGGAATTGAAAGTTTGAAATTCAAAATTGAAATACTTGCTTGACTTTTGTTCGTGGTAACATCGGAATTGCGTAATCAAGTGCTCAATTTATTGTCGAATTCGGTGCTCTCCCTCCAACTCTTTCTCTTATTTAATATTTTAATTATATATTTAATTTTAGCTTATACTTTAATTTTTACAATATGTTTAATGCTGCTAAAAGAGCGTGTCAAAGAATTACTGGTAGGGGAAATAAAAAAAGAGGTAATCCTTTAACATCTGGTATTAATAGTATAACCCATTATCATTTACACATGTTTCCAAATCATCGTCTAATGATAATGTTGATATAGATTATGAACAATTACAAGAAGATTTTGGAATAGAAGATAATGAAATAGGAAATGAAGATAAGATACTAGCTACACCTACTAGTGTTGGAGTTGGTAATGTTGGGGTTGCTACAAGGGGTGGTGGTCGTGACACTAATAGTAGACCACATGTGGCTCCGACTACTAATCGTAGAAAAAGAAGTAAGATTTGAATTTTTTTGAAATAATAGAAGGTACTGATAGAGTTAAATATAAATTTTGTAGAGGTGATTGTAAACATTTAACTCGAGGAAATTTCGGGGGGACTGGAACGCTTAGTAGACATATGGGAATTGAGCATCCCATAGAATGAGGTGCTGATGGTGATGGAAATCAAACAACTATTAACCCTACTACTGAAGGTCCAGTGAAATATGATAAAATAAAGGATCATGAGGAGTTAGCAAAAATAATTGCTTTGGGTTGTCTACCTTTTTCTTTTGCTTCTTCATCTTATCTTATTATGTATATTCAAAGGATTTACAATCCTTTATTTAAAGGTATCCCTAGAAGTACTTGTAGAGCTGATATCTTTAGATTTCATGGACAATATAAAACATATATATGTTATTTGTTTAGTCACCTTCCTTGTAGAGTTTCTCTAACTTCTGATATTGGCAATGCGGTTAATGGAAATTATTATTTGACAATTACATGCCATTGGATATATGATACTACTTTTATGCAAAAACGTATTATCGCTTTTAGATACGATGAAGATCGGTGTCATACTGCTACTTTTGTAAGTAGTACTATTTATGAAGTTGTTGAATTTTATAATCTAAAGCAAATAGTACTGTGTATGTCTTTTGATAATGCTTCTAACAATAATATCGCAATTTCAATATTAAAACCGTATTTGCAACCACCTCTTGATGAAATTTTTCATGTTAGGTGTGCATGTCATGTTTATAATTTAATTGTTAAAAATGGCCTTGATTTATTTTCAACTGAGATTACTCATGTTAGAAGAGCAGTTGGTGTTATTCAAGGAAATAATAGATAACTTAGAATAAAAGAATTTAAGAATAAGTGTGTCCAGTATAACCTTAAACCCAGATTTATGTCTCACGAAATTGTTACTAGATAGAATTATACATATATATTTTAAAATGTTGCTACAAATATAGAATCCCAATAACGGAAGTTGCTAGTGCGCATTGTACTGATCCAAACCGTATGTTAACAACTAGTACTTGGGAGGTCATTAATGATGTTAGATTTTTACAAAAAGGTCAAAATTGCCCTTGTACTATTGTTAATTGCTTACTTGTGACCCCGTTATACTTTTCGGCCATTCTTGCTCCTACCATTAAAGAACTTTAAATAAACACACCTAAATCTAACGGTTGTACACTGTGGCAGCTGACCACATTAAAATTATCCTACTCAGCTGCCATGTCAAAAGGCCCATCATTTTAAAACCCCACTACACCCAATTTCTTACCCGTGAATTACCAAACCTTAGGGAAGAATGCACTACTTATGTTGTAATAGTATTAGCAGTCATTAGTTGTTATTTCTATCGGTTAACTGTCTCAGGTTCGAGAGGATTTCCTGGAATTCTGATGAAACTTTGATTGCTTATGTTTCTGAGGAGCCTGTTTCTGCAAAACCGACATTTACATGTCTTGGCGACAAGAAAGGGAATTGTACAGATAAAGATTGTAATAGCTGGAAAGGTCAAGGTGATTGGGAAGAGGGTTGGGGCGAAGCATATGCGAGGAAAAGAATACCTAAGCTTTTCGTAATCAACATTAACAGGTTAATATAGCTGAGTAGTTTTGGAAAACTTTATCATTTAAACTTGATGAGGGAACCCTTTAATGAAACTTTCTGCAGTGGAGAGGTACGCGCTGTAGATGGCATCGAGAAGTCAGTTAGTGTTGGGCAAGTTATTTGGGCTCCATCGGTGAAGGACTCACTACAATATCTAGTGTTCGTCGGATGGCCATCAAGGACGAGAAAGTTTGGTATCAAATACTGCACTAATAGGCCTTGTTCTTTGTATGCTGTTAGAGCTCCTTGTTTTATATCAAAATCATATTAATCTGGGTAGGTTGCTTGCTCTGAAGAAGCCTTTCTTATTTCAAAGATTTTGACCGCATGCACATTATTACATTAATTTCTATTGCCGCATGAACCGAGTAAGTATTTATTGATATATTGTCTTTGATGTATTTGCTATTTGGTTCTTTTCTCTTCAGGACGGACACAAACCTATCGGCAATTGTGCTAACAGAAAGCATAAGTAGTGCATTCTTCCCTAAGTTTTGGTAATTCACTGGTAAGAAATTGGGTGTAGTGCGGTTTTAAAATGGTGGCCTTTTGACATGGCAGCTGATTTGGTAGATGAGTAGGACAATTTTAATGTGGTCAGTTGCCATAGTGTACAAACGTTAGGTTTAGGGGTATTTATTTAAAGTTCTTTAACGGTAGGGGCAAGAATGACCGAAAAGTATAACGGGAGTCACAAGTAAGCAATTAACAATAGTACAGGGGCAATTTTAACCTTATTTCCTAATTTTTATACTTGAGTTTTCTGGAGTATATTACCATACCGTTACTATGGATTTAGTACAAATAGCTGGAATTTCTTTTTTATTCATTAAATTTAAGAAGAAAGAAAAATATAAGAGTGTTGTGGAAAAAATGCAAGCAAAATTCAAAAAATATTTCTTTCCAATTCCTCAGATTTACTTAATTGGTGATGTTTTAAATCCTTCTATTAAAATGTTTGTTTGTCACCAACTAATGAATACTTTATATATTTATATGGAGATTGGAGCAACCAAAACCCCTGATTTATATGTCTCTATGAACATGCTAAATGAATATTTACAACAACTATATAATTATTATGCAAATGTAATCGATGATGTTGCTCGTACTATAGGCAATGTTAATCCCAATATGCTGTAGCAATTCTGCTACTGTTGATGACGAAGAAAACTTTAATAGTTTTAATATTTTTTCAATATTTTCTAACACACAAACCAGTAGCAGGAATATTGATGAACTTTAATTCTACTTGCAGAAGCAAAAAGAGCCTCGCACAAAGGAATTTTCACCGTTGGGATGGTGACATGAGAATGAAAAATAATTTCTTGTTCTTTTCGCTACGGCTCAGGACGTGTTGAATGTGCCAATTCTACGGTTGCATCGGAGAGTGCATTTAGCCAAGAATGACAATAATTTGGAGACACCCGCCACTCATTGGGAAGCAATGCTTTGGAAGTTTTAGTATGTTTCAGAGATTGGATTAGATTGGAACGAAGAAATCAAGGATGTGAAGATGTTGATAGCCTAGAAGAAGAGGTCAATCAGTTCATATTGATTATGAAGAACTTATAAGGCAATGCAAAACCTATGAATTTATAATTTTACTTGTTAAAAATGTAAACCTTTCAATTTGTAAGTTTAAAATTTTGAATTATGAAATAAAAGTAGCACTTGCCATAAGTGCAATTTTTTCCATCTTCCTTGTATTTTTTTATGTTAGTACTTTGTATTCATATAACTTACAATATTCAAACAAAAATCAAAAAAAAAAAATTTAAAATACAGTAAACGGCCTGACCCCCTCAACCCGTAACCCTTACGGTTCAGTTTTTACCGGCTGAACCTGAACCCGTTAAACCCATTAAGAACTAACTCGGAACCAACCCGAACTGTAAACCGTACAGGTCCAAAAAAATAGGCTCGGCCCGGCCCGACCCACCCGTTAAACATCCATAGCTGGAACTCCATCATATTATGCTGAAGTTCCAGCATACTATCCTGGAACTCTAGTATAATATGCTGGAGTTTAGGTATACTTGTGCTGGAACTCCGGCATAACATACTGGAGTATTTTCGGGGTTTGAACAGTGTTTTTGCTTCGATTTATCTTTACATAAAAAGTAGCTAAATTTCGATTACTTTTGAAATTGGGTTATTTTTGAACGACCAGTTGTAAATCTGGCTATTTTTAAAAATCTCATGTGTGTGTGGCGCGCGGGGGTGGGGGTGGGGGTGGGGGTGGGGGAGTCCTAGTTTATGGCTTTCCAACGTAGAATATGCATTATAAACCGGGCCAAGTTAAAATGTTACAGTGCATGTTAAGTGTGACTTCTTGATTGTGATTGAGAAAGTTTATACATATATAAGTTTACTTTCTAATTTTTAGGATACGTAATTTGCTTTTCGCTGTCTTGTGGTTTCTTGCCTCTTTTATTTATTTGTTCATTTTCTATATTGAGGAGAAGCAGCGGGTTTGTTTCCACTTCGTTTCATTGATAACTGAACCCTCAACCTCATGACTGAAATAGAGGGCATTTTCCGGTAAACCATTCTCCTCTTGTTCTTCATTCATCTTTTTCAGCAGCTTTCTAAGTTGAGCATTATTATAAGTTCATACTATGGTAGTGAAACCAATTTGGTTTCATGCAGGGCCGCTCCACTACAGAAGCTATCCACCTTGTTAGGAGATTGGTGAAAAATTTTAGGGACAAGAAGAAGAACTTGCATATGGTGTTTATCGACTTGGAGAAGACGTACGACAAAGTTCCAAGAGAGGTGCATGGAGGCGAAGAGCGTGCCGGAAGCCTACATCAGAGTGATCGAGGACATGTACGATGGAGCTAAGACGAGGGTTAGGACGGTGGGTGGAGACTCAGACCACTTCCCGGTGGTCATGGGGCTTCACCAAGGATCGGGTGCTCAGCCCTCTCCTATTTGCTTTGGTGATGGATGCTCTAACTCAGCATATCCAAGGGGATGTGCCATGGCGTATGCTATTCGCTGGCGACATAGTCTTAATAGACGAGACGAGGGTCGGTGTTAATGAGAGGTTGGAAGTTTGGAGACAGACCCTCGAGTCTAAGGGTTTCAAACTAAGCAGGTCTAAGATTAAATACCTGGAGTGCAAGTTTAGCACCGAGCCGAGCGAAGAAGGAATGGGTAGGGACGTGAAGCTTGGTTATCAGGTAATCGCCAAAAAGGACGGTTTCAGATATCTTGGGTCGGTGATTCAGGGGGACGGAGAGATCGACGGGGATGTCACTCACCGAATAGGGGCCGAGTGGTCGAAATGGAGGCTTGCGTCGGGAGTCTTATGTGACAAGAAAGTGCCGCAGAAACTCAAGGGGAAGTTTTATTGAGCGGTGGTTAGACCAGCCATGTTGTACAAGGAGTGCTGGCCGGTGAAGAACTCTCATATTGAGAGAATGAAGGTCGCGGAAATAAGGATGCTCAGGTGGATGTGCGGGCTCACCAGGCTGGATAAGGTCAGGAATGAAGTTATCCGGGAAAGGTGGGGGTGGCCCCAATGGATGAGAAGCTGGAAGAAGCGAGACTCAGGTGGTTCGGGCATGTGCGGAGGATAAGCCCCGATGCCTCGGTGAGGAGTTGCGAGCGGCTGTCGATGGTTGGCGCGGGTCGAGGGAGAGGTATTGGGGAAATGTAATTAGGCAGGACATGGCTATAAGGCGGATTTCCGAGGATATAACCCTTGATAAGAAAGTCTGGAGGTCTAGTATCAAGGTTGTAGGATAGGGACTTCTAGTATTTTCACGCTCTCCTTTCCCTGGGTAAGGCTGGGGCGGGGGGGGGGGGGGGGGGGAGTTTCCCATATAGGCTTGGAGTAGTGTATTGCTTGCCATTCTAATTTTGGCTTATGGTTTTGTAAGTATTTCTGTGATTTTCCCTAGAGTTACTAATGCCTTTTGCTCTTGTTGTTGTTTTGTTCCTTCTATATGCCAGGTTATTTATGACCTATGTTTACACTATTGTTCATGTGATTTATGCTGGAGTCACTAATGCTTTTTTTTATTTTTATTTTTGTTTTTTCTTTTCTTGTTCCTGCGTCGAGGGTCGATTGGAAATAACCTCTCTGCGCTATCGGGTAGTGGTAAGGCCTGCGTATATATTACACTCTCTAGACCCCACCCTGTGGAACTATACTAGAATGCTATTGTTGTTGTATAAAACATTTTGTCGTAATGCAAGGCTAAAGTCGATGTTGCCATGAGGAATTGAAAACAATATTTTCAAGAGTAATTTCACTCAATGTATTAACCAGAGTGCATAATATGCATCTTATGAAATTCTATTCAGAAAAAAGAAAAAGCTAAGCTACTTTCGCAAACATCTTTATCAGTGTAGAAGAGGTTCCATAGACTGCAAAAACTGTGCCCATGACAATAAATGCAGCATCCACAGTCAAACTAAACCATCCCAATTCATTCTTGAATGCAATCAGATGAAACAAAGAAGGCAACACAAACCCCAGAACAACACACACACTGCTCCCAACAAGTGACATGAAATCAGCAAAATTGGGTACCATCAATGCAACAAAAGACACAGCTAAAACCACAAGCCATCTCAGCCACAAGCAATACCTACCTTCACAAAATCTCCTTTCCATCACTTCATAAACTGGATTCATCATCAGTGGGAAGGCAAAGAACAGGTTTATGCAAAGGCCAAGTTGCACCAAACTGCTTAGCAATCCCTGCCCAAGATTAGTAGTGATTATATCTTTGGTCTCTTCCCCAAATGCAAAGTAACCCAATGCTCCAAAAGTACCATATACCAATGCTACAAAGGCCACTGACAAAACCAAGATTTTCCCAAATTTTTCCTTGTCTCTCATCTCTGATTCCAAAGGCAAAATCATTGCCATTCCTTCAAACGCATAGACAGCCACACCAACACCATATAAAAACACACTCAATCCATCAAACATCTCCAAATTAGGCATGTTTTGGAGGTAAATCATCACATCCTCAACCATCACTACACCCAAAGCTCCTAAATCAACAATTTCAGCAAAAATACTCAAAGGGGCTAAAAGGGTCAATGTGGGAATTGAATTCAACCCCAACTGGAATGGAAAACAGCTCCATATATACACTGCTTTTGGAGAAAATCCCATGATTTTGGCATTTGGAACAGAATAATTGAACAAGTAAGCTAAAGTATTAGCTATAAAAATCATGTACCCCACTGAAAAACATGCTTGGGATAGAACAATCATAGAATCAACAGCAAAACGACCTATTGGTCCACATACAGCAAAACCCAAGTCACCAAAAGATGAGATTTTGGGAGCTTCAAATTGGGATTCTAGCTTACGCCTTGAATAAACAAGAAGCATCATACAGTAATAGGTAAGCATAGCTACTGAAATAATCAAGAGAAAACCCATTACCCATCCTGTTCTTTTGAAAGTGTACGGAAGTCCAAGAACTCCAGCTCCAACTAAAGACATGAAAATATTAGCAAAAGTCTTTGAAGAGGAAGACAGTTTTTGAGTCTTGCCCATAATAAGTGGTGTATCCTCTCTTGGAATTTTCAGAGTATGAGATGATGAACTTGCTTCGTTTGTTTAATCCTCAAATCAAGAATTCAATCCAATAAAATGCGAGTTTTTCACAACCCCAGAAAATTTATTTTTAAAAAAATTCTTGATTTGACTGAGATTGTAGGAGAAGCAATAACAGTAATAAGATCAAGATTGATAAAAATGAAATCTTTTATCTCTTTTTTGCGGTTTGTGGGAATTTCGCACGTTGATGGCTTTTCCTATGCTAAATTTTACGTAGTGTTTAAACGTGGGTAGGATTTTAGGACTGTGGTTGGGTCCTACAAATGTAAGCTATAACTGATTTGACTGGAGCAAGTCAACTAAATATTCTTAAAAAATAAAATAAAATAAAATTGAAAGTGACATTCCACCTATATCTTAATTTTACTTAGTACTATGCTCGTCACATTTGGGATATCTCAAACTAAAAATATTTCCTTTCGTTACTTTTATTTGTCACGCATATTAAAAATAAATTTTTATGTTTACTTTTCACTTTACAGTTTACACATACTAAGAAAAGATAATTTTTTTCTGTCATACCTATAATAATAATTATTTATTTAAAATTATTTTCTCAAATCCAATAAAAATTACGATAATTAATATGATTATCATGGTAAATTATGCAAATTATTTATTATTTCATAAAGGTCGTCAAAAGTCAAAACATACCAAGTAAAAGTAAATAATGAAGTAGTAATTGGATGTATAGTATTTGTATAATCAATATATATCAACTAGAAAAAATAAATATTAAATCCTATAATTTATACACACATCCCTTCACTTTTGTCTAAATACCAACTTACTTTCCCAATTTGCGTGTTAGATTAACTAAGCTTTTCAATTGACAAGATTTTGTATAATAATACCATTTAAATACCTAAAAGGACGCAAATATCTATTGAACATATTTACCATGTAAGATAATGCTTAAAAAACACCACGTCTATTTTTTTAAAAAAAATATTTGGATGAAGTATTATAATGGATGAAATTGATACCTGTATTGATATTTTACCGTGACTGATTACTTCAACTTTTCAAATTCTTCTATTTCTGCATGAACTTATTAGTATATCGTCCCATATAACTATAATTATTCTTCAATCATGAACAAGTCAAGGTCGGTTATATAAATTCTTATCATTATTTCTCTATTTAATTCAATCTCATGTGAACATTATACAAATAAAATAAAAATAAAAAGTACTCGATTTTTTCTGTTTTGTTTATTATCCTTTTCATACTCCATTAGTTGCCAATATCCCTTTGATTCGCCAGCATGCCTATCGTGTTAATCATTAATTAAATAAAAAGTTGAAAATAAGGATTTTTTATTATAATAATGGACATGTATGAAAGGTAAATCTGATATGCGAAAGCATTTTTATAAGGAAGATTTCCACTCTTTTTAAAAACATTTTTAATTGACAAGTTTATCATTCAATGAATTAAAACTAAAAGGCTAAAAAAGCTTATGATAGGAACAAGAAAAGTAACATTTGCGGCACTGCACCAGAGAAAGATTTTGTCACAAACCTTTGATATACTTAGGGGACGTTTGGTTTGAATACGGTTTATGTCCATGGTATAAGTTACGATAAGATAAGTTATATTGAGACTAATTGTATTGGGATTGTCTTCTTTCATTGTTTGGTATATTATATTAAATATAACAATTGTATAATTTGTAAGAAGAATGTATAAGTTATATTGGTGCTAATTACCCCACCCTCTATAAGGTATAAGTTATGGCGATATTAATTTTAATATTGGAATAACTTATTCTTGGTTTGCTAACCAAACGAAATATTAAGATGGTAATAAATTTTTATAGCGGCATTATACCTTCTTATACATCGTACCAAACACGCCATTACGAAGTTCGGTAGAGTGATATTTTAGTTGGAACAAAATCTGATGGCAGTGTCTTGATGCAACCTCAAATAGGGTCAGTTTTCTGGTATAAACTTGTAAGTGGAATTGGGGCTAGGACTATATTGATTTTAAAGTTTTATTTCATGCAACAATACCAAGAGCAACAACAACACAATATAATTCCACCAGTGGGACCTAAATAGGGTAATGTGTACGCAGACATTACTTTTCACCTTCGAGGCTATTTCCGATAAACCCTCGGCTCAAGAAACAGTGAAAAGGCTATCTCCTCACAAGATGCATGGCTTTTATAGTAATCTGAACTGGTTCTCACAAAAAGACACACTTCTCCTCGCTCTCCTCTCTACCACCCTCTCTCAAACTTTCATAGTGTGACTCCGCAGCTCGATACCTCTTTAGCTGCAATTTTGAACATCAGCAGAACCATCAAACTCATGTTTTCATGAGCATTTTTCAAATCCATATGATAAATTTCAACAAGCTAATGAATTCTGCTTTGCTTATTTCTCTGCTGCTATATTTTCAACCTCATAAGAGCTTGAAATGATCTTGTATTTCGATCATAATCATTCCTAAGCAAAGATGGAGAGGAAACAGAAAGAATCTTCAACCCAAAACTTCAATAGGGAACCAATAATTAATCAAAACTTCATTTTTAGAAAATAGAGATTATCAAATGTGGTCAATTCCCATAGCATATTATATATGCATAACATAACAAGTAGTGCTTAGTATTAAGAAGAGAAAACCAAATTGGCCAATTGAGCAAACTTTAACACTTTGCATTGCAATAATTAATACACAAGAATATGACCCTCACACTTACAATAATCCTTTATATCATTTGAGAAAGGATAGCTTAACATACTTATTACTAACAAGAACAAAGAGCGAGCTTACTCTTTGCTTAGGAATGAAAATAATCTCTTAAAAAAGTAGTCTGTACTCAATCTAAACCAAGAGTTCATAATATTGTACGCAGCCCGGTGTACTAATCTCGGGTCCGGGGAAGGGCGGACCACAACGTCTATTGTACACCGCCTTACCTTATATTTCTAAAGAGGTTGTCTCCACGGCTAGAATGCGTGACCATTAATGATCACATGGCAACAACTTTACCGGTTACGCTCTTGGCTCCCTTCATGTATCTTCTGAAATGCTACGGGAAAAGTTATGCCTTTTTTGCTAAGATCTCCATCAGGGAAGAAGAGGTGCCATAGACTGCAAAAACTGTGCCCATAACAATAAGAGCAGAATCAAAAGCCAAACCATGCCAGCTCAGCTCATCCTTGAACACAATCAGGTGAAACAAAGCAGGCAAAACAAACCCCAAAATAATACACACACTGCTCCCAACAAGTGACAAGAAATCAGCAAAATTAGGCACCACTAATGCCACAAAAGTCACAGCCAAAACCACAAGCCATCTAATCCACAAGCAGTAACTGCCCTCACAAAATCTCCTTTCCATCACTTCATAAACTGGATTCATCATCAGTGGGAAAGTTAAAAACAAGTTTATGCAAAGGCCAATTTGGACCAAACTGCTGAGCAAACCTTGCCCAAGATTTGTAGTGATTATATCTTTAGTATCTTCTCCAAAAGCAAAATAACCTAATACTCCAAAAGCACCAAACATCAAAGATATGAAAGCCATTGCCAAACCCAAGATTTTCCCAAATTTGTCCTTGTCTCTTGTCTCTGATTCCAGAGGCAAAACCATTCCAATCCCTTCAAAAGCATACACAGCCACACCAAGACCATAAAAAAACACATTAAACCCACCAAACATTTCAAGAACTGGTCTGTTTGTAAGGTAAATCATTACATCCTCAACCATCACTACACCCATAGCTCCTAAATCAACAATATCAGCAAATATACTCAAAGGGGCTAAAAGGGTCAGTGTTGGAATTGAATTCAACCCCAACTGGAAAGGGAAACAGCTCCAAATATACACTGATTTGGGTGAAAATCCCAAGATTTTGGGATCTGGTTTTGTGATAGAATAATTAAACAAATAAGCTAAAGTATTAGCTACAAAAATCAAGTAGCTAATACAAAAACCAGCTTGGGATAGAACAATCATAGCATCAACAGCAAATCTACCCACAGGTCCACACACAGCAAATCCCAAGTCACCAAAAGATGAAACTTTTACAGCTTTGAGTTGGGATTCAATCCTACGCCTTGAATAAACCAAAAGCATCATACAATGGTAGGTAAGAAAGGCAACTGACAAAAGCATAATTGAACCTAAAACCCATCCAGTTCTCTTGAAAGTATAAGGAAGACCAAGAACTCCAGCTCCAACTATTGCTATGAAAATATTAGCAAAAGTTTTTGAAGGAGAAGAAAGGTGTTGAATCTTGCCTATAAGTGGTGTATCTTCTCTTGGGATGCTCAATACATGGGATGATGAACTTGCTTCATCTTTCTCAAACCCCATATTCTTATCCTCAAATCAAGAATTCAACCCAATCCAATGCAAATTTTACACAAACTAAGAAAAAAGATAAAAAACTTTAGATTTGATATACAACAACAAAGGTCAAGATTGAAACTTTTTCACCTTTTCTTGCTCTTGTGAATCTTCCAGGAAACAAAAAGGAGGAGAACAGAGAGATAGAAAATTGGAGTGTGGTATGGTTTTTCCTGTGCTATGTATTATAGTACTAGTCTTTAGGCCGCCGACGGCTGTGGAGCGTGTTTAAATGTGTAAATTATTCAACACGGACAAAAATGAACAAGGGACAATCAAATACTATAATTTAATTGCATAAATTTCACTTATTTTAATTTTGGTCTGACGAAACCATTAAAATACCTAAAAGATGGGAACTTTTATTTGGGGAAAATGTAGCACTCAAGAATATTTGTTTATATCATATCAAGGTAGCGTTTGATGAAAGGTTTTTAAATTTGTTTTGAAAAAATTTGATTTGGGTGAAGTTTGGTTTGAGGATGAAAAATGTGTTTAAACATCAGTTTTTAAAATATATTTTCCAAATTTATTATCAAAAAAATATGAAATATGACTTATACCCCCAAGTTCTAAAAACTATTGCAAATACCCAACAGTACCATCATCAATAACATTAGTTATATTATCACAAACCATAGCCCTGAACAAAAATAAATTTAATACAAAATTATCATTTTAATAATGAACTACATGATACACTATCGGATGACTGAGAAGACGAAGCAACATTGTTACAAATAAATGGTGGGCTCTTTTATAAAATATAAAAGTTCGGACAATTTTTAAAAATATAATAGTGATATTTTGGCCCAAAATCAACTCTTGGGATTTCGAATTTTGCAAAAATTTAAGTAAAATATATAGCCAAATATGTGTTTGTCAAATAAAATCTAAATTTATTTTATCAAAATCTATAGCCAAACGGATCCCTAAGTGTCTGCGTATTCTCTCTCATTTTTCTTCTAATATGTTTCTCAAGAATCATAAAATTTGATCATATTTTTTGGGTATTATTCTAGTTGATTACTACTTCATAATGCTATTTTTTGTGGTTGTGTATTCTTGTTGTTGTACACGTTATGACTTGCTTTTATTTTCGTTTTGGATTTATTAATTATTTCTATTCGTACGGCTAGGAACTTACTTTTTAGAGGAGAAAACAAAATGACTTAATGGATTGACATAATACTTATCCAAGTATCAGTAGCTGACATGCAGTGACGAAGCCAGAAATTTCATTTAGGGTGTTTAAACTTGAAAGAAGTATAAAAGATCTTTAATAAAGAGCGTTCAATACACGTTATATACTACTAAAATCTAATATTTTATCTATATATACCGTGTAAATTTTCGATGAAGGATGGTCAGTTGATCACCCTTGGGGCTACCTAGCTTCGCCCATGGTTGCACGGCTCGAACCCTAACCTATCGGAAAAACAATATATTGTCGCTTCAAGATTTTCATTCCTAAACATTAGTTGTATAATAATTTAAATAAATAAGAGAGATTTATGTAATATAGGAAACATCAGAAAGGTAAGTGTTACATAACCAAAAATTGCAGGAGGTTTCCTTTACAATTTTTCTTTTCTTTTTCGTTCTTTTTTTCTTAGGTTTGTGGTTGAAATAAAAAGATGATAAGAACGTTGCTTTCACTCTATCATGATTCATGAAAACTGTTAAATTGGTGTATAAAGGCTTCGCTAACAGTGACTTGTCTACCATTAATTATTATAATTAAAATAAGTAAAATGCTAAAAAGTTTGTGGTAGGAAGAAGAAAGCAACACCAGCATCACTGTGGATACGTTGAACCGTAGGAGAAAAAATGGTTTTATTATAAAGACCTAATATAACAAGATTTTTAGCAATGGGAGTCTATTAAATACGAGGAAGTAAAATACGAATAAGATATATAAATGCATTCAACATATAGTATATATAGATAAAATATTTTTTTTATCTATCTATATAATATAATTTTTCGACGAAAGGATATCAATTTGTTTAGCTCGAAGTTATCACATACTTCGCGAGCATAAAACAATGAAAATAGATTGAGGGCCAATCATAGCAGATCGTAATAATCGAGAGACCAAATGGAAAATTCAAGAGACAAGTATTATTCATTAGAAAGAAATGTGTAGAGATCTTTTATTAATGATATTGGTTTGGTCTGTCTCTCCATAGAGAGGTTCAGAGCCTTACAATGATATTCTTTTTTCCCGTAATATGGGGGTATTGTTGTGTGTTCTCCCTTTCTTGGGAGTAGTAGCGAAGAAGAAGAAGAAGCAGTCCCCCTTCTAGGGTTCCTTCTCTTTGTATTTATACACATAAGATGTATGAGCTGGCACTAACGACCATAACTATGCTGAGGTTCCGTCCTTAAGATGGCGGATAGGCCGTAGCCTTAATGATCGAGTTGGATGATAATTGGGTATCGTAGTTAATAAGTGGTCATACCATTTCTTAACTTCGAATTAGCTTAGGACATAGTTAATCTCGTTAATTATCTCGAGGTCATATTTTGACCCATACAGTTAGTCCATCCGCTTATCGAGGTCGTGCCTTGACCGAGCTCGATGAGCGGACTTCTCTGGAAGCAATTTCGGTCGAGGTTAATAATGGCATTAGCCGTTTTTATGTGGAAGATTATGCCGTTGAAGTGGATGGCCTTCGTCATTTTGTGTTGATAACCTTGACCATGTGAGTAACTTCTATCGTAGTCGAGTTGCTTGCATACATTTTGAGGGTGTCCGTAGCCACCTATTCATTGGGAATGGTCGTAGCCTTAATACTGTGGACGGCCTTAGCCGTTTACATACTGGAGATGGCCTTAGCCGTTTACATACTGGAGATGGTCGTAGGCTTTAACATTGTGGACGACCTTAGCCGTTTACATACTGGAGATGGCCATAGGCCTTAACATTGTGGACGGCCTTAGCCGTTTATATACTGGGGATGGCCATAGCCTTACAATGGTGAATGGCTTAGCCGTGGAGGTTGCGTGTTGTCAAAGATCTTGAATGTTCGCTCTTGGGAGAGGGCCGTAGCCGCGTATATGTTAGGAATGGTCGTAGCTGCATGTTCATATGAGGGGATGGTCGTAACTATCTATACATTAGGGGTGGCCGTAGCCTTTTGTTAGTTGGAGATAGCCGTGATTATTTTGTCGACGACCATTATTTTTGTATGGTGTCAATGTTGTTTAATCGTCGCGGCCATGGGAGTATAAACTTACTTAGCATGTGTTTTGGCGACGTCAAAGTTTTGGAAGTACGCAGGACGTTACCCGGAACGTTCTCGAATCATTATAACCATTTCGAAGGCGAAGCGCCGGTTGGCGACTGAAAAGCCGCTTCATGGAGTTCTGTTATTATAACGCATGTTTTTTTTGTAATTTGCTTAAGAGAAATCTCTGAAGAACTTTCTTCGCTTAGACAGTTCATCGTTTTTGTTGCTCTTCGGTTGTTGTAATCTCCATCTTCATTCGTTGATTCTTACTTCTTTTCGATCTCTTTGATCAGAAAATGGCAAGCAGTTCCTCTAGAAATGTTTCTCAGGCCAAGGTGACATTATCGCTTCGGCGATTCAAACATCAGTTCTAATTGTTGAGACGAGACGCCAAGATCGGGCAAGCGCGGCAGAGGCCTTTGAAACTTTGACCAGGCAGGTGGTCATTTTGGAAACGAGGTCGCTGCCTTGAGGCTGCAGGCGAGGGACGCCCGTGCGAGGGTCAGAACGTTGGAGACGGTGGACCGCGTTCATGAACGGGGACGGGAGCTGGAGAGGGTTGTTGCGGCCTTTCGAGAGGGAGCGCTGGAGGAACACATTAGCGTCTATGAACGGGATGCCCTGACTGCGGCGGATCGGATTACGGCCTCAGAGGTCGAGAACCAGCGGTTGAGGTATCAGGCTACCTCTTTCGGCCCGGCTCGTGATCTTTGGACGTTTGCCGAGGCTCAATTTGACGTGTCTAGGAGACTGTGGGAGGCCGGCATTGTACTTGAAACCTCTTATGAAAGAGCACGTCAAAAGGCTCGTGAGGCCCGTGTCGACTGCAGCTTTGATCCAGCTACGCCAAGGGTTGATGTTGGCGCTGAGGGCATTGGTGATGTTGGTGGTGGAGCGGGTGGCACCGAGTGAAAAGAATTTGTTATACTTTTCTTGTTTTCGTTGACGTTTGGCAAACAAAAACATTTTGTTTTCTTTTCTTTCTTTCTCATTTACCAGCCTTGGCCGAGTGTAAGCGGGGATAACCCGTTGCAATTAAAGATGTAAATATATGCGATTTTGTCTTCCTCTGTTCTGCCTGGTGTTTATTTTGTACCTTTACCCATGTCTTTGACCATAATGGTGACGATGGCCTTGACCACGATAATGTTGGCGGCCTTGGCTAGGTAGGTGCCTTCGAGTGTCGTCGAGTCGTTTGCTTGCCTTAGTCATAGACTAGGTCGGCTATTTAGCGGTGAGGGCCTTGGTCGTGATTAAGCACATTTTGTTTATCGCTTCTCTTTTACTTGGTGTAAACAGTTGTGGCCATTATTTGGTGATAGTGGCACTTAGCCTCAGTCCCAGTTCGGGCGTGGTCGAACTACTGGCTGTGATGGTAGGGAACGCGGCCTTGTGCTTCGACCGGGGCCGAACTTTACGTGGCCCGAATTTTAGTTCGAATTAGGTGTACTTACTTGAATGGCAAGGGAGCTTAACTTGTTTCTCCGTCCGTGGCTCTTCAAGCTTGAGGACAAAGGCGTTCGGCATTATTGTTTGAGCAGGATTGGGGTTGTAATGGTGAAGGCACATGGCCTGAGTCGTTGTTCCACCATAGTTGAGTCTTGCGATTTTTACTGGCGAAGGCGCATGGCCTAAGTCCCGGTCCAACTTGTAGTTGGACTTTTTGGTGAACGCACGCAGCCTGAGTCGATGTCCAACCAATAGTTGAATCTTGTAACTCTTTTTCTATAGCGAAGGCGCATAGTATGAGTCCCGGTTCGACCGTAGTTGAACCTCGATAATTTTTATGGTGAAGGCACATAGACTGAATCCCAGTTCAACTTGTAGTTGAACTTTTTGGTGAAGGCACATAGCCTGAGTCGCTATTCAACCGTAGTTGACTCTGGTAATATTCTGTTGGCGAAGGCGCATAGCCTGAGTCCCAGTTCAACTTGTAGTTGAATATTTTGGTGAAGGCACGTAGCCTGAGTCGCTATTCAACCGTAGTTGAATCTTGTAATTTTTTGTTGGTGAAGGCGCATAGCCTGAGTCCTACAAGTTGAACTTTTTTGAATTTTTGAAGGCGAGGGCGCATAGCCCGAGTCTGAGTTTTGATTCGGCCGTAGTTGAATTTTGTTGGCCAAGGCGCATAGCCTGAGACCAGTTCAACTGTTTGTTGAATCTTTTAAGATGAGGGCGCATAGACCGAGTCTGAGTTTTGATTTGGCCGTAGTCGAATTTTGTTGGCGAAGGCACATAGCCTAAGTCCCAGTTCAACTGTTTGTTGAACTTTGTTGAATCTTTTAAGGTGAGGGCGCATAGATCAAGTCTGAGTTTTGATTCGGCCGTAGTCGAATTTTGTTGGCGAAGGCACATAGCCTAAGTCCCAGTTCAACTGTTTGTTGAACTTTGTTTAATCTTTTAAGGCGAGGGCGCATAGCCCAAGTCTGAATTTTGATTTGTCCGTAGTCGAACTTTGTTGGCGAAGGCGCATAGCCTGAGTCCCAGTTTAACTGTTTGTTGAACTTTGTTGAATCTTTTAAGGCGAGGGCGCATAGCCCGAGTATGAGTTTTGATTCGACCGTAGTCGAATTTTGTTGGCGAAGGCGCATAGCCTGAGTCCTAGTTCAACTATTTGTTGAGTCTTTTAAGGCGAGGGCGCATAGCCCGAGTCTGAGTTTTGATTCGGCCGTAGTTGAATTTCGTTGGCGAAGACGCATAGCCTTAGTCTCAGTTCAACTGTTTGTTGAACTTTGTTGAATCTTTTAAGGCGAGGGCGCATAGCCCGAGTCTGAATTTTGATTCGGCCGTAGTCGAATTTTGTTGGCGAAGGCGCATAGCCTGAGTCCCAGTTCAACTGTTTGTTGAACTTTATTGAATCTTTTAAGGCGAGGGCGTATAGCCCGAGTGTGAGTTTTGATTCGGCCGTAGTCAAATTTTGTTGGCGAAGGCGCATAGCCTAAGTCCCAGTTCAACTATTTGTTGAATCTTTTAAGGCGAGGGCGCATAGCTCGAGTCTGAGTTTTGATTCGGCCGTAGTCGAATTTTGTTGGCGAAGGCGCATAGCCTGAGTCCCAGTTCAACTGTTTGTTGAACTTTGTTGAATCTTTTAAGGTGATGGCGCATAGCCTGAGTCCCAGTTCAACGTCGGCCGTAGTTGAATTTTGTTGGCAAAGGCGCATAGCCTGAGTCCAGTTCAACTGTTTGTTGAATCTTTTAAGGCGAGGGCGCATAGCCCGAGTCTGAGTTTTGATTCGGCCGTAGTCGAACTTTGTTGGCGAAGGCGCATAGCCTGAGTCCCAGTTCAACTGTTTGTTGAACTTTGTTGAATCTTTTAAGGCGAGGGCACATAGCCCGAGTCTAAGTTTTGATTCGGCCGTAGTCGAATTTTGTGGCGAAGGCGCATAGCCTGAGTCGCTATTCAACCGTAGTTGAATCTTGTAATTTTTCGTTGGCGAAGGCGTATAGTCTGAGTCGCTATTCAACTGTAGTTGAATCTTGTAATTTTTCGTTGGTGGAGGCGCATAGCCTGAGTCCCAGTTCAACTTATAGTTGAACCCTTTTTTTTCTGGTGAAGGCACGTAGCATGAATCTGGTTTTGTCGGTGTTTAAGTGTTGAAGCTCGGTTTTGATTCGAGATCTTTGGCAGCTCCCGCGCTATCCTCCCAATCGGGGCATGTAGGCTGGCTTGAGGTGGCTCTCAGTTCAAGATGTCTCCGTGCCGATTTCTAGCTGGATCTCGCATCAGGGATTCAGGGGTGCCTTACAGAGATCCTCCCTCAGGGGGGAAAGGGGAACTGCTTCTTCTTCTTGTTTGTGCTATCTGGGAGAGGAGAGGAGTGACAGAGAAGTTGGATCTCGATTCGAGATCTTCAAGTTCCCTTTGTCTAATACATCGCTTCAACTTGTTTGAGCTGGGTTGTTCTTTGGCGTTTCTTTCCTTTTGGTCCAGGGAAGAACTACGCGATTCTGCTATGAAATCCCCACAGACGACGCCAAATTGTTTAGCTCGAAGTTATCACATACTTCGCAAGCATAAAACAATGAAAATAGATTGAGGGCCAATCATAGCAGATCGTAATAATCGAGAGACCAAATGGAAAATTCAAGAGACAAGTGTTATTCATTAGAAAGAAATGTGTAGAGATCTTTTATTGATGATATTGGTTTGGTCTGTCTCTCCATAGAGAGGTTCAGAACCTTACAATGATGTTTTTTTTCCCGTAATATGGGGGGTATTGTTGTGTGTTCTCCTTTTCTTGGGAGTAGTGATGAAGAAGAAGAAGAAGCAGCCCTCTTCTAGGGTTCCTTCTCTTTGTATTTATACACATAAGATGTATGAGCTGGCACTAACGGCCATAACTATGCTGAGGTTCTGTCCTTATGATGGCGGATAGGTCGTAGCCTTAATGATCGAGTTGGCTGATAATTGGGTATCGTAGTTAATAAGTGATCATACCATTTCTTAATTTCGAATTAGCTTAGGACATAGTTAATCTCGTTAATTATCTCGAGGTCATATTTTGACCCATGCACAATTGTTTATGCATCCCTTGAAATATAATTTTATTATAATCTTCCATGAAGTTCTTCTGCCTAATACCCATATAAATGAATGTAGCAATCTATTTATGCCCTTTTAATAAGGCAAACACTAATTATGTATTTATGTTTTACTATTCTCATTTGTGTGCTAAAAAATTTGCAGGATATCTTGTAGAGATATGTCAACCCATTTGGACTCTCCAATTCACAGCTGCATTGACAGGTAACATAAGAACCATAGTGTTGTACTTATCAAGAAAAATATCTGAAATTTTGACGGTGAAAGCAAAAAAAGAAACTTCGTTGATATTTTTGAAAAAGAAAAAGCATTGAAGATAAGTCACAGCAACTCATTGAATACCCAAAAGCATATTGAGATTTGATTTGTTTTTCTCTCTTAATATTATACTTAGCCATCGTTCGTTTTTCAAAGTCTTATCGTCAAATTTTTTTAGCTGATCACTTATCTCCCCCTTTTGGTTTTGGATTATGAATCCTGTCCTTTCAGACTTTTGCTCTTTTTAACTCTTTTTTGGCACGACGGGGCGACTCGTCGTGGCTAATTTTTTGTCCATTCTGAATAAGAAATAAGTAAAAGAGACTGAGATAAGCAACTTGAGACCTTAAGGACAATGCTACTGTTCCTTTGCAATGATATGGACACAACCCCTTTTTTATGCAAAACATCGCTTAATTCTGCAACCACAAATTATAGTCTAGAATATTTAACACAGGTGTGATATTGAACCCAAGTTGTGTTAGTTTTGCAATCTCAAAGGTAGCTTTTAGAGTTTGGAATATTTGACCCTGGTATCATATTTAACCAAGATGATCCCTGAAGTAACAAGAAAAAACCTGTATAGCGTCAAAATGTATTAGTACTAACATTCACCTTTGAACAGTTCGAGTATTCTTAGTTGAACTAACTTGCTTCATAAAATATAGTAAGAGCATCGCAAAGATCACAATATGGAGCATTGTCAAAGTCATGTCTCTAGAAGGGACTGGATTTGGCTTATTGCCTTCTAGCCAATTTCCTTTTTTTTTTTTTTTTGGGGGGGGGGGGGGGGGGGTTAACATGACTGAAATTAACAATGAACGGTATCATTTATACAAGGCAAAATACATAAACATCCTTTTAATTTATCTCCAACGACCACATAAACACCTCAATTGAGCCTATTTCCTGTTAGACACTTCAAGCCTTTTATAATATAGGTCCACTAAACATCCGACCTAGTCAACTCACCTCGCTGGTGAATTACAAATAGCACTTTGTTGTATACATTTGTACCATAAATGTAACTCACTCAACAATTTCTTTTCTTTAAATTTTCATATAACATAAAAGATAACGAAATAGGAAACATCAGAAAAAATTATAAATCTAAACCAGCTTTCAAGAGTTCAGAGAAACTGAGCTTCTTTAGGGAACAACTATCTAGATTACAAGTCTGGGAAACAGCTTTCAAGATTTCTTGGAATTAATACACCTGGGATTATTAACCTCAAGTAGAGTATATCATTCCTAAATAGACAAAAAACAAAAAACTTCATTCATGCACAAACATGAATTTGGACTAGCAACAACCACTGCTGCCAATAACTATTATCGGAAACATGCTACTTTTGCAAGCACAAAGGTAGTGTTTAGAGTCCTTTTTCCCTTCTTCACACCAGAAGGAAAAGTGAATTTCACCGTAACACCGGAGGTTCATGATACAATAATACATTCTCCCACTACCCATAGTAAAATTTGCAAACTGCAAATCTTTCCAGGACTCTCTAGGTTAACGAAAACTAGTACACCACATAAAACAGCAACTTCAATAAAGTGATAACACCCAAATTCAACACACCATGTATTGCTGTCATAGCAAGAATCGCTCCTTAATACCCTACACAAGAAGTAAAAATCCAAGACACAGAAACATCAAATGTCTAGATCAGATTTCTTCACACCCTATTAAATACCTATACTGACAAGGTCGGTCAATTAAAACAATCAGAGTTCTCTCAGTTGGTCTGCCTATCCTCTTCATATTGTTACACAGAAGCCATACTTCCAGCTAAGGTGCTTGGATTGTATCTGATACTAATAAAAGAACTAGCAAAGTTCTGGCTTCAGCTAGTTTGTTTTTTCTGAATGAGTCCCGGTAATTGCTGGCTGTTAGTATGATGAAAGTATAAATAGTTAAAGAACATCGTTAGCAATAAATGATCAAACCCGACAATTGACTTACAACCTCCTGCCAGGAAACTTGAAATCATAAAAATAAGGAAAAGAACAGGATGAGTCAAAGAAAATACAACAGCATTTACAGAGGAACTGATAAATGATAATTAAACATAAGAGAGAACCAAGCTCCCAGGTCGATGCAAGAGCTGGCTATGGAATCTATGCCTACATTAGGGCATTAAAGATATGTATATTTTAGAAGACTAAAATTACGGACTACCTCCAATTGAAGAGGCAAAAAAAATGTGAAACGGAAAATGTAGCAATGGAAGACTTGTCCTAAAAATTGCCAAAGAAGGCTTTCTAGATGAATGCCAAAACTAATAGCAGTGAACCCAGCAAGCTTGCCAAATAAATGAGCAAAATCTCAAAGAAAAGAATCCGTGAGAATACAATACAGATCTTATTCTGTGACAAACACAGGAAGTTATTTTTGAACCTTTTCCCTTTTTGTGGGTGTCATCATTCAGCGGGAGTCAGGCTAATCTTCTCTGTATAATCCAATGTCGTCAGAAGTACCCAAAGCAACAGGCAAGCACAGACAGTTACTTGAACATACAATTCAAAATTCCAAATTAAGTTGTGACAACATGCACCAAGTATGAATCAGTATGTAACACCATTTTAGTAACTACTATTCCTTGGCTACATCCTTCTTACCGCAGCCATCCATTCTCTAACCTAACAAGGAACGTTTCCCTAAACCAAGATTGCACATATAAGGAATACAATCACGGTAACAGGCCTTGTATCTATAGCAAAAAATGATCCGTCTAATTTTCCATCCTCGGCTCTATCTACGAGAACTAATGCTTAGACACACAAATAGAAAAGGAGAGGTAGTATAATCCGCATAGGTTAGCCCTTTCTTCTCGATTCACAATAACGGTATCAAAAGGCATTAATCTTGCTCAAACAACTATAATGAGCTTCAAAAAAGCTAACTTTATTGCTAAGAAAACATTCATAATTCATATCATGCTTCCTTAAACAGCAAAATCATTACTTCAACCAACTTTACTAACCTTCATTTCCAAATCTTAATACAAAAACTACAGTAATAACAAAAAGAGAGTTCAATAGTTTCATTTAATCCAGCTCTTTCTGAACTTTAATCCCCATAGAATTTGCCGTCCCAATAATAGACTTACAAATCGATTCCAAAGGCATGTACTGGCAAAACGGATCACTCTGTTTGATTTTAGCGATTTCATAAATGTGCTTTAGGGTTAGAGTTGACGCCGTTACATGACCAGGGCGGCCACTTCCGAGCTCAATTCCAGCAGCCTGCTTTAGGTACCATGTAACTGACGGAGACTTAACGGTAAACTCGAAAGTCCCGTCCTTGAACGCCGATATGGTGACGGCCATAGGTGTACCGGGCTTGAACTTCTGGGTCCGAGCATTGAAGTCCTTGCAGAAAGCCATGGAGTTGAGCTTGTATTGACCCAGGGCCGGGCCTACTGGTGGTCCGGGCTTAGCTGCACCGGCATCGACAGTGAGACGGATCGTGGCTGAGATAGGGCGGCGCGTTAAGATCTCTTTTAGTGTCGCCATTCTGCAAAAAGTGGCGGCGTAAGAGGCGGCGTAAGAGGGGTTTTGCTGTAGAGCTTACTGCGCCGGTGAGTGGAGGGTTTTAGTTCATTTGTTATGCAGTTTTAAGTTCTGGGCTTATCCCCCATAATGTTATGGGCTACCTCATTTTAGTCCAGTAAGAAAAGACAGTTCCTAAATAGTCATTCAACCGCTTGAATTAAATATAGGAATTTTTACACCATATAGAAAACCTTAGTACTCTATTTATTAATTATAAATACTATTTTAAAATATTAAGACAAGAGGGGTTGCTCTGATGGTAAGCAACCCCCACTTCCAACCGAGAGGTTGTGAGTTCGAGTCTCCCCAAGAGCAAGGTGGGAAGTTCTTGGAGGGAAGGATGCTGGAGGTCTATTTGGAAACAGCCTCTCTACCCCAGGGTAGGGGTAAGGTCTGCGTACACACTACCCTCCCCAGACCCCACTAAGTGGGATTATACTGGGTTGTTGTTGTTGTTGTTTATTTTAAAATATTACATCCTATAAATACCTTTTATCCTTTATAGCAAAAAATCTAAATATAGTTACATCCTACAATTAAGGCACCATATATGCTAAATATTATTTTTGTCTCTCTATCTTTTTGTATTTTCTCTCACATAATTACCGCATATCTGCAAACCCCAATACAATTTCTCTCTGTTTGCATACAACCAGACTCTCTTCTCCCACAAACCATAGTTTCTTAACTTTTCTCCCACGCAAATACTCAATTTTCTGCTCCGCGTCACCAACGTTATCATCCGCCATTGTCTGAGCCGGAATATGAGTCTAATATACCCCATCATCCTTCATTAGACTTCAATTTAGGGATAATTTTATCAAAAGTTGACAGGTGAATTTTAGACCTCTTTTCAACAAATTGAACACATGAAGTCCATCCATCCAACCAGCAAGGCATACGGTCTTGGACACTTAACCAAGCTTTTGATGAGCGGTATCCACCTTCACCTTATTCTGCTCTCCTTAGCCTCCGGCTTGGGCTTCTTGCGATCTACTAATAGTAAAGATTAAATTGATCAAAAGTGTATGTACCAGCTAAGGATATACTTCACAGATTGCATTCACATATTGTATTCGTATTAGAATTTCAGCTGCACCAAATTGCATTCACAAATTTTGCCAATTTGTATTCAGTTATATTCGAATGTATTATTTAGTTGTATTCACTTGTATTCAGGTTTAATCAGTTGTATTTAACTATTTTATTTCCTTCTGTTTTTAGCGCAGATATGTTACTGTATTTAATGTTAATGTCGCTTGAATACAGCTAAATACATGTCAAACTTAGCTGGAATTCCATATTTTACGCCTATATTTTTTGTTGTATTTAATGTTAATGGCGTTTGATTACAGCTAAATACATGTCAAACTTAGCTGGAATTCCAGATTTTACGCCTATTTTTTTGGTTGTATTAATGAATAAAACAACTTAAATACATGAAATACATTGTATAAAAACATAAAAGGTATCTATAACACGTAATATTGCAAAGGGTATCTATAAATGGCTAATTAGACCAAAAAAATGGTGCTTTATGAAAATTCCCTTAAATATAATTGTATAATATTTGTAATTATATTATAATTTATGTATTACCATGTATAATCATGATGTAATCTAAGTATGTGGGGTAACAAAAGTAAATAATGACTCCGACCGACTATTTGTGCAAAGATCCCTTGTAGTTTCGAGTTATTTCATTTAGCTACCTGGAATTGAACTTCTTATAAAAGATGATGTGTTAAAGATCTTAACCACTTTCGGTTGATTTATTCCGCAATAACTACTGAATACTCTTATATTTTAAATCAACAAATAGTATGGAAAGAAACAGGAGCATGCATCCAGGATTAAAAACAAATACTTATTAAACTTGTATTTCTAGTGTAAAAGACATGTAATGAAAAATATGGAATAATATATGGATTTTCTAGAGGAGCTAGGAGGAATATGTTGCTTTGTTGTATTAGTTTGGATGTTTGTAATTTTATACCATATTACCTTTTAATAAAATCTTACCTTATCAAAAAAAATATTATCTTAATTCAGGTTAAAAATATGTGAAAGCTTGTTTTTATATTATCTTAATAAGAGTGGTGCATTCTAAAGATTGAAGTGGGAGAGAGGATGTCATGTCATTCTAGTTATGTCGATAAATCATGTTCCTTATAGTTCACTTAGGATTAAAAAGAAATAACTCTAATAGTTTTATACAAGAAGTGATTTTAATAAAATTCAACGTAATCTAAGAAATGTCCAACATAGAAATGATTTATGAATTGTGCTTTATACAGAAACTGTTCATTTTTTAAAACTACTAGCTATTTGAGGTTTCATTACTCAAGTGTGTGCATTTACAGAAGATCCACTTGTACAAGTGAGTAGATATGAGGGATTTATTATGCATGGTGCAGCACATGATGTGCTATTGAGCTTTTGTGGGAGGATGAAAAGCACACAAATTGAGTAGCCTACAGTTCAAGCTAAGGCTAAATTCTTGAAAGCCAACTGTTCCCTTTTTGGCAAGTTATCCAAAACACAGAAGCTAAGTGACAAAAGTGACATACCAAGAACATCCATCTTGTTTGCACTAGTAATGCTCAGCTTTACAATCATTTTGTAGAGAAATGAAACTTCTAACTTTTTCTTCTTTTGGGAGGGGAGGAAAACACAACCAAAGTCATTTCATAGATTATGGTCAGTCCCTTCACAAAGACCAAACTCAACCCCTTTTGGCTATGAATGGATCTTGCATCTAATAATGATAATCAGCACATAACATTCAAAGAATAGTAACAGAAAAAGGACAAATATCGAGTTCCTCGAGGCTCCAACTACAGGAGCTTCGTGTTTCTCAGTAACAGATCAATGTGAACCATGGACAGCAGAACTCAGAAAAATTACTGACCTATGGTGTATGCTAATTTATCTCTATAAACAGATGCCAAACTCTCCTTTTCATATGTCACTCAACACCCCCTTTAAAAGATCCAGTCCTTCAGCTGATATACTTCTCCTCCTTGTAGTTCTTGGTATTTCAATTCGAGGTGGCGGATCATGAGAGAAGCAGACTACAAGAGCGGTTAGATTATCACAACTGTTACGTTTTAGTGCCTCCTTGACAAGAAATTTTGAGCATTTCTCGGGATCATTATGCAGCATGAGCTCCTTTCTTACTATTGTTACTGCATATTGGCTACTCATGACATCCCATAAGCCATCGCAGCCAATTATTAAAAACTCATCCTCTTCTGACAGGACCACCTCTTCGAACTCTGGCTCTGAGCTTAAGGGGCCCTTTGAACCTTTGGCGCCCTTTATGTGCCAGTCACCCAGTGCTCGGGCAACCGACAGCTGTCCGTTGAGGTAGCCATCAAAAATCGTTCCCCCTAGTTTTTCAATTCTCAATTTCTCGGAAGTAGCATTTGGCTTGTGATCTTTTGACAATTCAATTGCTCTTCCCCGCTTCCCTAGTACAGCTCGAGAGTCCCCAGCATTAGCTATTAGCATGGTCCTGTGTATTACAATAGAAAATATAACAAATAAATGAGTGCAAGTTACAATCTGAGACAACTAACTGGGATACGCAGGAAAGATGAATATAATAAATACATAGATGTAAGTCCAAATATGTCCTTGTAAATGAAAATCATAACTAAAACGTGAAAGGTTTGCTCCAACATGGTATGTAATTTGAAGGCCGAAATCAATAGGAAGATCACTTTTGCACGATGTATTTCAAAGCACTAATACCATTTACTCGGCCATGAACTACAAATATATAAGGGCCTATTGCACGTGTTCAAACTACTCTCATCTCAAATCAAATAAAAGCCTTGTCAGCTGTAATCTAAAAATAAATTTGGAGAATCCCTAGAAAAAGTTGCAAAACCGATATGCCAAAAGAAAAGTGGACCAACATGTGGCCATTCCTTACGAAGCTAAGGAAAAACAAGTATTGCGGTATGATTTTCGGCTACAATGATTTTATCATCATTTTATCTTACAATTTTTCAACTTGCCTCTATTTCATTATCGACATTCCCCAACCTGATAAACTTTGTGTTTGGGTTTCGGTGATGCCTTTCCTTTCAGTAGAAAGGTACTACCATTAGATCAGAACACAGACGATAGTCCAAAATATTCATAATTCTGCATAAACAATGTTTAGGGACGGTGATGGATTCACTACTTGTTGCTCCCTTCCAACATGAAGAATTAGAACATAGGACTGAACTACACAGAAGCAGATCAATGTCTTACCTTCCTAAAATAAGTGCGACCAGAGCAGTTGTTCCAGAGGTATTATCAAGAGACTTTGTATCAGCTAGCGCATTATCAGCTTTTGCAAAAGCATTTCTGACAGCTTTTTTTACCATTGATGGAAAATGGGAATCATCTACAATAAATGTAAGGAGATTCTTCTGAGTGAATGATGCAGCATCAACGCCACCATGGCCATCAAACACCTGAAAGTACAAAAAAAACAATCAGACAAGTAATATCCAAGGAGTTGACTTTTCAAGTTAGCGCATTTCTTGTTGATAACTTGATATCATACAATTACCGAAAACTAGATAAAAAATTTTGAACTCAATAATATATGTTTTTATTAAAAACACCAGTGCTCATTATATTCAGCTTTCTAATTTTAATCCTGAATTTTCAAATTTATGACTAGTACTAGAATTCAATACAAGACAGTCAAAGAACCTAGTGACGTCAGGCTGTATCAGCCAAGAATCATGTTTTGACATTACATACAGAATGTAACTTTCAACAAATTATATGGCACTTCAGCTCGTCCTCAAAAACGACAATTTGGATCAAATCAATAAAGTCAAAGGGTGGCATTTGAAGTTTTTATCTGCTGATGGAAGAGCAGTCCTCATAAGGCATGTACTACAAGCTATTAATATTCACACTTTAGCAGTTGTTCACCCTTCGAAGGGGACTTTTGAGCAAATTCAAAAATATATAGCTAGATTTTTCTGGTCAGGTAATGAAACTGGTGATAAACACCACTGGGTTTCCTGGAAGAATCTTTGTTATCCATACGAAGAAGGAGGCTCTATGTTCAGAAGCCTGAAGGACACTTGCAAAGCCTTCAATGCTAAACAATGGTGAAAATTCAAAAACACCAATTCACTGTGGTCTCAATTTTTAAAGGCCAAATATTGCACGAATGAGCACTCTACCAATGTCCAATGGAGACCTGGTCAATCACATTGTTGGAAAGCCATGTCTGGGGTGAGGCATAAAATGGAAGAACATATCTGGTGGAACGTAGGAAGAGGAGATGTTAATTTTTGGTTTTGATAATTGGACTAAACAAGGCCCTTTATGCAGCAAATTGGAAGGTGTGATGGTTCAGCAAAATATTCAAGTTTATGAGATGTATAGAGATGGACAATGGGACTGGTCCAAACTCATACCTCACCCTCCCAATTTTATCAAAGAGATGGTATTCAATACCACATTGAATGTTTCCCAGCAAGCACATGATACACCAATCTGGACTTGCTCAGAGAATGGAAAATTTCTACTGTTTTTGCATGGAACCTTTTTAGACAAAAAAGACATATATCCCAATTTGATAAAAGAATATGGCATAATGATGTTCCATATAAGATGGTCTTTCTTACATGGAAAGCATCCCATGGCAGAATCCCAACTGATGACAATGTTTCAAAATTTGGTATTCATATTGTTTCTAAAAGTTGTTGTTGTATTGGCGCAGGTATGGTTCCTGAAGTGGAGACAGTTGAACACCTCTTTTCCAATGGCCGATATGCTCAACAAGTATGCGCTTATTTGCAGGAAGGATTGGTATCCCATACAAAAATACATCCGTCAGAATTTTGTTGTTCAATTGTTGGAATTTCAGAACCAGCAACTCCATCACCTCTTATGTCACTAAAGTTATGCCTCCAATTATTCTATGGGAGCTGAGGAGATCAAGATGCAGCTCCAAGTATGAATCAGAAAACCCAGCACTCAATAGATCCATATCATTGATTACTTTCAACATTAGCAGCCTTGTTAAATCATGCTTTAGAAAAATTAAAGTACCAGATGACTGGGACAACTTGTGCAAACTACTAGAGCACCGATTTTCAGAAAGATCAACTATTCTGGTAAATTGGCGCAAGCCTCTACCCTTATATGTGAAACTTAATACTGATGGATCGTGCATTCATGGGGAGGAGGAGGAGTTAGAGATGCACTTGGCAGATTTATTATGGCTTTCACTATGCCATTGGGACAAGGTACCAGTAACAGTGCTGAAGCTTCCTCATATCTGTTTGGACTAGAATGATGCATAGGGATGGGGTATAATCTAGTCATTGGAGAGACTGACTCAATGCTCCTTCAAAATTGCATCAACGATACAGTTTCTACACCATGGAGATTGGAAGAGACGGTGAATAATATCAAGAAAATTGTGGAAGATCATGGTGTCCAAACTAGACATTGTTTTAGAGAAGCCAATAAAGTTGCTGATAGATTGGCCTCTCTAAGTCACACCACTGATGAAGTACACATATACACTCACTTTAATAGCTTACCAAGACAAATTAGAGGTTTCTTGAACATTGATAGATGGAAGCTAACATCCTTTCGAGTCAAGAAGAGAAAGCCTAGTGGACTTATCTACGAGCCACCTTGAAGTACACATTTTATTTTCATTTTATTGGCATTTTTGGGAACATGTAATTTGCTCATAGGTCATTAACCTGGTTCCCCGGGTTAACATTGTTATAATGAAGGCCAGGCCTAGCCCTCCTTCAACAAATGTAATTTGTCTTCGTGTGGCAAAAAAATCGTTATAAAAAATTAAAAAAATCTTGATTTGGAAAAGAAAAAAAAAAGAACATACACCATAAAATGCTCCTTGTGAAAGAAGACCTTTGGAGTCATCAACATGTTCCCGAAGATTATCAACACGGATATGTTCATCTTCCATGTACGTTTTGGGTCCCATATCGGAACAGCTTCCAGAGCGAAAGATGGGGACATAAGCACAATTGTCACTTGATGGTGACCTCAGACCGATCATTACTGTATTTGGTTCCTAGAGATTTGATAACACAAAGACAACTTTCAATCAGCAAGCAGCATAAACACACACTGACAGATGAAAAGCCTCTCCAACTAAACAACCTACAAGGTGATATGCTTGCAAAACAATCAATGTGCACAAATTCATATAGGCAAGGCTAACTGTTGTAATGCAAATAAATGACAGTTCACCAACAGCTTATAATTCATGACAAGACCTACAAAGTCATTATTGGCATAATCATGGTATTAAAATCCTAAAAAACGGTTAGAAAATTTTTTAACAGTTCACTTAGAGCGAATCAAGCTACTCAATAATGAAGAACAATGTCTGTACTGGGATCTCCTTTTCACTGCTATTAGCACCAAGATACTTCTCCTTGGAAGAAAGATTTAAAACCAGAGATTGCTGATAGTTGTTAGCAAGTAATTAGGATTGCCACTAGTGAACAATGACCAGGAACCACCGCCACAATTTTAACAAGTAATTATCCGATCCAATTTTCCATTTTTGTTTTTGAAATAGTTCATTTCCACAACAGGAACACCATACAAGTTTTCACTGATCACCTCAAGCAATTGATACAAAGTCCTGCTAAAGGATATAACTTTAGTACATAACATACATCACAGAGACTATGGAAAACAAAGGACTTGCTCACTTATACATAACAGAATTACTTGAAAACCTACAACATAAGAATCTCATTTTTAAATAAACCAAGCAAAGATCAAACTATCATGTTTTGGCACAATTGGATCCACTTACCAATGCAGAAGTAGCAGCCAAGCTAGCTTGGCTAATACAATGCCTCATCCCTGGATTGTTTCTTGGTGGCTTCCCTGCATTTGGCTGATTCAGATCATCAGATATTTCTTTATTTTCTTCAATTGCTGACATATTTCCTTTACAGAATCCATTTTCTATTTCCCCATTACAGGGTAACATACTGGTGCCTGGTGCCATCATTTCTACCATTCACTCCATCAAATATACAGCAGATCCCTTGTTTTGAAACCCTTAAACCAGAAATAGCAAGCTCAAAAACGTACATTCACTTTCCTTGCTTTCATGATTTCCCTTGATTATTTTTGTATTATATCTTCTTGGTTTTGAGGCTTCACATGGACAGCTGTGTAACTGTTCCTCGATCACAGCTCAGAAACACCACAAGAACCCACATTTTTAGGCAGAAATTGAGTATGACAGATCTTTCTTCTGATTTCAGAAACAAGCAAAGTAACCCACATGCCAAGATTCAAACTTTACAAAATTTCAGATTGGCCTTAGAAACAAGAACTGAAAAAGATTATGATATAAGATCTAAATTAAGGACAAGATAATAAGAATTTAACAAAGAAGATTAAGAGTGATTAAACCAACAAAAAGAAAAAATCAAAGCATTGTAAAATGTGTAGTAAAGAGTTAAGATAGATGAATGTATAGAGAGGGGGAGTGGCGATCCCAGCTTTGAGCTTTTTCATGGCCGGCATTGTAGGTTTGCGGGGATTGGGAGATTGGGTTTGTGACACGTGGAACAGTTATTTGGATGGCAGGTATTTTAGTTGACCGCACATCTTTGTAATTTTATCATCATATAGGACAATCAAGAACAATCCTTAAGTAGTCATGATTTTGCATTTTGCTGTTGAAAGCATTACTAGTATAGTTAAAAAATAATAAGAAGAAAATCTAATGTGCAGGTGTGAATATCCTGCTATCATTAAAGAAAATTAATTTCATTATAGTAATAAAATTTATATTGATCGACAAGTAATGCTTTTAACTTGTCCCATTTAGTTAAAATTAATTTCACCTATTGTGTATAACAAGATGCGACATCTTCGTCTTATCAAATCAAGAGCCATCAATTCACATAAAGTTTGACTTCTCAAAGGGTATACTTCAAGGGTATTTGAAGAGTATTGCTCGAACCATCAGATCAAATATGAAAAGACACTTCCCGGAACTTCGTAACACAATAGTGTAATTGAGAGAATGAACCACACTATTGTTGAGAAGTGAGAATCATGCTCAGAATGGCTATACTGTCCAAGTTATTATAGGGTGAAGCAGTTCTCACATCATGTTACCTAGTCAATAGGAGTCCATCAGTTCCATTGGATTTGACATCCTAGAGAGAGTTTGGACAAACAAATAGGTGTCCTACTCACATCTAAAGGTATTCGGTTGTAGAGCTTTTGCACATGTACCAAAGGAGCACAAAACAAAACTATATGGTAAATTCGTTTGTTGCATATTCATCGGATATGGACATGAAAAGTCTGGGTACAGATTGTGGGATCCTGTAAAAAGAAAGTCATGAGAAGTAGAGATGCAATCTTTCGAGAAAGTGAAGTTGGAATTGTAGATGGTCGGTCAGAGAAGGACAGGAATGGTATAATCCCTAACCGTGTTACCATTCCTTCTACTTCTAATAATCCCACAAGTGCAGAAATTAGAACCGACGAAGTTTCCAAGCAAGGGGAGCAACCTAATGAGGTTATTGAGCAGGGGGCAACTTGATGATGATGTAGAGCAAGTGGAGTACCCCACTCAGGAAAAAGAACAACCTTAACCTTCAAGGAGACCAGAGAGGCCAAGGGCAGAGTTCGATCTCAAGAGCCTTAAGGTCCGCACAATCAATTAACATAAAGTTTTCTAAACTATCAATCTATGGATCGCACAATTTCTTGTGTGGCCGCACAATTCAAACAAATCGGTGGTAAACTTAGGGTTCCTAACTTTTATCATAAATTGGATAGGGTAATATGAAGTACACAAGATAAACTATTTACCCATTCCCCGTATGGCAAGTAGGAAGGTACCCAAAATATTAATGCTTAATATGATGATAAATTTTATAGTAGGGCTAAAAGTAACTAACTAATTAAGAACAAAATTTAAGAAAATTGAAAAATCTAAAGATGGATTGAACATACCAATAGTGTAGTGATGCAAGGAAGAATCAGAAAGGAAGAATTAAGTGTGAGATGTTTGAAACAATTGGGTCCACTGTGCTTGCCTTAGTGTCAAATGATCAGAGAGTGTAAAATTTGAACATTGGTGAGGAGGAACTATTTGTAGGTGGTCGGTTAGGGCAAGGACTCACGAGCTGAGTTCGGCCGCACAATTTTGTTTGCGATTCGCACTTCTTACCCGTTACCACTTTTACCCGTTATTGATATGCGGTCACCATATTAGTGGGTGCGGTCGTAGAATTTGGTGCAAACCGCACATTTCCTTGTGCGGCCACATTTTGCCCATTTCTTTAATAGGCAAACTTCAAAGAGTTTGCAATTTTGGATCTCCAGTTGTGTGGTTTGTACAAGAATTTTGCGGTCGCAGATCTCTTTCTATTGTGGCACTCAAATTTATGTGGTCCGCATAATTTCCATACTTAGCCAATTTTTTCTTGAACACAATCCCTGCAAGACACATTCATTCCTGCACACACTTCAATGCGAGTTAGTACAAAACAAGACCTATCTAAAAAAATAAAGACACATGGGTTGACTCCCAAGAAACGCCTGATTTAACGTCACAGCACGACTCAGATTACCCTTATCACTTGAAATGTAGAACTGTCGTGACGTGGTCATCATTAACTTTTCCCAAATAAAGCTTCACCCGGTGACCATTGACTCTAAACACTTTATCATTTTTATTTTTAACTCCAATTAACCAAATTGTTTCATACTCACAACCTCAAATAGGTCACTCCATTTAGACTTCAACTTTCTCGGAAACATTTGTAACCGAGAATTGAACAACAAAACAAGATCACCTTCTTTATACTCCTTGTTCTAAATGTACTTGTCATATACGTACTTCATCTTCTCCTTGTATATGGATGAACTTGTGTATGTATGGTACTGAAACTCATCTAGCTTATTCAGTTGTGCCACCCTTAAGTTGGCGGCGATATCCCACTCAAGATTCAACTTCTTCAAAACCCACATGGCCTTGTGCTCTCCAGCAGAAGATGACAAGCTTTTCCAAACATCAAGAAGTATGGAGACATTCCAATCAGTGTTTTGTTAGTCTTCCTATATGACCATAAAGCATTATCAAGTTTCTTTGACCAATCTGTGCAGTTGACATTCACCATTTTTGACAAAATACTCTTTATCTTGACCACTTGCTTGGGGATGATAGGGGTCATCACTTTATGAGTGACACCATTCTTTGTGAGTAAGGTATCAAAGGCTTTGTTGCAAAACTGCGAACCCTCATCGCTTATGATAGCCTTTGGAGTACCAAACAGGCAAAACTTCTCAAAATTGAGCACACTTCTCATTTTATTGTTAGGCAAAGCAACGGCCTCAACCCATTTAAACACATAATTAACCACGACTAAGATGTAGGTGTTTCCATAATAACTCACGAATGAGCCCATGAATTCAATACCCGACACATAGAAAATGTCAATCTCCAAGATGGTGGTGAGGGCATTTCATTTTTCTTTGATATTCCACCAACCCTTTAATATTCATCACAACTCTTAACAATCTTGCTTGCATCCCTGTAAAGAGTGGGCCAATAGAAACTGCAAATTAACACCTTGGCCACTATTCTTGCTCCGCCATGGTGAACATCATAAGGCGAAGAATGACAATCCCCAATAATTTCAATGTGTTCCTCCTCTGGTACACATCTTCTTATCACTCCATCTGTATAAATCCAGAAAATACTGTTCATTCCAATAGTTGTCTTGACAATCCCGTTTGAGCTTGTTCCTTTGGGTTGAAGGGAACTCAATCGGAATGATACCAGTCATAAGATAATTTGCAAAATCCTCAAACCAGGGTATCTCCTTCATAGAAATAGCCAAAAGTTGCTCATCGGGGAAGGAGTCATTGATTTCAAGGCAATCATGCGGCTCCCCTCCTCCTCCAAATGAGACAAGTGGCCACCCACTTGATTTTCACTCCCTTTCTGATCTTGGATATCAATGTCAAACTCTTGCAACAACAGTACCCATCTCATCAAATGGTCTTTGGATTCTTTCTTGCTCATGAGATAGCAAAGTGTCGCATGATCCGTATGAACAATCAATTTTGCACCCATCAAGCACGGGCAAAAGTTCTTCATAGAAAACACAATAGAAACAAGCTCTTTCTCTATAATAGTGTAGTTAACTTGGGAACTGTTCATGGTCGTGCTTGCATAATAAACCGGAAGAAAGATCTTGATTATATGTTGCCCCAAAATAGCTCCCACCGCTATATCACTTGCATCGCACATAAACTCAAAAGGAACACTTCAATTTGGAGCAGTGATAATAGGGGTAGTAGTTAACTTGAGCTTTAGCAACTCAAGGCTCTCATGCAATCATCATTGAAATAGAACTTGGCATCTTTCTCCAAAATCTTGCACAATGGGTTTACCACTTTAGAGAAATCTATGATGAACCGACGGTAGAAACCCACGTGGCCTAAGAAACTCTGCATGCCTTTGACAAAAGTTGGAGGTAGAAGTTTAGAAATCACCTCAATCTTTTCCTTGTCGAATTTAATGCCATTCTTTGAGATATTGTGGACAAGGACAATGCCCTCCTCAACCATGAAATGACATTTCTCGCAATTGAGCACCAAGTTTGTCTCTTCACATCTTGCCAATACTATGTCCAATTTTGCTAAACAATCATCAAAAGAGTCCATGACCACCAAAAGATCATTCATGAAGACTTCAAGAAAATCCTCCACCATGTCCATAAATATTGTCATCATACACCTTTGAAAAGTCGTCGCAGACATGCATAACCCAAATGGCATCCGCGAGAATGAGAAAGTACTATAAGGACATGTGAAAGTAGTTTTCTCTTGATCCTCCAGAGCAATAAGAATTTGATTGTACCCAGAGTACCCATCAAGGAAATAATAGAAAGCACGACCGACCAATTTATCAAGCATTTGATCTAGGAAGGGAAGTGGGAAATGATCCTTCCTTGTGACTTTGTTGAGCTTGCGATAGTCCATACACGCTCTCCACCCGGTCACCATGCTTGTAGAATCAACTCAATCTTATCATTGATGACCACCGTCATGCCCCCTTTCTTTGGGACACATTAAATCAGAGAAGCACATGAGCGATCGAAAATGGGGTACATAACCCCGGCATCTAACTACTTGACGATCTCATTCTTTACAATCTTTTTCATGCCTTCATTGAGTCTCCTTTGATGTTCAATAGATAGTTTGGCACCTTCCTCCAAATTAATCTTGTGCATGCAAAATACGAGGTTTAACCCTCGAATATCCGCTAATGTCCATCCAATAGCCCTCTTCCTACTTTGTAGCACCACCAATATGGACTCTACGTGTATGTTAGTCAAACAAGAGGAAAGAATAACCGGTAAAATAGAAGAAGTTCCAAGAAATTTATACTGAAGATGTGGAGGTAATGGCTTCAAATCAATGAAGGGAGGCTTCTCAATTGAAGGCTTTGTTGGATGAGTGGTTATATTCTCAATATCCAAGGACAATTTGCGGGGATCATAAGTGTACGACCCCATTCCTTGCAAAGTGCTCACACATTCCATGTAACCCTCCAGTTCTTCATCATCAAAATTAAGAAAGACGGCCTCCAAAGTATCATCAACATTCATCACGACACTTGTTTCATCAATAATATTATCGGTTACCAAGTCCATGAATGAGCACACCTCATTGCTATTGGGTTGCCTCATAGACTTACACACATGGAAACCCACCTTCTCATCACCAACTCGGAAAGTAAGTTCTCCGGCTTAAACATGAACTGAGCCTTCCACGTAGCAAGGAAAGGTCTCCCAAGAATGATCAACACCTCATAGTCAACCTCACAATCAAGAATAACATAATCCGTCGAGAGAATGAATTTATCAACACAAACCAACACATCATCAATGATACCCAACGGTCTCTTCATGGTACGATCCACCATTTGTAATCTCATAGAGGTGGGTCTTGGTTTCCCAATTCCCAAAGTCTTGAAAATTGAATAGGGCATCAAATTGATACTTTCCCCAAGATCACAAAGAGCTTTTGCAAAGTCGGCACTCCCAATGGTATAAGGGATTGTGAAAGCAACGGGATCTTCCAATTTAGGAGCCGTTGAGTGCACAATTGCACTCACTTGATGAGTCATCTTTATAGTTTCACAATTCATCAACCTCTTCTTTATCACCAAGTCCTCCATGAACTTTGCATAACCGGGCATTTGCTTCAAAGACTCAACCAATGGCACATTAATATATAGACTCTTCAACATGTCAATGAACTTTTTGAATTGGTTCTTTTCATTTTTCTTGGCAAGCCTTTGAGGGTATGGAGGAAGAGCCCTAGTCATTGGTTCCTTAGACTTTGGCACTACTAGTTCTGGTATGTCAATAATGTACTTCCTAGACGGGTTCACTTCCTCATGAGTCTCATCTACATTGTCATCAAAATCAATCCTCATTTCATCATTTGCTTGAAATTTATTACTTGGGACCTCATCTTCTTGTACCATTTGCTCATCATCCATAATTTTCCTTTCGCTTTAGGTGGTTGCTTCCCTACCTTTTCCACTACTTGTAGCAACGACCATGGCATATCCCGTCTTGTTCCTACCCTTTGGGTTCACCGTCGTGTCACTTGGTAATCACATCCAAATCCATGCTACTACAAAGTAGTAGAAGAGGGTCGCAATAGCTTTTACCCGAAATGAGGGTCGAGATCGAATCCACAGAGAGCTAGAAAGGGAGTTGGGTATCTACTTAGACTAGTATTGCATGTGTGCTATTAATTGATCTTCTTATCATTTTTTGTTTCTTGATTATAAACTAATACTATCAAACTATTAACTGAAACTAAATTAGACTATGAGATGATTGCTAAAGTTGTATCTAATGGAGAGAAGGGCACTAGAGTCGTGACATCACCAAGGTGGCTAATTGACGGGCAAATGCTACTAAGGTTCAATTGAAATGATTGGGACTTATGATATAACCGTTGCACAATTTTACCCACTCTCACACCTCTCGGTAAATAGGGTGATTTTTCCCAATTGACTCTCTCAAGACCAAATGGGTAGGCAAATTAGATCAAGCACCTACGGTTCAAGTAGGGTGATTACTCTCGAGGTTTAACCTGTTAATTGGGAATATATTTCTCATGAGTCCCCAATTCCTTGTTGGGTCAATTTTAGAGACTTAGACTCTCTTTCTTAAGAAGAGTCAAAGCAGCAAAGCTCGAATTAGTGTTTGCAACCACCAATTCATAGATTAAAACATAAAATCAACCCAAATAGCAAACACTCATCGTCAATCTAACCCTAGATGGCAACACCCATCAATTGCCCACACTATGGTTGAGCCACAATCCTAGCTAATGGGTTAGCTACTCATGCTTGAAGAACAAAATAAAGAAATAGATGAAGAACAAGACATATCAATTAAATGCTAAATTAAAATACAAGAATCTATCGTTAATTTGAAGCTAAGATGCCAAAAATGGGTACAGATGAAGTTCCCACGAGTGCAGCTCAGTTCTAGCGTTAACAAATGACCTAAAATTGGTAAAATGTTCTATTTATACTAGGCTGGAAACTGGAAAAAAATGCCCCTGCGAGGTCAGTGTGGGCCGCACAAAATGGATTCCGGCCGCACTAGGCTCTTATACTACAAACCTGGGCTCTCTAAAATTGGGCTTTGCGGACCGCACATTTTGAACCATGGAAGATTTTAACTCTCTGAATCTCTCTTCCGTGGACCGCACAAAGTGGTAGTGCAGCCGCAGAGCCTTCATCGTAGGATTCACAATGTGTAATGCGACTGCCTTGCTTGAAGCCTTATTTTTCCATCTCTCTGAATCTACCTTGTGTGTACCACACAAAGTTGAATGCGGTTGCACTAGGCCTTTTTCCGTTAGTTTTCCTTGTCTTTGATACTTGAGCAGGTTTCACTCCCTTTGAGCCAATCTTTGACATTTCATCACTTTATCGATCAAAACTACAATCAAGCACACTTATGAGCCTTTTAGGACTATTTTTTTAACAATTTATAACCAAAGTGTAAGCAAGAAGGAGCGAAAAACACGATATAATCTCTAGTTAACACTTGGTAGTGCCCCCTTAGGATGAGTGTTTAAAGCTTGCAAAATTTGCCCCAATTGAACTTCCAAATTGTAACTCAAAGTGTTGTGAGATTCTAATTAAGCATCGAAGTTGGCATTCTTCTCCATCGTTTGTTTGAACTTATTCTCTATTCGTCTCATCTTATTGTTGGAAGAACTCGGACCTTGGGAAGGATAAGGAGGTAGGTTGCTCAGTTGTTGATATATCTGGGGCCTTTGAGAGTCTGAACCTCGATTTCTTGGTTATTGTTCCACCCTCCTTCGTTGTTGTCTCCCAAATATGCTTGACTATTGCCACTCCAGTTGCCTTGGTTATTTTGACAATTCCAATTTCCTTGATTATTCCAATTCCCTTGGTTGTTACCACCATTTCAATTACCTTGGTTGTTTGAATTCTAAAATTCTCTTGATTTTCTTGAGGTCCCCATTGTTCTTGATTATGGCTTTGAGAGTTGTTTCTTTTCCCTTGGAAGTTGTTCACATATTTTACTTCCTCCTCTTGTTCATTGTAAGACTCATCTTCATTAAATCCACTATTATCTTGCACAAATTTTTCCACATGGTTTTGCACTTGAGGACCCTTTTGCCTTCTTTTGTTTACCATCATACTAACTCCCTTAATTGCATTGACTTGCTTAGGGCCTTGTACTTTTTGAAGTTGAGCCTTGGCTAGTTGATTCATTGTGGTGGTCAACTCGGCAATTGCTTCCCCGTGATCAGGAAATTCTTTATGCAAGTAAATCATATTTGGATCACCTTGAGGAACATTTGCCTACTTTTCCATGCTGATGAAGTATCTGTTACTCACTATATAAGGAGCAAATCCGAAGTCGATTCTCAAGGCCCAGAAGCTCGGGGATTGAATACCCCTATGTTCCAAGTGACTAGCTTGGCTGGTGATGTGTTCACCCACTTGCTATATCTAAAATCTTACAAGCTTCTGCATACGGCATTGTCATCAAATTTCCACCAGCAAGTTGGTTAACCGCTCATTGATTAGTAGTATTGACCCCCTATAGAAAGATTGTTGAATCATAGCTTTAGTCATGTCATTGTTTGGGCACTCTTTCACCATAGTTTGATACATCTCCCATATCTCATTCAAAGGCTCGTTGGGTTCTTGTTTGAATGCTAGAATCTCATCTCTAAGAGTAGCCATATGTCCAGGAGAAAAGACCTTGGAAATAATTTCTCCGACGATTCATCCCATGTATGGATAGAATGATTTGGCAATCCTTCCCCGTAGAGAGATAGAAAATAGCCTCAACCGTAAAGCATCCTTGGAGACATTTGTTTGTTTACTCCCTCAGCAAGTATCTACAAAACCCTTTAAGTGTTTATACGCATTTTGATTCTGAGACCCGGTGAAGAATCCTTGTTGCACTAACAATGTGAACATAAAATTTATGATTTGAAAGTTTCCCGTCCTAATGCGGGGCGGGACTATGGCACCTGCATACCCTTCATTCGGCGATACCCGGTGGAGCTGCTCTTTATGGAGGTGGGGGTGGAATGGGAACATTGTCTTGAGGCGGTTGTCCTTGTCTATTTGCTAGAGGTTCAAGAGGAACCTCTTCAATTTGATCATCTTCCACGTCCATTTCCCTCATGGGCATGTTTCCAAGAGGATCATTATTGTTGAGAGACATTGTTTCACCTACAATTGTTTCACCAAAAAGTTTAGTAACACGAAAGAAAAAGAAGACCAGTCACACAAAAAAATCAAATATATAGCTAAATCTGGTTTTAGCTCCCCGGCAAACAACGCCAAAAATTGATGTCGTCCAAGTCACACATCTATTCGAGGTTATGAAATGGTCAATGCAATAGTACTACCTAACTAAGAGTCGGGGTCGAATTCTATAAGGAGCTATATGATTGGGATAAAGTAGTATATATTTGGATCATGTGCGTAAGAATCTAAATTGCACTTCCACAAATGTGGTTTTGTTTTACTTCTAAAATTAAGCTAAGGATTATAATTCTAAAGAGATAAAACTAGATAATGTTATTTTTTTTTATTATTTTTCAAATATATAAAGAGCCTAGGTCTATGACCTTTACCTAGGTGTTTGCCTAATGGGTTGTAAACTTTAAAGCTTGTTTTGTTGGTCGGGGTAAATTATAATTATCAACACTCAATTACCCACTCAATAAGAGAGTGATTTTGCCCAATTTGTCTTTCTCGAGTCCAAATAGGTATTGAATAAACAATTGATAAAATGCACAAGTCAGATTTTGCTATCTCTAGGTTGAACCCTTTAATTGAGACTATCAATCTCTTGATTTTACCCCAAATTCTTGTTAGCCAAGTTTTTCTAGACTAAGTCTTTCTTTCTCAAGTAGAGACCAAGTCATAGGCATGAACTAATATCTGCAACAATTAATTCTATAATTAAAAGCAACAATAAGGCTAAATAACAAACACTCAACCATAAACAAGTCATAATTCAAACACCTATTAGGTTTATACAATAAGGTTGGGTCACAACGCTAGTTAAAAATCTAGCTACTCGTGTTTGGAATAAAAGAAATAGAAGAATAAATGATGATAAAACTCATATTAAAAGATTAGAAGACAAAAATCCAATGTTAAATCACCAAAGTAAGCTAAAGTTGCCTAAAGCAGTAAAGAAAAACAACTATAGGAATTCCAATGTTCAAAACCTGACCTAACTTTACAAAGTAGTCTATTTATACAATGCTAGAATTTTCGGACAAAAATGCCCTTTCGGAGGTTCTGCGGCCGCACAATTCTATGTACGGTCCGCACTTCTTTTTAGTTCTTGACAAGAGTTGATTCTGCGGCCGCAAAATTATGGATTGCGGACGCATATCTCATGTTCTGTGCTCCACACAATTTTGGGTGCGGCCGCACTGAGAACTTCTGTGGGCCGCACATTTCCTGAGTGTGGTCGCATAGCTAATTTTTGCGGCTGTACAATTATTGTGTGGTCTGCATCTCTTTTGACCTTGAAATGAACTCTCTGAACTTTGGCTCTTGAGTAGCTTATGTCACCACACAATAATTATGCGGTCCGCACTTTGCACTCGGGCTCTACCGATTTTCCTTAACATTCTTTAGCCGCAGATAGAAATATACGGTCCGCACTTGAGCTTTTGTGCCTGGTTTTTGTCCTTGTTCAAAATCACTCTCGCTTGAGTTGAATTTCATCTTTGTGGCTCATTTTCCAATACTCCTACAATTAAGCATATTTCATCAGTTTTTATGAATGCAACTAAACACTTTTGTACAAAAACAAAAGTAAAAATACGCTAATAAGTAGTCAAAATCCCTACTTATCAAGGTACCGCGGGAGATTGTTTGTGCTTTGGATTATCTAATCCAATCTTAAAGGGATATACAGATGCTGATATGGTAGGTGATATTGTTAATAGAAAATCAACTACTTGATATTTTTTTTGCAGTTTCATGGGGAGCTATATCATGGCAGTCGAGGTTGCAGAAGTGTGTCATATTCTTTACAACTGAAGCGGAGTATATAACCGCTATTGAAACTGGCAAGGAGGTGATATGGTTGAAACCGTTCCTTTAAGATCTTGGATTGCATCAGAAGGAGTATGTCGTCTCGTGTGACAGTCAAAGTACAGTTAACCTTAGCAAGAAATCTATGTACTATGCAAGGACCAAACACATCGACGTGAGATATCACTGGATTCAAAAAATGATAGAGAATGAATCTCTAAATGTCTTGAATATTTCTACAATTGAGAATCCCATAGACATGCTAACTAAGGTGGTACCAAGAGACAAGTTCGAATTGTGCAAAGAGCTTGTCGGCATGCACTCAAGCTAGAAGTCTCGTGTTACCTCCTTTAAGTGAATGGGTCTAGAGGGGGAGATTTGTAGGATCGATCATCATAAATGAAGAAAAAAAAAAGGGAAGGAAAAGTATCAGATTCCATTATGACTTACTTTGGATTTGATTTGCAAATCTGCAAATTATCAAAAATAGTAGGGGTCAGAGAAAGCAATTTGCAATTGCATATTGCAATATCCAACCGTTTTGATTGGTGGAAGATTGCATGCACAATAAAATAAAAGGAGAGCTTCGACTCTTATTTCTACACACCAATCTTAGAGAGAAATATATCTGATAGCATAGAGAGTAGTGTGAGGTATTCACGGGTGGTGTAGCATGTGAGAAAAAATAGAGAGTGTGAGCAATTTTGTAGTAAGGTGAGAATATCACTATAATTTCATTTGAGTGTATAGTGGTTCATGGAGTATTTACTTAGGACCACAAAGTGTGAAATTTCTTATTATTGTGGATTACTTTGCTCCTCTCGGGCACGTGATTTTTCCTTATTTAGAAGGATTTTTCACGTTAAAATCTTTATGTCCTTGTTGTTCATTTTATTCTTATTGATTACTGTATCTCGTCACTACGTTATTATTCCATTGTTATTACGTAAGTATTATTTATGTGAGAGGATTTATTCCCAATAGTTCTCAACTCTATTATATTTGTGTCTCAATATTAGTCAGACATCTAAAGATTAACAGCATTACTATTAATTTGCTCAATCATATATTCAACTTATTCTCAAATAAAATTTTCTTGTATATATTATCAGTCAGTTAGCGTGTATAGGTGATTGTATATCTTAATTTAAGTGTGGTTTGAAATTTGATACTAATGATATTCCTATCCGTATAGGTGGGGTGGCAATTTGAGCTCAAACCCACTTAACTCGTACGACCCACTCTCAGGATTGAGTTGGTCATTGACCTGCTTATTTGTTGAACTCAACTTATCTTAATTCAGCTCATATCAGCCTATCTAAAGTTGAGCTAATTTTTAACCCAAATTGATGCACGAGTAAATTTGTTAAAATATTTTTCAAATAATTTTTTGTATTTGATATATTATATATGGCCACAACAAAATGAAAAAGTGTTATTTGGTAATCATACAATTCATAAGAAAATAACATACATTAATTAAAGCTCGATAAAAATTGGGCGGATTAGGCTATGACCCAAATTTTAGTTATTCTTAATCTTTTACATCTCATCCCAAGTAACTCGAACCGCTCATTTATTGACTCGGCCCATCTTAACTCAGCTTATCTAAAGTTGAACTGATTTTTAACCCAAATTGATCCATAAGTAACTTTGTTAAAATATCTTTAAAATATTTCTTTTTTATTTGATATATTATATATGACCACAACAATAGGAAAAAATCTTATTTGATAATTAAACAAGGAAACTTTACCTCCTATAGCAACGGTATACACCATACTTATTATAAACTAAAATTATTTTAAAATACTATTTTCTATAGCTACCTTTTATATTTTATAGCAAAATAGGTATTTATGGTATATACTACCATTGAGGCTTAAAATACGCTATTTATGTTTTTCCTCTCTCTCTCTTTCTTTCAATTAACACGCGATTCTCTCTTAGAATTTTACTTCTCTCTCTCTCTCTCTCTCTCTCTCTCTCTCTCTCTCTCTCTCTCTCTCTCTCTCTCTTTCTCTCTCTCTCTCTCTTCCTTCTCTCTCTTCGAGCAAAATACATGCTTCTAATCGTGAATTCTCTGGTCGGATCCTCTAGGGTTACTGCAATTGAAAATACTTCTAAACTGTTGAGAGAGAGAGAGGGAAAAGACATATCTTTTCTTCAAAATTAGGTTTTTACATAGTAAGGAGGGGCTCATCGCTCTGAAGCTAGGGCCACTGCGCAAAGAGCAAAAACGATGTTGGAATAATCTGAGTAGAGCATGGGTATTGTAACGTGAACAACGGATATTGTAATATTTTCTACGTCAAAGAAGATTTGAGGGCTGGAATTTTTATTCATCATCATTTTTAGTTTTTATACAATGTATACAGTATTTTGTTTGGCGATTTTTCTTCTTTTTTGCTATTTAGTCACGTATAATGATACAAGTAATGTATTCTATACAAATTCACTCAAACACATTGTATTTTTGTACAAAATACATTTTTGGCCTCTATTTATGTATTTCGAGGGTTCATATTCTTTTAAATACAGCTGAATACACATGTATTAATGCATACAGTACATACAATATACATGAATACATGATATGAATGTCAAAATACGTCGAATACAAACATAAACAGTGAATACATTTAATATTAAAGTATAGTGAAACACAATAAAATACACTTATACAAATAGACATACAGTTAATACAACCAATAAAATGTATCGAATGTAGCAGTAATAGGATGTATTAGGAATAACTAAAATATTATTAATACAATTATATTTGAATACACTTAATAAAACAATGTGAATACACTAAATACAAACATTGAATCTAATGAAAGCAACAGTAAAAAATAAATATTGAAACACACTAAATACAACAATTATATACAACTAAAAAATTATTCTAATTAATTATTAATAAGGCGTGTTAAAATTAATTTTGTCGAGTTATATTAGGAGTGTATCACACTAATTGATCATATTTCCGTTATTAGATAGATGGACAAACATATTTTTAAGGTGATTGTCATTACTGTAATCATGAATATATGCCGCGAATACATGTGAATACAGCCGCATACAACTGCAACCCCCTATTTTTTTAGGCGACTGTTGCTATTGTATTCATGAGTACAGTAGCGCGAATACAATGGATACACTGCCATAACAACTGAATAGCAACTATAGAAAGTAATTACGTATATGGTAGTTATAGGAAGTTAATAGCCACTAAACAATAGTGGTTTATGAAAATTCCTCATTAAACAATTCATAAGAAACCAACGCACATTAGTTAAAGCTCGGTAAGAATTCGGCGAATTTGGTTATGACCCAAATTTTAGCTAAGGTTAATCTAATCCATCTCAGTCCAAGTAACTCGACATGCTCATTTATTGACCCAGCCCATTCTATAGCAAAGATTAACACCTTATTTATTTTAAATAAAAATCATTTAAAAAAATTATATTCTATGGATACCTTTAAAGGTTTATAGCAAAATATTTGATTTTGGTTACCTCCTAGCTTTAAGCCACTAAATACGCTAATCAGTTATAATATTTTCTTTCTCTCTCTACTTTGATACATCTCATTCTCTCCCCCATCCCATTAAAATTTTTTATTTTCTTCCACTTCTCTGTCTAGTTCGCTTACGATTTTCTCCTCCATCGATATCCTCCATTGTAACAGTTCTTACAGAGGAAGATTCTTTTTTTTTTGTGCATCACAGAATGTTTGATGCCTGACATTAAAAATCTACTTACAATTAGAGTTAAACCTGATTCTTCATCAACTTAATGTCAATTCTGGCCACCTACGTCAAAGTGGAAATAAGAAATCAAAAGAGAAAAAATCCATTTCAAGAGGAAAGTAATGGAAAGCTGAATAGTAGAAGTCACCCAGACACTACTGTCCACATTAGAGCAAATAGGCCTGCCCTTAATGGTTGTTGACACCATGGTCAATTAGTCATATGTCTTATTTACCTCTAAAAGTCCGAGCACAATGCTCTAACGCTCTACATTTGAAATTAGGGCTTGTTCCTGAACAAAGACGGCGAAATTTGAGACTGGGCAACTTGATTTTCTGTTAATATATTTCAATGTATTTTCATTGTCTTTTTTTCATTGTAATTCAATGTATTTCGTTGTATTCTATGAATTTCATTGTATTTACTGTCTCTTTTTTTTCATTGTATTTCAATGTATCTAGTTGTATTCTATGTATTTCATTGTATTCACTGTCTTGCTATATGCCATGCATGTATTCAAATATTTTTTAATTAATATAATTTATGTATTCATATGTATTATATAATTTCTCTGAAGATTGCTATATTTTTCATGTATTTTTTGATTGAGAATCTTTTTTATGACTGAAAATACAAATTTTATGTGTTATAATTGAGTTTGTTGAGTTATATTAGAAGTCTATTATGTTAAATGATTCACTTTCTGTTTTAAAAATAATATAATCCCCTATTTCACACCGTGAATACAGTCGAATACAATCAAATATAATAATCTGTCCAGCTGTAATCCCATGTTTCACTCCATAAATACAGTCGAATACACTCGAATATAATAAATGATTAGCTGGACTTTCTTGATTCACGCCTATTTTTGCTACTGTATTCATGAATACAATAGCTTAAATACATCAAATACATTTTATAACTACAGAAAAGGTTTCTATAATCCATAATATAGCAAATTGTATCTATAAATAACTAATTACTACTAAAAGATAGTGCTTTATGAAAGTTTCCCAAATCTGTTCAACCTGTTCATTTGATATTTCTATCGGATATAGAATTGAATAAAGAAATATAAATGAAAAAAATCAGTAAATCCTCAAAGATTTCGCATAATATCTCTGACTAGGGGTGTTCATAAAACCCCGAAAAATCGAACCAAACTAAAACCAAACGAAACGGATCAAAAAAACCGATACTTTTTGGTTTGATTTGGTTTTGGTTTTAATTTTAAAAACCGATCAAATTTGGTTTGGTTATGGTCTTAATCAAAAAATACACACACACACTCCACACACACTCACACACACACACATACACACACACACACACACACACACACACACACACATATATATATATATATATATATATATATATATATATATATATATATATATATATATATATATATATATATATATATATATATATTTTATGGTAAATGTTAATAGTTTATACTTTTAGTATAGTTCTTCACTTTTACATTCTAATTTGATTGGTAGTTCTTTTTGTTAAGTGTAAGAATCCATTTCGTGTTAAAAATAATGGAGTATATTTTTAATTGAGTCTTAGTCATCACTACTTAATTCAATTATCATTATATCTTGGTAAATAATGTAGATTTCTAAAAGGGCAAGTGATTTGATAGTGTTAAATGTGATAGCCGAAATATGTGTTTGGTAGTGTATGTCGTATATTTAAGGAAAAAACCGACAAAAACAAGGAAAAACCGACAAAATCCGATATAAACTAAATTGAGAAAAAGTTAAATTAATTAATTTGATTTGATTCTAATATTTGAAAAATTGATTTATATAGTTTGATTTCTTTTTAGAGGAATACCGATCCAACAGAACCATCTGTGACCAATCTACCCCAATTATTATAGACAGTACTAGTAATACACTTTTGACCTACTTCTAAATAGAATATAACCATTCAATTGATAAGACAATTAATTATTTATTTATTTTTAAAAAAAAAAGTTTTTTAGATGTGTGAGAAATTATAAAAAGATCTGTAGCAGTACCCTCAAGTACATTTTATCTTTTCTTTTTCAAAAAGAAAATTGTTCAATCTCGGCCAAACAGTGGCATAAACAGTTCAATTACAAAATGAGTCTTGCTAGTTTCAACAGAATTTTCGATTCCCAATCAAAATATTTTCCTGTATGGCGAGAAACAGACATCTGACGAAATTTCCAATTAAAATACAAAGAAAATTACTGATTAAAGAAACAAAAATTTGGAGTTATTCTATGCCGAAATATTGGAATAACGGAATTAAGCCCCACTTTTGACAGAGAAATATTCATGTAGTGAAGAACATATAACTTCGGATATCAGGACCACCAAGGTCTACGTACCAAGTTTTCCCTCTGAAATTTAAGATAAATTTCTACTATAAAAAAGGCAGATCTATGGACAAAATATCTCTGCATTAAAAAAAAAATCGGAAAAAAGCTATGCCCTAAGATTGTGACTTTGACGGTTGACAGTCTATGTTGTCCTAATGTTATAGGAGTACACTATTGTGACGATCCAAATTGACGTCTAACGTGGAACTATGCAAGCCGACTCATTTATCAAACAACCTAATATTTAAAAATAAAAAAATTTAAGCTATTTAATTAATAAAATTTCATAAGATAAATCTGAATAACAAAGTGCGGAGTGAAAAGCCCGATATCAGGGTGTCGCTAATCATATGCATCTACTAGACACTGTCCGAAATTGCTAAGACTAATACAGTCTAGAAAACAACTACTAACATCTGAAGGAAGATAGGAGCGAGAAGAGCAAGGTTGCGATCACTATGCAGCTACCTTGCTAACTCCACGGGTCCGCAGCGGATGAAAATCAACTATCGCTTGCACGTCCAACTACCCCTGGATCTGCACACAAGGTGCAGGGAGTAATGTGAGTACACCAACTCAGTAAGTAATAAAGGTAAATAAAGACTAAGCAGTAGGAAACACATAAAATCAACATCATGAAATCTCAATAAGTACAATATGCTTTCAGATCAGTATATGAGTCAAATCATCTCGCAAAAATCCAGCTTCTGGTAAAAATTATTTGAAGATATTTTTCAACGGTTTCAATAGAGACCAAATGCAAATGAGAGTAAAAGTGATGAACATCACAAATAGCCCCTCGAACATATCTCATATCACTCACTCATGGTATCCGCGTTCACTGTGGGGTGTGCAGACTCCAGATGGGCTCATTCAGGTCAAGCGCTATAATCCGCACGGACAACTCACGTGCTATAGTATCAATATCAGAATCCACACCGACAACTCACGTGTTATACTATCAATATCCTTAGAAAAAAACAGGTCATCGGCCTCACTCAATCATAAACCTCTCAAGCAACTCAGGCTATATTAGTAAAAATAGGGTGCTCAGTCCAAAATATCACTTTATGCATTAAAACGGAGTAATAAAGACCGAGTTAGGAAATTAGTAAACACAGTATGACTAGTATAAACCTTAAATCAAAACAATGGGAGGATAATAAGAAAATGTCCCTAAGGGTCCAAATAGCTTTGGCACAAGGCTTAAATATGACATTCAGCCCAATTTATAAAAATTCTTTCTAAATCACATAATTATCATCTAGTTTCAGTCAGTTATACAACTTAGTAGTTGCTACGGGACGGACCAAGTCACAACACAATGGTGCATGTCCACACATCCGTCACATAACATGTACCTCCCATCAAAGTAGTACAACAATGTGAAATTCGGAGTTTTATACCCTCAGGACTAGATTTGTAATCATTACTTACGTTAAACCGATCAAATCCTGACTCCGCGATGCCCTTGCCTTTGGAATCGACCTCAAAATGTCTTGAATCTAACCAAAAGCAATACAATGAAGTCAATATAGGCCAAAGAACCAATTCCATACGAAAACCATCAATTTTGACCAAAATACCAAAATTCACCCAAATCCGACCCTTGGACCCACATCTCGGAATTCGAAAAAATCACAAAATCAGAAACTTCTTTCAATCACGAGTCTATACATACCAAATTCATCAAAATCTAACAACAAATGGCCCCTCAAATTCCCAATTCGATCTCTCCAATTTCCAAGCCCTAACCCATCAACCCTAATTTCTACTAATTACATGCTTAAACAACTGAAAATTACTATAATCACGAGTATTGAGCTCAAGTAATTTACCTCTATCCCATTGATTCCCTCTTCAAAATCCTCACAAAATCTCAAAATCCGAAAGAAAAAATGATAAAGAATGGCCAAAATCCGCGAAAGGTTCCTTATATACTTTCTAACCAGGCATCTCGCACCTGCAGCTCTTTTCCTGCATTTGTGGTCAAAACAACCGCATTTGTAATTTTTACTTTACCGCCCAAAATCGCTTTTGTTGTCCAATTCCCCCACCCGCGGTCTCGCAAATGCGCTCCTCCTTCCACACCTGCGGTCTTGCCTCAGCTTCTCAAATACCGCATATGCAGTCCGTATCGCACCTACGGTCCTTACTCTGCAGGTGTGGTTATGACAGTTGAAAGAAATGTTCATCATTTCCTCAAATCCCATCATTGATCTGTCAACTACCCGAAATTAACCAGAGCCTTCAGGACCTCTACCAAACATACCAATAGGTCACATATCAACAGTCAAACTTAGTTGAACCTTTGGAACACTCAAAATAACATTAAAATACCAAATTACCCCCGGATTCGAGCCAAAGAACTTCAAAACTTCCGAATTTCGCAAACGATGCCGAAACCTATCAAACCTTGTCCGAATGACTTGAAATTTTGCACACACATCACAAATGACATTACAGGCCTACTCCAACTTCCGAAATTCCATTTCGACCCTCGATATAAAAATTTCCACTACCGATCGAGAATCGCCAAATTTCCAATTTCGCCAATTCAAGTCTAATTCTACCACGAACCTCAAAATCATATACCAAACGCGCTCCCAAGTCCAAAATTACCTAATGGAGCAAACCGACTCATCAGAAATCATATCTGAGATCGTTTACCCATAAGTCAACATCCGATTGACTTTTTCAACTTAAACGGGAGACTAAGTGTCTCATTTCAAACCGAAACCACTCTAAATCCGAACCAACTAACACGATATGATAAAATACAGTTGTAGAACAGATAAAGGAAGCAGAAATGGGGGAAAATGGGGCTATAATTCATGAAACGACCGGCCGGGTCGTGACAACTATTAAACTTCATAAGTAAGAGCAAAACTAAAAGTAAGTTGAAATGCTTTTTTTTTTAATAAAAATGAATACCCAAATAAAGTACTCATATCAAATTACCTGAAAATTAAATTACTCATTGTGACTAAAATCATCCAAATATGGTATTCAAGTAATGAAATAATTATCAAAATAATGTGGTACAGACATTAATACGGCCCATAAGAAGTAGCAATAATAAAACCATGTCCAAATAGAAAGTATTATGACAGTAATTTAGTAATTAATATTGAATATATGAAATAATATCTACTGGGTATAATATTGAACTTATTACTAGTGTCATATGGATAATTGACTAAATATAAATTATAAAAAATTTAAATTTTTCGAAAATCCTAAAATTTAAAGTACCAAATCTAATATACAATCCGAAATTCAAAATTTTTAAAATTTAATCCGTAATTCGAAAATTCAAATCCAAATTCGGTCTGGATTTCTGATTGTCCAAACTATGCGCACCCCTAATTGTATTGGTTGAAATCACCCGTTCACTAGCTGTCATTTACTAACGTTATTGGTAAAGCAGTATACATAAACTATAGTTGGCGTGTTAATAATGAAAAAGAATTTTGGTGTTATATGGAGTATAATATTTCTATAACACAACATGCTCACCTGACAGCATAATCTAAATCCGATCCACTAGGAACACATTGGAGCTCACATGTTTTTTTACTGATTGGCACAAGCCACAAAAGTGATTTAACCAAGTAAAAATATATATTAATTAACTATAATTAGTAGATAATAAAACTTTATATCCTAACAAATATCATATTTTTACTGGTTTAGTGTATAGTCTATCAAGACACACTTTCTTTACGAGACATGCACATTTTTCATGCGTGTGCTTAGTCTTCATCATCTGGTCCCACGGATTCAGTACACTTTTTTCCTTGTAGTTATTACTGTTACACCATCCAATTTTCTTGGCAATAATAACCTGGTTTTACTGTCCAGTTATCTTTTACTTCCAACCAAATAAACAAATTCAGATATTGTAAGCCATACATGAACTAGGTGGTATAGTAGGTAAGAGAAAAGAAAGAAAAGGAACATACTTCTAGAGAAAAGTAACACTTTTTCTCTCTTTAGCTGAAATGAAACTCAAGAATTGCATAGTTGCATTTATTTGCTTTACCTTTATTCTTTAGTGGAGAAGACCAGAATCCCACAGCTTTTTGTTCCTTCTTTCTTTCTTTTTCCCCTTGTCATGGCGCTTGTCTGGCTGATTATTTGACTTTCTGTGACTAAATTTTCTTGTCCCACCACCCATATTTTCTCAAGATTTTGCTCTGCTTCTTTTTCTTATTATGCTTGACTTTTAAGTTTTGAGAGTTAAAAGTATTCTGTTTGTCTCTGCTCCATTATCTCCTTTCATGGAATATGTCTCATTTCACACTCAGTTGTTCCTAGGTTGGAAAATACTGTTCATGTCCTTCTAGTCTGAAACTGAAGCTACCTACTTTCTCTTTTTCCTTTTTAATATGCTTCTACAGTATTAACTATTACTGTTTTTCTTGGTTTATTTGGAGTTTGCTTGGACTCCATATCAATTTCTGTAAATTAGCATGCTTTAAGCTTTCTTTAATCAGTAACTTGAGGGTGTGTTTGGAATTCTTGATTTTATTACTTACTATGTATTCTTTCTGTCAATGAAAGAGTTGTAGTTAATTTACTAAATTGTTCCTATATGTCCCTTAGTAGGGTCGAAGGTTGCACCTTTTTCATTCCCAATTTCCCAATGAGGCTATTTTGGACATTGATATTGATATTTCTCTACAATGGGTATTCTTCAGAGGGGGTTAATTCAACTCTTTCTGCAAGGCCTAAAGTTGTGAATGTTGGTTGTATGCTAAGTTTCAATACACCCGTCGGAAAAGTCACCAAAGTTGCTGTGGAAGCTGCCATGGAAGATATTAATTCCAATCCATCTGTTCTTGGAGGAACTAAGTTGAATGTGATATCATTGGATAGTAATTCCAGTGGATTTCTTGGAATAGTTGAGGGTAAGCCCTTTTGCAACATCTATTATATTCTGTTCGTTTTTGTATACTTGGATTTTTATAGTTTCAGTAATTGTCTTATACTCCTTGAGTTTTATGTGAACTGTTTCATCTTTATGTAACAGCTATCCGCTTCATGGAAACGGATATTATGGCCATTATTGGCCCCCAATCTTCTGTTATAGCTCATGTGGTATCAAACATCGCCAATGAGCTTCAGGTCCCTCTATTATCTTTTGCAGCCACAGACCCCACTCTTTCTTCACTTCAGTACCCGTTTTTTGTTAGAACTTCCCCAAGTGATATGTTTCAGATGGCTGCAATAGCTGACATAATTGAGTACTACGAATGGAGAGAAGTGATTGCTATATATATTGATGATGATTTTGGAAGAAATGGTATCGCTGCATTAGCAGATCAGCTTGCCAAGAGACGATGTTCGATCTCTTACAAAGCAGCTATGAAACCTGAAGCAACATTGGATGATGCTAGGGATGTCTTGGTTCAGGTTGCTTTGAGAGAGTCTCGAATAATGGTTGTTCACACTTATCCTTCAAAGGGTCTGGACATATTCTCTATGGCACGGTATTTGGGGATGATAGATAATGGATATGTTTGGATTGCTACGCATTGGCTCTCGACTATCCTTGACACTTCCGGTCCCCTTCCTCCCAATGAAAAAGAGAATCTTGACGGGGCAATCACCTTGCGTATACACACTCCAGATTCAGAATTGAAAAAGAAGTTTGTCTCGCGGTGGAGCAATTTGACAGGGAAGGCAGGAGTTACTGGGGGAATGTCAACTTTCGCGCTCTATGCCTATGATACTGTGTGGCTACTTGCTCGTGCCATAAATGAATTCTTTAACAAAGGGGGGAACATTTCATTTTCTAAGGACCCAAGGTTAACTGAACAAAATAGTGGAAGTTTGAATCTTGATTCTATGAGCATCTTTGATGGAGGGAAGCTATTGCTTGACAACATATATAAGGTCAATATGACAGGTGTAACAGGACCATTTGGTTTCACTTCTGATAGAAATCTATTCCGCCCTGCTTTTGAAGTTATTAATGTGGTTGGTACAGGTTTCAGGAAAGTTGGTTATTGGTGTAATTACTCTGGTTTATCAATTGTGCCTCCTGAAACACTGTACTCTAAGCCGCCAAATCGTTCCTCTTCAAATCAACAACTACATAGTATAATATGGCCCGGACAAACAACAGAGAAACCTCGTGGATGGGTTTTTCCAAACAATGGGAGACAACTGAAAATTGCAGTCCCTAACCGAGTTAGCTTTCGTGAATTTGTTGGCAAGGTACCAGGCACTACTGACTCATTCAGAGGATACTGTATTGAAGTCTTCACTACAGCCATAAACTTATTGCCTTATGCTGTCCCTTACAAGCTTCTTGCCTTTGGGGATGGCCATAACAATCCAGAAGATACAGAACTAGTGCGCTTAATCACAGCAGGAGTGAGTATAAGACTACCAATGTTCTACTCTAGTGTCAGTTTAGCAATGTGGTTTCTAACTGTGTATACTTGGTCTTTCATTTCAGGTTTATGACGCTGCCATAGGCGACATAGCAATTACAACTAATCGGACAAAAATGGTTGATTTCACTCAACCATACATTGAATCTGGGTTAGTTGTAGTGGCACCAGTTAAGCAGCATAATTCTAATGCTTGGGCTTTTCTCAGGCCATTTACTCCTAGGATGTGGTTTATCACTGGTGTTTTTTTCTTAGTTGTTGGCACTGTAATTTGGATTTTGGAACACAGATTGAATGATGATTTTCGCGGACCTCCGAGTAAGCAGGTTGTCACTGTTCTATGGTGAGTTGACAACTACTTGTGCGCGTACGTATTATATCAGGATCTTGATTGTGAGAAAAAATGTGCAGTTTAGCTTTTTCTGTTCCAATAGCACTTGATTGATAAATTACTAGCATACATTAACTTGACGAACAAGTCTGTCATATATTCTCTACTCCCTCTGAACTTTCTTCTATTATCTAGTCTTTCTACTTGCCAGTTCCATTCTGCATGTCAAATTTTGCTATCTATCTTTATACAACAAAGGTTTGACCTTTCCTATGTAAAACTCTTTTTGCAGGTTCAGCTTTTCAACTCTCTTTAATGCCCACAGTAAGTAAATCATGCTAGTAGAGTTATTTCTACACTTGCACTTGAATGAGCTTCCTTTGACAAAGATCACTTTTGCATGCAGGAGAAAACACTGTTAGCACCCTTGGCCGCATTGTCCTCCTTATATGGCTATTTGTGGTATTGATAATTAACTCGAGCTACACTGCCAGCCTCACCTCAATTCTTACCGTGCAGAAGCTTTCTTCACCAATTACAGGAATTGAAAGCTTAGTAAATACAAAGGACCGCATTGGTTATCAACTAGGTTCATTTGCCCGTAACTATCTGATTGACGAACTTGGCATTCATGAATCTAGACTTGTTCCTCTTAACCTGCCCGAAGATTATGCTAAAGCTTTAAAAGATGGTCCTAGTCATGGGGGTGTTGCAGCTATAGTAGATGAGCGCGCCTATATGGAGCTTTTCCTCTCAACGCGTTGCCAGTTCAGTATTCTAGGCCAAGAGTTCACAAAAAATGGATGGGGGTTTGTAAGTAGTTTTCTGTCAACTTCACCTTTCCTTATACATGTGGACCTGCTTTTGCCTTTTTGTGAATTTATCTCACACCACGACCAGTGGACCATACTAACAGCTTATCAAAAACTATTAGCAACTTAAAGAGATGATGAAATTATGAATCCTGTGACTTCAACCTAACCAACTAACGAATGTGATAATGCATGAGAAGTAGAAATCTCTACATCTAAAGCTTGCAAATATGCCCACAAAATATATTTTCACTGAAGCATGGTTTTTCCACGTTGTTCCTTAGTTATAAGGAGTGGTTCTTCTTGAAACATGCTTCTGAAGTGAATCATATTACTGTTAGCCCGATATCTGGAAGGAGAGGAGATCATATATCGCTCTTGAGTCTTGACATAACATAGTGCTCGCTTCACACAGAAGTTGTAACTAGACTTGTATTTTTTTTATTTTTTTGGGTACCTTCAAAGCATAGAGGATCGATAAGAATGTAAAGGAAAAGAATGGAGAGTAAAAGATGTTAAGTTTGTGTATTTGGCTTGACTGTGTCAACTCCCTTTCCTTTCTATCCTATTCCATCAAACTAATCACTCTAGAACCATTCTGTTTTGAAGCGTTTATGCATTGATCTGTCTATATTTGAGAATAATGTCCATTTTCTTTGTTTTCTCCTAGGCTTTCCCTAGGGACTCTCCTCTAGCACTTGACATGTCAACTGCAATTTTGAAACTATCAGAGAATGGGGAACTTCAAAGGATCCATGATAAATGGCTTTCTGGAATCGCTTGCACTTCACAGAATACAAAGCTTGAAGTGGACAGGCTTCAACTTAAAAGCTTCTCAGGTTTATTCTTCATATGTGGGTTAGCATGTTTTCTGGCACTGATCATATATTTTGTGATGATAACATGCCAATATTGCCACCATTATCCCGAGTCTGAGTCCTCTGGGGGAAGCTTGCGATCAGGAAGACTACAGACATTCCTTTCTTTTGCTGACGAAAAGGAAGAGTCAGTGAGGTCTAGGTCCAAACGAAGGCAACTGGACGCGACTTCAGTTAGAAGTATTGATCAAGATGCATCAGTAGATGGTTCAAGGATTGACCGTTCTGAGATATACTCAAACAGGGTTTTAAGTTTTGGAGAATCTGTGTAGTTCCTAACAATGTCTACTAGTCTTCCTCAAATGTAATTATGTAGGACGAATGAATCTTTATTGCAAGGCACTGCTATCATGTTTTACCAAGTGTCCGCTTTCATTGCCAAAATAGCCATGCTTCCTCAGAATCCTGCTAATCCTTGTGTGTATACATCTGTCCTATCCTAAAAAGGCTTTTTGCTCAATGTTGATTATGACAAGTTCAATGTTAAGCTCATATGATTTGGCCATCAGGTCCCCTAGCACTTACCGACTCATTTTTAAAAGTTTCTCTGAGATAGTTGCAGTATCTGCCATATTCATGCAAGGGAAAGTTCTAGGAATGGCAGGCGGGGCGGGTTATGTCTGAACCCGCGAAATTTAAACCCACCCTGCCCCGCATAGAATTTACACCCGCACCGCACTCCACCTGCATTCACCCGCCCCGCCCTCCGTATTTTTTTTTTTAGAAAGCTAGACTTAAATCTGATTTTTTTAACAAAACAATTAATTACATCCAATATATTGAGTTCTTAGTCGGTTAATGTCCATATAGGCACTTCAAAGAAATTAAGTGAATATTTAATTTCATAGAATAGTGGTATATAGTTATAATTTGCCTTTAATTTGCTTTAAAAAATAGCACCATTAAAAATAATAAAGTTACTAAAATGCATTTTTGTAAATGCATAATTTTATGAACGAAAATTTCTATTACATGAACTACGTATAATTCAAATAGAAGAAAAGACTTTATAAAGAGTTAAAAGAATTAAAAATTCGAACTTATACCAATAATTTTTAAACTTCCTCCGAGCCACATACGTTGTTTCTTTTTATACCGTAAAAAGGAAAAGAAAAAAAAACTACATTTCGTCCTACTATTTCGTAAAGTAGAATATTCGATGACTCATGTGGGATTTCAAATACTGTTACATGAAAATGATCTTTTGTATAAATATTTTATTTTGAAAATTATTTTTCAATAAACCATCAAGTATAAAGTAAGTGAAACGTGATAAACATTCAAGACGAAGGAGAGTATGATTACAGTGATATGATGTTATTTTAAAGTATTAAATTCCCACCCGCACCCGCATTTTTTAAAATTTAAAAATTGAACCCGCCCCGCCCGCAACCGCAAAATTTCAAACCCGTCCCGCTAACGTTCAAACCCGCACCGCCCCGCACCCGCATTGCCCCATTGCCATCCCTAACTAGTTCTGCCACCCCACCTATAGTGTTTTCTAGTTTGGCAGGTACTGCCAATGGCGAAACTAAGAATTTCCGTTAGGGTGTTTAAATTTGAAAGAAGTCAAAAACATTTCCGACAAAGGGTGTTCAATATGTGTTATATACCTCTAAAACATAATATTTACCATGTGTTATATATTTTCCTCTAAAACATAATATTTACAATATGTTTTATATACAAAGTATAATTTTTCAACGAATTGACCACCCTTATAACCATGTGGCTTCGTCCCTGTGTACTGCTACTACATGCCCAAGGGTACTTTGCTCTTGTCGTGAATTCTCTATAAAAATAGAGGCACCTAGCTGAACAACGAAAAATAACTTTGAGCATTAAGAAAGAAAGAAGAGATATGTTGGTCGACTAAAATATACACTTAAATAAGAATATATAGGTTGATCATATTTACATATATAGACTATATTACATGTTACATCATACATTCAAGTATTGGACTAGATTCAGGTGCTATTTGGATGAGTCTTAGAGTACACTGCTTGTGAAGTACTTCTGGAAACATTCTTCATTTCTACAGTAATCTGACATCACTTTATACACTTCAATTAGTAATTTGGGAAACCGACTCCTAAAATATCCATCAAATCCTTCTGGTACAGTTCCTAAAATTTCCTGAAATGATGTTGAGAAACATTGGAAGTCAGCCAATAAAAAAGTATAAAATCAGAGGAAAATATTTGAAATATTGGTATCCTCTAAACTCTAAAGTAACAAAGCTTTCTGAATATGTATGTAATGATTCAGTAATCAAATGAAGAAGACGAGAAATCAACTCAGGGGAGTTGGTAGATTACCGTTACCAATTCCTCATGGAACATTATCGCCTAATGCTATAATGGAATTAGTTTTTCTTTTCCTCTTTTTCTCTCCAAATTTTTTTTTTTTTTTTGGATTGGAGAACTACCTAAGAGATTTCCAAGGACAACTACTTTCTCTCCAATAATAAATAAACTCTCAACATTTATCAAACCATGAAAAACCTGGAAACCAAAATCTGAAATCTACATTAATTAAATCCTCAAAGGAGGTTCTTGCCAAATTTTAAGCATACACCAATCCTTCTAATAACGACAAGGAGTATATAAATTTATCAGAACTAACCTGAATTTCAGTGGGAAGCTCTCTATAATGATTTAGCTTGTTACGCATGACTCGCAGCAAATCACGAACGCTGTCGAATTTATAACGCCTGTAACGACCAATATTGTTGATGAATGGAGGTTCCATCTTCTCATCCCATTTCCCACCCAAAGCAACTGGTGCTGTACCTTCCAATGCTTTCAAGAGATCAGAAGAAGTCTCCCTGTCTTCGAGTTCCACCCTGTCGCTTGAGTCACGAAGAAATGACAATCGCATCTCAGATGTCCAAAAGAAAGGATGAGCAAGCACGTCCATGGCCTTCGGTCTTGGACACACAAAATTAAGAAGAAGAAAAAACAAGAGTTTAGCAAAGGCAATTGCACTTAGTATATCTACTAAAACAACAGGCGCTTTATCCATGAGATCACTATGATCAGTTTTTCCATTACAATGTTAATTGTTTATTGATTGAAAACCATATGCAGAAATGTTGATAATATCCTCTTAAATTTGGTCTCTCTCACGATGTCTGTTTCAAGTTTAACATGATGTTGAGAGTCCAAAAGCTATATTTTTCTCAATTTCATAAGAGCATAGTCACTATACTATAAGTAAACAAACATGTTAGTGATCAAAACTTTTGCATGTTCTTTGCTCCATCGGATACTCTTCTGATGAAGTTTATGTATCATTGCAGCAAATAGTTCTTTCGCCCAAACAGCAAGAAATAACTCAATTAGGAGGTTTCTTAGAGATTTTGAAACAATTCAAGCTTTCAGAGGAAGTCTGAGCTCTCCAAGTGGTTAAGAAGATTTTCTGTGTCTCTGAACAACGAAGGAAAAATTACACAGCCTACTTAAAATGTCAAGTAGTTCAGGACTTACCAAGTATTACTTTACTAAATTGAGCTGAAAGTTGTATTTAGCTAAAACTTGAAAAGTACACCTAGATTGTCATAATCTGTAAGCCTTCTTATTTTTTATGAATAAGCATTAAATACTGGCTGAACTTTGAAAATGACCGTTTAGCAGCTGGAATTATAAAGGGGATAAAGAAGGGTATAGTCATCTCCATAAACATTATTAGAGTAAGAAGGTAATATTGCAATTCAAAGAGAAATTCCCGCCGTAACTGGCTACAAGAATGTCTAAAGCCAATAAGTGACTCTGTCCAAAATTATTTGCTACATGGGCTAAGTGTCTGACTTTTTAGTATATAAACTCAAAAGAATCATTTTCACTTATTACCTCAACTCAGCATTGGGGTCTAATAATTGAGAAAAGAGATCCACAGCTTCAGGGATATGTTCCACCAAGAAAAGATCAATTTTGTTCTTTATAATGTTAATGTCACGCTCAAGAGGGCTTCCAAAGGGATGACTACCATCAGTCATGCAGAAAAACAGAACACACCCCAGACTGAATATATCAACAGCACGTGTTTGACGTCCATGAAGAAGCTGTTCAGGAGCTTGCCATCCCGAACTTCCATAACCTGCAAAATTCATCGCCAATAAAAAGAGTGGAAATCTAAGCAACAAAAGTTAAAGACAAGATGCTCAGGCAAGCAGGAGCAGTGCTCGTAGAAAATTTAAAAGCTCAGAGGCTCCAAAAGAAGAGCCTACTGTGAGAATGACCTCAATTGTCTGTCAAACAATCTTCTCCAGTAAGCAGCAAGGACGACAACAAAGTGTCATAGACGCATAGCAATACTCAGTATGTCATGCAAGTTAATTGATAACAGAGCATACTAAATGGTGGTGGGACTGAACATAAGTTTATCATGCACTACCAGCTAATGTAAAACTACTTTATAACTACTTGCCTGTCGCGTGATGACCCAATGAAGACATATCTCCAATGAGGCGCTTGCTAATTCCCATGTCAGAAAGCTTAGCACCTAAGAATCTTTCCTTAGTTATCAAAACATTTGGGGGCTTCAGGTCTCGATGAATGATCCCCAAATCATGAAGATGCACAAGACCAGATACCACATCCCTGTCCTCCAGAAAAAAATCAGAACACCAAAAGTGTGCTATCCCAGTCAAATTGTAGTTCAGAAAACTATATGGAATTAAAAGAGACAAGAAAATTGGTCCAATTTTATGGTCAAAGGCGCTGCAAAGATTACGACTTCTATGTACGGAAACAGAAATATAATTCTTCTACACGCTTATTAACCAAACAGCAGTTTAGGCCTTTCTAAGATGACAGTCTAGAAATGCAAGGTGCAGAAAACTTTTATAGGTTTGATAAAGGACGGAGCAGTCATACAGGCCCCTTCTTTTCCCCACTGCAGAGAGGGGGTAAATCTTGTAGCAGATAACCTATTATACCAAATGCAGAAAATAGTAAAACTGTAAGAGAACACAGATGAGAAAGCACGAATGGAAAAGAACCAAATCCTAAAAACCATGAAGAGCAAAGTGCTAAGGCTAATTATAATGCCATTATCTCAAGAAATTATGAGTCAGAAGAATGAGAATTTTCTCGTCAAAGTCTCTTGCTCTATACAACCCACGCTCTATCCCGCTATGGGCGGGATAAGCAAGAGTTGAACAAAGTGAAATTCACCTAGTTCTTCCCCTAAATAAAGGACTTCTAGAGACCTGATGTCAAGTCTAGCATAGGAAACAAATGATCTTTTGGAGTTAACCAGACGAAGAAGACCTGAAATTATGCCACATAAATTAATCACTATGAAAACATGTGATATGTAAAAAAGTTACTAAAAGAGCATCATAGAACAATATACCAAGAATGAATTTATGATGTATAAAATCTCCTCCCTCCCCTCTCCTCTGTGCACGAGTGCTATGCGACACAGGCAAACACAAAAAAAGGAAAGAATAAGAAGAGCACCCTTCCTTGTGAAGTATCATCCTTTCTTCTAGTCACCATCTAATGGATTGCAGAGCAACCCACCGTATACCACAAATTGGAGGCACAAAATCAAATTCATCATGAAATAATTCCACGAACCTCATCAATTTGAGCAACAAAGGTGAAGGAAAACCATTTTCTTTCCTTAACTCTGTATCCAACATAATACCCTTCAAATAGTCCAAGTGAATTCTACGCTCTGTAGATTCTGCATCCAAGTTCTGATTAAGACGTGCATTAGTGTTGGCATAAATCTGAATAAGGTCACTCAAGCTGCAAATACAGCGTTCCAATGCAAGATAAACAAAATCTTGATCTTGTTCCACACCATACCACCGAACAATATTTGGATGTCGATCAGATGCAATAAGATTCTTTATTTCTTTGAAGGCAATATCATGATGTGCCCGTACAAGCCTTTTCACAGCAACTGCACGACCATCATAAATTCCTTCAAGGACAACTGTACCATTGCTCCCTTTAGCAATCTCTGAACTGGAGACAAACAACTTACCGATAGTGCGTCCACCTTTGCCATATATACTTGGTTGAATAAGGTTCAGCAACAGTTTATTATCAGCATCCACGTCTGCATACTGAAGTCCACCATCAGATGAGGGGCCTTTATCACTTTTCTCGCCATTGCTCCCATTCTTTCCAGACTTCCGAGACTTTTTCCTTTTTGAAGGTACATTTGTTGAATGTGAGTTGCCGGGCTGTCTAACCAACTTGACTTCAGCCACTGAACCACGATTGCGTGTTAAAGCTCCCACAAGAGTGCCTAAAATATTGCGAACTGGGGTGCTCAATCTTTCAGAAGACTTGGTTATTCCTTCTTTAAAGTGGTTTTTAACATCTTCTGAATTTTTCTTTTTGATGATTAAAAGTATGAACACCGCCAATATGCCAAACACAGTTCTTTTTATGACATATTCCAAATGGGAGCTGTCTGCATTAGCTGCATTATCAACATTTGGCTCTGATGAGGGAAGCTCCGGAAGATGAGCACCCGGGAGCATCTTCTCCTGCTGACTTCGACGTCTGTGGATAAGGGCCCTTGACTGACATGGCAATGGCATATCGAAACGTACGTCAGGTTCAGATCTGTCAGAATCCAGAATATCCCCACTAAATGGATCCTCGATGTCTTTGCAAAGAGAAGCAGCCCCTATTTCAGCAACCGTCATGTTCCACAACACTTGGTCTGAGTTTGGAATAAAAGATGTCAATGCATAGTCTGTTCTGGTGATGTAAAGCGTGTATGTGGGCAGACTATCTTCATCAATGGTGCCATTATGATGAAAAGTAATGTCATTATTGTTAGTGGCTGGAGAGTCAGGCATCCTATATGTATAAATCAGGCGGCCAGTCTTAGCATCAACCAGAAATGCAGTAGTTCTTTTAGATCCCAGAACAATCCCGCCATCCTCAGCTATTTGTGGAGTTGAACTAATATACTCGTCAATATTCTTCATAAGTTTCTGACAAAATATGGAGCAATAAATTAGACACTATAGGCGGATAAACAGGAAATGTACAGGAAGGATTTCAAGATGTCACTCTTACTTCCAAACATGCTTGTCGTTATAAAAGTGAATCTTAGTCAGCAAGCTGAATAAATTTCTCATCTCTCTAATAATAAGTACCTCCAACGTAACTTATCTCCCACTGCCCCTCCCGTCACACCCCCTCAAACCCTCCCCTCACCAAGTGCAATTTTCTTTTTGCCCTCAACTCAACTCCTCAGTAGTCACCGTACTGTATTGCACCTTCACATTGTCTCGTCACTCACAAACATCATTCCATTCCCCTATCTGCCCTTGCCTCCACTATGTCACTCCCTTCTTCCATCCCACCCTCCCCCACCCCCAGACCTTCAGTCCGCCTCTCATCTTTTTGATAAGGTTAAGTATTTTATAAGAAGAAACAGTACTAAGAAGGTATCAAAAGTTTACAAGGATCAGGTCTCTAACAGAAACAACACAAAAGCAGAATCCAACAAGTCAATGACATTATAAATGCTTATTACAGAATTCCTTCTAAGCCAGCAAAACAGATTCTGAAAACATCTAAACTTAACAACAGCGCCCCTTTTCATCTGCTAATCGCCCCCTGCAACTCCCCCCCCCCCCAAAAAAAGCCAAGCACCGTTGTCTCTTTCCTTTCCTCTTCTAGGTCCCCAGTTCAAACCCACTACGCAAATACCAGCCCCTCAGTCGCCATTCCTTTTCTTCTTTTTTCCTTCCTTTTTCACACGTATATTTCTTTTATACACTTTTTAGGTAGTTAAATCAATTCCAAAATTGTCATTAATCAACCAATATGTAGATATGAGGGTATATTGGTCAAATCATGCTCAAAATTAACACCTTCAAGATGGTAAAAAGGGGAGTTTAGAATACATTTCAAACTAAGGAAATGTACATTTCACTTCGTTAGTCTAGATCAATGTCTAGTTGTTAATAGTACCCGGTCCATTTTAATTATCATTAAGAAGACCATTTAAGGGTTATTACTAAATTACAGTCTTTCTCTCCTCAAAATGAATAATAACTGTTCAACTTTTTAGAAACTTTTATAGATCATTTATTATACTAGAAAGGATAGATTTGGAAAACAAGTTAATGCCTACTTGGTTTCCTGGACCAAATTTTGTTTGGCTAAAATGACATTGAAAATGGACCGGATGTAGTACTAAATTAATTCAAGTATCATGTCTCATTATTAAATTAATTGAAGCATCATGTCTCATTATCATTCAATGTTAAGTGGATATCATCTCTTGTTATATAGCACCAAAATTGCAAGAGTAATCCATGTAGAATAATGAAAATACGAGTATACCAATTTGCCAAGCCTGTTGTGTGCATACAATTCCCAATCATCCCCACGGCAGTCAATGAAATAACCACTTCCTATATCAGATGATGCCTCCCTGTTGTCATTATAGTTTATAGCAGCCTGATATGAAGAGTAGATTGATGGGCCAGATCTGAATGACCAGAGTGTTTTCTCAGTTTTAACCTCCCGTAAATGAACAGTACCATCCAGTTCAGCAACCAGTGCCGTCTCAGGTTTCCTGGTTCAGGAAATTGTAGCAAAGCAGAAAATAAAATAAAAAATTAATGAATCAGAAAGAACACTACAGATATATAAAGTTACCAGCATGACACAAAGTGAACATAGAAAGGCAAAAAGGAACAAAAAATAAAAAGGATTTTAGTTAATTATTTCCAAAGAGAATTTAGTTAACAGCTCATAGATCCAGTTTGCAGAAATTAAGTTGATTTACCTTCAAAGAGATCAACTAGAATGTTTCTGGGTTAAAGAAGTAAGCAGAAATGTCAGTGTTCTTTTCTCCTAGATCCTGTTCGTTTTTTGAGAAGTCAAATATGCATCAAGCATTATACGTAGCAAATCATATGATCCATAATAACTTATTCTCACTAGATACTATCCCATCACTCATAAAAAGCACCATTTTCCACATATTAGATTGTAATTTACAGGGGAAGACATAAACTAATAACCAAATAGTAGGATTCTGCTTTTTAGAGAAACTGATCTCCTCCAAGAGCATGTTGTTATTTCAAGACCAGACATCCTGAAATTGTTACAGTTGTACTTGGCATGGTTCTCGAACATAGAGTAATAGAAACCAAAGAAAGTCGAGATGAACAAGCATCCATTTTCCTGATGGCCAAAAAAAGGAGCATAAAACTCTTTACTCTTCTAGTTCGGATGTATAAGGAAACTAGAATAACATATCTGTTTGAATAAAACACGTACTAAGGACAAATCCTGACTGAGATATGGGTTAGCTGGTATGATGCCCAAATTAGGCAAAACAAGTTCTATACAGGAGTGTGATTGTTATGGAGTTGAAAAATGTTTTCCAAATTTCTCATGTTTGGTTGGTCAAAATGTTATGGAAAACAAGTTCCTTAAAATCAGTGAAGCCACCTGATGGGAGTGAGGAAAACAAGTTACATAAGTGGGATTTCACGCTAACTGTGTCCTTCCCACCCCCAACACCCCACCCCCTACTAATCGTTCCACCCCCTAACAACCATCCCACTCCCCACGCCCCTCCGCCACCTACCTCCCCCAAACCCCCTGCAAACAACCCCCCCTCCCCACACACTCTGACCCCCTATCCTTCGCCACCCTCATATTGTTTGTAGTATATCATATGGAAATGCTTTTGGAACAATATTTTCTGCTTACTTACCAAACACCATAAATAAATAAAAAAATCACTTATTTTCCAGAAAAACATTTCCGTCATGCCAAACACACCCTAAGTATAATTGGAGCATATTTAACAATGATCCAATTCTTTTACTCTCAAGAAGCATAAGAAAACCTGTAAAAAGCAATTGAAGGGATAATTTGAACCAAAACAAAACTATGATCAGTAGAAAATGAAATAAAAACATAAAAAGAACCTCCAAAGGAAATAATAAAGCTAAATCTTGAGCCATTTCAAAATTCTAATAAAATAAAATGATGGAGTAGCTAAGAATTTTCTACAGAAGCTCCAAGAATTCCTATATCTTTGCACAATTTACTAAAAAAAATTACCATACCATACCCGCAGTAAATCCAAATGAGCAGAATATGAAATTCTCAAAATAGCAAGAACAGAAACTAACCTCAAGTCTGACAACAGATTCCTCCTCGCCGGAGCTAGTGTAACCTCATCGGAAATTCCCTCAAATGGACTACTGGGCAAGCTCAATAACTCACTCGCCAAGCCCTTAAAACCAAAAACTAACAGTAAAATACAGACCAGGATAACCCAGTGTCGTTTCATCGATCGCCGATTTCTTCTACAAGGTGATTTTTTTTTTGTGGGATATATGGGGTATTAAATAAATGAGGGAGGTACCGTATGATACATTAATGGGTTAGATGGGAAGATTGAGATTGAGGAAATCTAGGGAGGGAAAGAGTAATGATGATGAGATTCGAAATTTGGAGGAAGGGGCGTAGTTGTAGAGGATCTTTGGTTTGATTGAGGTAAACAGTCGTCGTTTCTTCGGGGATTGGGTTCCTGGGATTTCGTCTGTCCACGGTTGGCTTTGTCCGATCTCAACTGTTCTGTTTTAGTCAACTTTTAATTTATTAAATTAAACAAACAATTCCCCGACGTTATTATACTGGTAATGGTTCTTTCCCTTGTTAGCACTTTCTTTTACGGATTGTTTGGACGGTTGTTATATTTTATATTGTATTTTATTATTATTTTAAAATAATATTAATTTGATTATATATTTAAAATTGATTATATTGTATTATTAAAAAAAATTATTTTATGATTGTTTTATATATTTTTTTACAATTATATTCTTACTTATTACTATAACTAGTAGTGGTACTTGTACGACGCGCGGTATATATTAAAATAATATTAATTAATTAAATTATGATCGGAATTGTTTAATCTTGTTAGATCATATTGCTTTAATAAGATTCAATTATTATCTTGTTTGACAATACGATATACCAATAATGAAATCTCTATTAAATTAAAGGTACTTATATACTCAGTGAATAACTTTTTTGTTCTATATTTTTCTTTATTATATTAGCTAATGTTTAGTATACGCTTTCCTTTTGTAATACGTGAGAAAACATATAATTCACCACTGTTGAGATATTCTTTTTATTTTAAATTTTACTCTATTGTTCTTAATAATTTTATCTAAATTTTAATGAATAAAGTCTATGTTAAACTAACGTGATTTATACAAGCAGCACATTGAATAATCCAATATTTAATATTACTACATTATGGAAAATTTTATTAGCATATTACTTTATTTAATATTTTTCTCTAAAAGTTATTTTTTCCCTTTTTTATTTTAAAATAATTGTGAAACTCTAACTTGAAACTACTCCCCAATTTGAATTGGTAATTTATTATTTTTTAATTTCATTTTTTATTTTAAAAATACTTTAAAACTCCAACTACAAACTACTCCCGATTTGAATGGGCAGTTTTTCTTCTCTTTTTTTCATTTTTTATTTTTTATAGATAAATTGTTTGTTTAGCCTTTTTATTTTAAAATAATTTAAAAACTCCAACTTGAAACTACTTCCACCCAATTTGAATGGATAGTTATTTTTTTATGTATTTATATTTTTGTTTTTTGTATTATAGTTCGTTATAAGATATTTGTATTTTATTAATTAATTTATGTATACCTTTATATATATATATATATATATATATATATATATATATATATATATATATATATATATATATATATATATATATATATATATAGAGAGAGAGAGAGAGAGAGAGAGAGAGAGAGAGAGAGAGAGAGAGAGAGATTTATTACTTTTGTTTTAATATATATTTAAATTTAAAAATAATAATCAATAACTAATTATTAACTAAATATGCCATGTGGCTTTTTTAGGCTATCACTTGGCTTAATGAGATGGCTTTTTTCTCTCCTTTTAATAATATATAGAATATAGATATAGATTTTATTTTATCCTTTATTTATTATTTTAAACTCCAAAATCTCCAACGTATTGACCTACTTTATTTTTTTCATTTTTTCTAGAGTCGATTTGCCCTATTCTTTGTATCCAAGACTCCGTTTGATTCTTTGTTTCTTTCCTTCATTTTAATATTTTTTGTTGCTAATATTAGTTAATATTTTTCTTTGGTTTTTGCTCTTGTTTCCAAGCTACATAATTAATGATAAATTAGTAAAAAGATATTTTCTCAAATTATTTTAATGTGAAAATTTTGATAAATTTTATTTAAAATAATTGCAAGTATTTTAATGAACTTATCAGTTATAGTATTGTATGATATAGTCAAACCAAATAACAAAGTTGTTATTTAACAATAGTAAACGATACAATCTATTCAAACGTTGTATCCATAAAATGATACAATACAATGCATTATAATACTATGCGTAACAATGATCCAAACATTGTATTAGTAAGTATTGTATTTGGGTAAACTTCTCCAAATCTCGAGCACTTTTTCCTAAAAAGAGTTTTTTTTAAGTTAAAGTATTTGGTCAAGCTTTTGGGAGAAAAAATAATATTTTTGAGGAGAAGTAGAAGAAGTTTTGGAGGAAAAAATAGCTTCTCCCCAAAAATACTTGTTTGAAAAGTAATTTTGGGGGAAATATACTTAAAAGTATTTTGAAAAATTACTGCTAAAAAGTGTTTTTATCAAAAGTACTTTAAAAAAAATACTTTTCAAAATAAGCTCATTTTAGAAGATTGGCCACACACGGACCTTTGATTTTACCCGCCTGTATTCGAGTATTCAAAATACCGACATTTATTAGTTTAGATAAATGAAATATTTGTGATGACCCAAAGGTTCATCTTATGATTTAGAACTCGAGTTTGTGTTCCCAGGTCTTCAAAACCTTATTTTATTTCTCCTCGATTTACATGCACATTTTAAATGTGTATTCGAAAAGCTTTTATGTGTAAAAACTTAAGAAATAATAATTTTTGGCCTAAAAATTGATTTTTTGTTGACTTTGGTCAACGTTTTGGGTAAACGCACTCGGACCCCTATTCTAACAGTCCCGATGGGTCCATAGTAAAATATGAAACCTGATCATATGCCCGGAATCGAATTCAAAGGTCCAAAATAATTGTATATTGGGGCTCAGAGTGCATGGATAATTGGATTTTGGTCTGAGCTTCGAGTTTTGACGAAGCGAGTCCAGAGTTAATAATGTTGGGAAACTTACACTTATACATTGAAATTGATTTCTTTAGTGATAATTGATGTTATTAGGTTAATATGACTAGATACAACTGGATTGAAGGTGGAATATAGAGGGAAAACGTTAATTGAGCTTTAAATTGGCCTTTGAATTGAGGTAAGTATTCTGTCTAGGTTTGTCTTGGAGGATTAAGGATCTCCGATTTAATTGCTATGTGAAAATTCATGCATATGGCATATAGGTGAGGTGATGAGTACCTATGCGCCGCCAAAGTATCTGTTTAGCATGTTCCCTTTCCCCATTCCTAATATATTATTTTCTTGTCTTAACTGTTATATGCTTATTGATACTTCTATGTTTAATTGCTTCTTGTTAGATGTTATTTTTTTTTACTGAAGGTATTAGTTGCTCCGTAGTTTATTATATTGCATTATCGATTTAAGTTGGTTTAGATTGAGTTTTGATCGCTATTAAGAAACTTATTGATACGAGCAAATTGTTTATTGTACTTTTATTTTTTATTTTTCTCATTTTCTTATTATTGAATGTCATTATGCTTGATATTACTTTTCATTCTTATATAAAAAAATAATGTTTATTTTTTTATAGGTAAGTTCATAGTATAGATTAAAACAAAAGTATTCAAAAAATAGATAAATATTGTAGAGGGTAAAATAGGCATTTTAAAGAGTTAACTTTGATATAAGGATTAAAACAAAAAAACATTAAAAAAAAGATAAATATTATAAAGGGTAAAATAAGTATTTTAAAAAATTAACTTTAATATAAGGACGAGAATGACTATTGTTTAAAGTTGAAGGATGTGTTTGATTTTCAAAACAAATTTGGGGTTTTCAAAGGAAGAAGCAATAATTCATACTACTAATAATTAACGTTAAATAAAAACACTCCTTTCCTTTTAGGTCCTTCATAAAAGGCGGTCAGATCTTCCAAATCCCTTTGGTTTAAAGGAAAGCCCAAATTCAAGAACTATAAAAGAGAGCCACTTCTTCCTCTTACAGGCAGCCTCTTTCTGTTATCGAACACAAACAACAGCGGTTTAGTCCTAGAAACCAAAGAACGAGAAAACCCATAAACCCCAATACTCCATAAAACAGCGAAGAAGAATCATAGCAACAGCAGCATGCTGAAGAGCAAAGCATTCACACGCCAAACAAGACAAGGCAGAATACTGAAGGTCTGCACTCCTTACTCATTCATAATCGGCGCTGCTTCTGTATTTGTTCTTTTTCCCGTTTAGGGTTTTAATTTGGATGCTTATTTGGATTTCAGGAAGTTAGGGAACACTATTTACGAGACGATATTTATTGCGGAGCTCCATTTTGTGACAAAGGTTGTGACAAGTCATCTGCTCGCTTAAGCGCCTCTCGCTCCACTATTCTTGTTCTTGACACTAACGTTGTTCTCAACCAGGTATTGCACATATAGTTTGATAACACGCCGCATATTTCGTGTCAACTCAAATTTTTTATTGGATTTATTGTTTGATATTATTGGATTTGTGTGTTAGATTGATTTGCTCGAGAATCCCGCTATTGACAATGTGGTAGTGTTATCCGTGGTATTGTCGGAGGTCAAGAACAAGAATATTGCGGTTTATAACAGACTCAGGGCTCTTTGTAGCAATTCTTTAAGGAACTTCTTTGTCTTTTCTAATGAATATCACAAGTATGTTCCTTTTTTCTTCTTCTATTACCCTAGTTATGTTGCTATCAATTTCACTTGCCTTTTAATGATTGTCTCGTTCTCAATAATTCTTTTTCCCTTGTGTTTAGCAAAATTCCAAGTGCAGCATTTTGGGAAGAGGGCAGGGGTGCAGGAACTATAGGCTTTGAATGCTAGGGTAATATTTGTCATTTGATCCGCTTGAACCGCACTGGTCATTTTCTTTTTGGCCTAGAGGGACTAGATTTTCGAATTTTAAAAGACAACGAGAAAAAGAGGTAGGATAAGAAGGTATACTGTTTATCACCTCGGGCAGGAAAAACTAATTACTTTATTGGTCCCTTTAGTTGTGTGTCCATGACTAGTTTCAATGAAAGAGCGTATCCGGTCAATGCTCCATTTGGTTGCGATGAAAAGAGTGTAGCACTATTTCAGACTAATTTTAAGATTTGTCATCTTTTCCGCCTAAAGAGTTGCATAAGATCACAAGGCAGATGCAGGTCAAGTAGGCAAACTCCATTTGCCCACTTGTCCTGATGTTAACTCTCCCTCTTGCAGCTTTGCTGATTGCTACAGATAGCTTTTTTTGGATAAGTAGAATAGTGTCTACTGCTATAATTAGGGGTTTCATGGCTGACCTTGAGCTATAAAATAAAAACAAAAACCGCCTGGGTGTTCCTTTTGTCCGATCCACTTACATGATCCATAACACTACTAGACATCTATAGCTACTGGTTACAGCCAAGGCTGAAATTTGATGAATAATATTCCTTCATCTGCACATTGTTCAGGGATACTTATGTGAATGCCATGGCTGGTGAAAGCCCTAATGATCGGAATGATAGAGGTTTGTCTGTTCAACTTTGTATAGCTGCAATTAAAGTTGTATTTCATTGTTTTTCTAGAATATTTTTTGCCATGCATTTCTGCATTATCCTTCCACTAGCTGTGTGGGCCCTTCCATCCTAGTTTCTCTAAATCCTATAGTTATGCTTATGTTAAGCAAATTAAAGGTCATACTTACATTGCATGTTTATTAAATGCATAAAGGTCCATGAAAAAGAAAAGTTCATTAAAGGCCACACTTATGTGTTTGATCAGTAAGGAACAAATAACTGTACATTTTTACTTACATGTTTGATGAGAACTGGGCTAGTCAGTAGCCTATGTACAAGGACTATGCTCCTGTTCTATAGTAGGCAGTATTTTAAATAGTCATGCTGCAAATTTTAGTTTCTGTTTCAGTTCTGACTGTTGATTGGGTCTGGAAGACCCCATTGCACTATAATCTAGTTACTGAATTTGGACCGAGTCCTATATAGGGATTGTAGTACAGAGATTAATTATTTATCACTGAATTGTTTTAGTGCATATGCATTTCTTATTGGGCATTTTGTTCATTATAGTAAAGTTGGATATGCTATACATAATGTGAAATGTGTTTGTTACTTTATCCACAAAAAAAGTAGAGTGTGTTTGTTTTCAATTGAATAAGATTGTCTACAATTATATCCCTAGTTTTTGAACAGCAGTGTAGTGTCTTGGATTCAGAATCTAAACTTTACAAAAGAAAGTCTTGCTCCTGCCAATGGCAATACAAGGTGAGGAATAGAATGCTTGATGTTCTCACTTCTCATTTTCTTAATGTGATGCAATAGCTAGGGCTATAAAGTTACTAGATTCGGGGAAAATCATTCACTAGAAAGTGAAGGTATAACCTTACCTATTCTCTTACGGACCCCTGCTAAGGATGTCTTGTGTTCTGAGGTGCACTGAGGAGTGAAGCACTTTGTTCTTCGGGTTTTCTTTCTGTGGGATCTGGACGATGGCAGAATAAGAACCTATGAATTAACATGAAGGGTATTTTTTGATCCTTTTGTTTTTATCCAAGTATAATAATAATACAAGTATTTTTGTCTCACCTTCTATCCGGTGTAAAATAATAGAGAAATTATCATACAATGATATTTTTCCCGATACCCCCAACCAAAAACCAAAGGACCCTTAGTTTTCCAGAAACACTGGAACTTAGATTTTTTTGATTTAAAGCTGATTTTGTCTCTTCTTTTTTCTTGTAATTTATTGATTTAGTTTCTTTAATTAAGTCTATTGTTGTTTTTAGTTTCTTTAATAGATCTATTATACTAATAAGTCTAGAAAACAAACCCACTGTAAAAGTTTGGGGGTGACTGGCCATTCTTGTTCATAGTGGTCGAGAGAGTCCTCTTCATGCCACTAGGTCAAGAGTTCAAGCCTGGTTTGCTGCCAAATAAAAAATAAAGTTTGGTGGTGTTGAAGGATTTGTGTACTGTAATCATGTCCTTCCCGGGAAATAATTAGTCTATCAGAATCCTAATTAGGTTGGTAATTTGTATCTTATGCGTTGGTCTTAAAAATAACATGGTCCTTTATCATCCTGCCCTCTACTGGAGTATCTCACCCTAATTTTTGTTTTGTGTGTCTCGGTATTTTTGATATGTTGATGTAGGAAGATCTCTTAAAAAATGAAAAAAGATTCTCATTTTCTTCTCTAGTAAAGCTTTAAGATCTCTTCAAGTTTGATTATCTGAGTGCAAAACGCTATATATGTCAACTATATTAAGTTTCATAGACAAGAAGCAGAATAGGAAAGGTTAACATGATTTGGGAAGTGTAACCGAGAACCTTGTTTGTCTGTCTCTAATGGGTTTCACATTATGGCTTCTACCTATTCTTAACTAAGTTGAATGCTTTTGTTTGTAAGCACCAGTAGATTGACAAACTTCGGCACTTTTTGGTGGTTCAGCTATTAGGGTCGCAGCTAAATGGTATCATGATCATCTTGGCAGCGGAGTAAGTGTCTTGCTAATTACGAATGATAGAGAAAACAAGAAGAAGGCAATTGATGAGGGCATTTCTGCAGAGACAGGTAGAGCTTGCTTGTAGTTTTCTGATGTCAATCATTCTGTAGTATGATACTGTGGTGGTATTGATTTGAACACTGAGAGACTTCCGTTATGTTCGTGAGAACTGAAATTTCTCATTGGTCATTACTTTGTACTGAGTTACTCGACTTACTTGTTGCACTTCCTTAGTCAAATTTATCTTCAGGAGTCTTTACTGACTTACTTCCATTGATCTCAGTTGAGTGTTATGTAAAGTCGCTTGGTCAGGTGGAATTGCTTGACCTGATAGTCCAGCCTCCTTCTGAAGACGTTAATATGGAGGATGTTGAGGATTTGAGGCCTTCAAAGCGAAAAGTCATTTATAATGAGGTATTTTTAATTGCTTGATAAAATTTATTTAAACTAATTTGTTGGTGCTGTTTTCAAGGCCATGACCTCCTAAACTTGTCTGTTTTCTGTTATTCATGCTTTCTGTAGCATAAACCCATGTCAGAAGTTACTTCGGGTTTGCTTCGGGGACTTTTCCACCAGGGGAAACTTCGTGTTAACCGTTTTAATCCTTTTGAAGCATATGTTGGTAGTGAAAGCATTGGTGATGAGATAATTATATATGGACGGGCAAATATGAATAGGGCTTTTGACGGTGATATAGTGGCGGTTGAGCTTTTGCCTCAAGAACAGTGGCATGAGGAGAAGTCTTTGGCATTAGCTGATGAAGGTCCGTCCACTTTCTTGTTTTCTGTTTTTCTTTAATGGACATGACATAGTTATTATATCATGAAAATGTCAAATTTGCCCAAAAAGTATGTGAATTTGTCTAGATATGCTCTCCATTAACAATTTGGGCCGATCATGTCCATGCCCTTACAGTGGTCTACATGCCCTTATTGACTAATGCTGAACGGCTGAATCAAACTAATTAGTACTATTAATTGCCTTGTCTCCAACACATGGCTTGAATCCAACCCTTTAATTACCCCTTTACCACCACTTAACTTTTTACCCAGCCTCCATTCAACCTCCCAATCCTCCACATTCCAAGATCACCATCACTGGCGATCAAGAGTAAAAATACTTGCAAGAGGTGTATCTTGACCCCTCCCTCTTTTTCCTTTCACCAGATCACCCTTTTGGTGAAATTTCACATGATCTTCCTTTTTTTATTCTTATTAATCTCTCTGGTCCATTTCATAGGCAATAAGGCTGTGAAGATTTTGTCTTCTGTAGAAGATGAACCAAACACGATTCTTTTTGAGCTGAAAAAAGTGTAGCTTGGCGTGGCAGCTCATTGGGCCTATGAGATTTTGGAAAAGATTCATTTACGTGTTTCTTCTCTCTCATGAGCCTACTTAATGCTTGCAGCTATGACGGATTTCAAAGCTTTTTTTTTTGTCAACGAAAAGATTAATATGAGCTACCCCTTTGTGGTGATTTTTTGGTTTTTGTCTGCAAAAAACTGTAGCTTGGCGTGGCAGCTCAGATGGGCTTATGAGATTTTGGAAAAAATTTCATTTGTGATGTCTCCGTCTCATAAGCCTAATTAATGCTTGAAGCCATGACGGATCTCAATTTTTTTTGGTTTTTGTCTCCGAGAAGGTTAACATGAGCTACCCCATTATGGTGACTTTTTGGTTTTTATTGAAAAAACTGTAGCTTGGCGTGGTAGCTCAGGTGGGTTTGTGAGATTTTGAAAATAATTCCATTTTTGGTGTTTCTTCTGTCTCATAAGGCTAACTTATGCTTGCAGCCATGACATATTTCAGAGCTTTATGGTTTTTGTCTGAGAAAAGGGTAATAGGTGCCTGCCTCATTATGTTGATATTTTGTTTTTTTTTCTTCTGAAAATATTGTAGCTTGGCGTGGCAGCTCAGGGTCTATGAGATTTTGGAAAAAATTTCATTTTTGGTGTTTATTCGCTGTCTCCTAAGGCTAACTGATGCCTGCAGCCATGATGGATTTCAAAGTTTTTTTTGGTTTTTGTCTGAGAAAAGGCTAATACTAGCCTACCGCTTTTTTGGTTTTTATCTGGAAAAACTGTAGCTTGGCGTGGCAACTGTGGTGGGTCTATGAGATTTTAGGAATAATTTTATTTTTTGTTGTTTCTTCTCTGCCTCATAAGGCTAACTGATGCTTGCAGCCATGACAGATTTCAAAGCTTTTTGTTTTTCGTCTTGGAAAAGGCTAATACGACCATGCCCCATTAAGGGGATTTTGTTTTCTTTTTGTCTGAAAAAATTTAGTTTGGCATGGTAGCTCGGTGGGTCTATGAGATTTTGGAAAAAGTTCCAATTTTGGTGATTCTTCTTTGTCTCATAAGCCTACTTAATGCTTGCAGCCATGATGAATTTCAAAGCTTTTTGGTTTTCGTCTGAGTCAAGGTTAATATGAGCTACCCCATTACGGTGATTTTTGGTTTTTGTCTGAAAAAAAACTGTAGCTTGGCGTGGCAGCGCATGTCGGTCTATGAGTATTTGGAAAATAAATTCCATTTTTGGTGTTTCTTTTGCCTCATAAGGCTAACTGATGCTTGCAGCCATGGTTGATTTCAAAGCTTTTGGTTTTTGTCTGAGAAAAAGGTAATATGTGCCTACCCCATTACGTCGATATTTTGGTATTTTGTCTGAAAAAACTGTAGCTGGGCGTGGCAGCTCACGTGCCTATGAGATTTTGGAAAAAAAAAACCATTTTTGGTGTTTCTTCCTGTCTCATAAGGCTAACCGATGCTTGCAGTCAAGATTTTAAAGCTTTTGGCTTTTGTCAGAGAAAAGGCTAATATGAGCCTACCCCGTTATAGTGATTTTTTAGTTTTGTCTGAAAAATCTGTAGCTTGGCATGGCAGCTCAGGTGGGTCTGATGAGATTTTGGACAAAATTCCATTTTTGGTGTTTTGTCTGTCTCATAAGCCTACTTACTTAATGCTTGCAGCCATGACGGATTTCAACGTTTTTTGGTTTTTGTTGAACCAAAATTGATGATACAAAGTGTTTCCTTTTTATTATATGAAGGAATGATTCGGTACTCCTTGCCTACTATTTATGGGATTACATTTCTATTTCAGAACTATTGATCCACTTGCAAATATTATTACTTATACAGATTTTACAAATTTCAATAACTTGCGTCATTCCATATTGTTTTTACTGTAATAGCTTATCTTTAAATTTACTCCTCCGGGGACTACTATAATATTTGTTTTCTACTACGAATGAATTATTCAATTCAAATTAATGTCCTATTAATTCCATGCAAAACGAAATAGTGATTGTGGACTTGTCCCTCTTCTCCTGCATGTCTGTACATCACTATTGTCCTTGCTTGCTTTCATTATGGTGCAAAACATTTCTGTTCATGTAATCTCATAACTATTTTGTATCCTGAAGACGAAGAAGAAGATGTTCATTTAGCTCCAAATAGCGCTGATGATGCTCCTAGAGTTGTGAATCAAGGGCAAACTGCATCCGAGGAAATGAAACCTTCTCGCCCAACTGGTCGTGTTGTTGGTATCATAAAGCGGAACTGGCACTCGTAAGTTATTGTTGAATTATATGCTGGCTCTAGATAGTCATGGGGAGAACTCTTAGATAAATACTTTTTGGTCCTTCAAGTTCTTCTGATAATTCAATGGGGTTTTAGCGTACTTCCTAAGGATTTCTTTTCCCAATTTTTGTTTTTTAAAGCACCCGAAAGGATATTTTGAAATGCCTATGCATTATACAATCACGTGTTCAGAAAATCCAAATAGACATTTCAAGAAGCTGGCAGAGAAGTTTTTTCCATTTCAGGAGATACTTTCAAAAACAATTGTCCTATGCTGGTTCTTGCCTGAATCAGCAAATAAGTTATTGAAAATTTTAAGGTGAGATATCCTATCACCTTTAGAATACAGTATCTTCTCTCTTATAAAAAGAGATTGTATCCTTCTCATAATTAGAAAAAGGATATCCACTTGGTTCCTCCAAATAGGTCACCACCTGGCAAAATAGTCACGTCCATATCTGGGATCGAACTTGATATTTGTCCTTGGTTATATTGTTTAATGGTTTATTCCACATATTTTTCAAATTGTTAGGCTTTTGAGTTCTTTTCTTTCCCTTAACTGGAGAAAGTGTTTGAAAATATGTTCCATGCTCTTCATTTTCTAACATGAAATATGTTCTGTAAAAATGTTTTGGCCTAATCTTTTGATAATGTTAAATACACCCATTACTTTTAACTTTAAATTCTTCGTCACTTTTGAGTGTTGTGGTTTATATTTTGGGGTTTGTGCAATGACCATTTCTGGCCAGTGAAATACTTTTTCATACTGTTCGATCAGTCAAGAACTCAAAAATTAATGGGACCCACTCTATTGCACATTTGAACTATATTTTTACCCTTTAATGTTAGAAAGGTTTATTTAATTATCTTTACCATGCCATGTGTAGGTCAAATCCCTTTTCTTGGTCTAAAGCATGTAAATTCTTTTATTTGTAGTAGTGAGACTCACTTTGCTTGCTATGGTTCTATGTTAAAGTATGGTTCTATGTTAAAGTATTCACATCTGGCCTAAAATTTTAAGGCGAGAGGTAGTGTAACTTTATCATTATAAATTCCATGATCCAGATGTTCAGCCCTAGTCATTTCAAATGTGTGATAATTTTGTCTCCTTTTATGGTCTTGGATTTCGCTCTTGAGCTAGCTTTTGAGGTTGAGTTAGGTCCAAGATCCATGTGATTACATGGTATCCGAGCCTCTTCGATTTTGGTAGCAACCTATATAGCTTATGCTACGGCAGGCGGCTTATGGTGCTGCTGCTCCACCCACGAACGTTCAAGGTTCTCTCAGGACAGTTCAGATGCCGCTTCTTTCTCTGGTGCCTTTTCAGGCGTCACTCATCTCTATAGTGACTGTTACTTACCTCTTGTCATCTTGTGGTATCTTTGAGATTGAGTGATGCCCAATGATTTTCGTAACCGTTTGCAAAGTAGCACGGGATTGGAAAATTCTGCCCCTTAAAGTAATCCTGCAATTCTATGGTCTGTGCACTCTATCCACTGTCACTGAACTCGTACTTCTTGATATCGCTTTATCTAATTCCACTATTAACAAAGTTTTCATTTATCTGGTATATAATTCATTTCATCCTTGCAGTTATTGTGGATCCTTGGAGCCAATGCCTATGCCAGGAGGTAATGGTGGTCTTGCCCATGCCTTATTTGTTTCCAAAGACCGCAGAATCCCTAAGATACGGATACAAACTCGTCAATTGGGAAATTTGCTGGATAAGCGGATTATCGTTGCGGTTGATTCATGGGATCGTTTGTCCCGATATCCAACCGGTCACTATGTCAGGACAATTGGAGAAATAGGTGATAGGGATACTGAAACAGAGGTATGTGGTAAAATGTCATTCGTTTTCTTCTATATTTAAACAGATTATCCTTCTCTACCTTTTCCGTCATATACTTTTGAGACTGTTTGTAGTTCCTCTGTTGTGGCTTTTTGTTGAAAACCTTCAAGTAAGTGCTAAGGGCATTGTTCTCCTTTGCATGTAGCTGCCTTTATTTTATTTTATTTTACATGCTTAAATTATTAGGATTTTATTTATTTGTTTATGCTGATAAATAATAGTCACGACTAAATTTGTTCTGTAATCACTTTAGGTGGTATTGATAGAGAATGATATAGATGCCAGACCATTTTCTGCTCAAGTGTTGGCATGCTTGCCACCGTTACCCTGGTCTGTGTCTTCTCAAGATTTGACAAATCCTATTAGACAGGATTTGCGTCATCTGCGTGTATGTAGTGTGGACCCTCCTGGTATGTTCCCAAATTAAACTGTGGTTTAAATCTTCCATTTAACTGTAGCGCCCACATTTAGTTTATGTCAGCATAGATGAGATACTTCCTACATGTGATGTCAATCTTAGACAGAATTCTGCTTTTCCGTGACACAGGGTGCAGGGATATTGATGATGCATTGCATTGTATGCCTCTTCCAAATGGAAATTTTGAAGTGGGAGTTCGTATCCATGTTTAATTTCGAGATCTTTTGGCTTGAATTTGCAAAACTTAATACTGATTTCTTTTCTTAATTTATTCTTCAAGAGACTGTGAGCTCCTTGAGGAGGGAGGGGTGTGAGGAGGGTTTTGGGCATGTGAAGCTGTTCGAATTACTCTTTGGTTTATTAGGCTTGTTAGGTGGCTGAAATATTATGTTTACAATCAGTTAATGGTAGAGTATATAACTGTATGCCATCTCTCATTTTCTTTGATGCTTCTGACTCCCTAAATCTTCCTGTGCCCCAGGTACACTGGTTGTGCACTTTTTCACCCACTAAAACTTTCTCTCTCTCTTTTCTTTCATTACCTTCAGTTCTCCACAGTTTATTTGAAATATAATGTCTACATCATGGAAACTATGGAAAAGGTTTGGTTGTAGTCTTTAATACATATATCAGATATTGCTGATGTTACTAATTTTGTTCATCCTGGAACTCCACTCGATGATGAGGCTTCACAAAGGGGCACTTCTGTATATCTTGTAGAGCGCCGAATCGACATGCTTCCAAAACCTCTTACAGAAGGTAAATTTACTTTTATTGCACTAGCCTGAATGGTTTTTACTTATCACATGGCTCGGAGATGTATTTAATGCTTATTGGTGTACCAAAGTATCTACTTTTTGGTTATGCATGTCTTTTTCTCATTAATCTTATACTTTTTCTTTGGTTGGCAGATATTTGTTCACTTCGTGCTGATGTTGAAAGACTAGCTTTCTCAGTTATCTGGGTAAGTGATTTTTTTGATTTTATTTGCTAGAAGTGATAGTTGATCTTCTATTTCTCACAGCGTTCTTTGCTTAGCTATCTGTTTCTCTATGTCGTATTTCTTCCTTCCTCTATCTACTTACAGTTCGTACAATGTCCCCCAGTCGAAATCAGTAGATTCTTTTGCTCTTTTACTAACATCCAGCTTATACGGACATAGTTAATGGTCAATCATCTAACTACTTGTTAATTATCAGTCGTTTTACTCTGCTATGTCAAAGGTAATGCATAAATACAGAAAGTTGTCTTAGGCTGATGTAAGTTCAAACTCAAAATTAGTTCCTTGTCTGCCCAACCAATTGGTATGGTAACCCATATATCAAAGTGTCTGGTTGAATTCGGTAAACTATTTGTCAGCCAAAAGTAAAATGATTTGTTCCTGATCCTTATGCATGTATGAGTTGAGAATAATCCTCCCATGAGGCTGTTATTTAGGCAGCTTGTTGATGAAACACTTTGTAGCATTCCACATTTTGCTGCTTAACTATACTGCCATACAACAGTGACTTCATGAGTCCCTGTCTGCTTTGTTTATTTGTATGCTTGTGTTTTTGACCTCTTGCTGGTCATACTCTGATATTTTTCCCCTTACATAAGCTCTATTCATCTTTATTGTCACCTAATGTATGGTTATTTGTCTTTCAGGAAATGACACCTGATGCTGAGATTATTTCTACTAGATACACTAAAAGCGTGATTAAATCTTGTGCAGCATTATCCTATGTCGAGGCTCAAGCGAGAATGGATGACAGGTGCTCCTATTTGATGTTTCTGTTTATGTTTTGTCTGCTTAGCTCTTTTCTGGTCATACTTTATCAGATTCTAAAGAATCATATCCTCTCAAACATCTTAAACTTAAAGCAGTCTCTTAGTGCATATGGGGATCATCTGTTGAAGGGTATTTCTGGTTCAATCACTATGGCGAGTGTCCTGGTTTAATAAAGACTTTAATACAGAAACAGCACGCTGGGTATGTCAATAAAAGAAAAACTCGGTCTCCTTTATAAATGTAACCGAGAAAGTCTAAAGAACTTTTTAAATCATATACATTTAGTATGTTGCACCAAAAGCCAAAAAGTATAAACATTTGTATTTGAGCTTTTGTAAAAGGTTTAGCCTTAATCCGCGCATCACCTCTGGTTCCTTTCCATCCATACCAACCAAATGAGGCATGCAGAATCTTGAACAGTACGTTCGTGTGTTCTTTACAGTTTTCCACATGTCCAGCTTAGTAGCATCTCTCGCGCTCTTTAGGACAATGTTTGAAACAGTGATCGCTTTGTTGCTTTAAGCGCGAAGCGACCAGCCATCGCTTTTCCCAGCCTGAGGCGATTCGACCATGTGAAGCGTGCGCTTCAGTTGACGAACTAAGCGCTCGCTTCTGCTAAGAGGGCCCTTTCTAAGACTAAAATTGACCATTTCTTCTTCTCTCTTCTTCAATCGACCAAAGCCTAGGGTTTCAACTTCATCGACATTGCTGACCAGTCCAGGTAGTTTTCTTCTTCTCATTTTTTTCTTCTTTCTTTCTTCTTCTTGTTCCTGTCCAGATTCTGCTCCCTTTTTTCTTTCTTTTTCCTTCTTTTATGACCAGTCCAACGTCTGCAGAATGTTCAGCTTCTTCTTCTTCTTTCTTTATCTCTGACCCGTTCAGATTCTGTCCCCCCTCCCCCCCTCCTTTTATTCTTCTTATTTATTATTTTTAATATATATTTTAGTTTATCAAATTAACTATTATTTTTATATGTTATATTTTTCAGTTATTTGATCTTTTTTAATGTACATTTCAGTATATAAAATTAATTATTATATATATGTTATATTTTCAGTTTATTTGATTAAGTTTATATGTTTTTTAAGAATTGCGCTTCACTTTAATAAAGCGTGAGCTTCACTTTGGAAGCGAGGCGAGCCCTTGTTGTTTTTTTGCGCTTCTCGCTCTTAAAACACTGCTTTAGGAATTGACCAACTTAGTATATATAGGTTGAAAAGCATGTCGCAAAGTTGTCTGGCCTCAAACTCTGGCGAGCTTTTTCCAGTCACTTCCCTTTTACTTCCTAAATATTTGTCTAATCAGTTACCATTCTACATTGAAAACCTTAAGTTGCTTTATGAAAAGTGAGCTGGAGTAGATTTTTGTTAAGTCCACTGTTAATGCTTTCCACTAGTAATGGGTGGATGACTCAAGTTCTTAACCATCTGAAACTGGAGTCCTCTTGTTTCATACCTCAATAAGTTGGATCAGTGTTGATATTAATTGTTTTATGTTGCCTTTTCCAGTCTATATTGCTGTTTTCCGAGTTTTTTGCTAAAACCATCCCTCAACTATGGCTCAGGACTAGAGTACATCCTTGTGTGATCATATTGAACAAAAAATATCCTGTAACTATAAAAAAAGAGGCAAGAATCATCCTTCTGTTAATTTCCGTTCAAATCTAACAGCTGCAACCAAAACATATGTCAAGTACGTAATTTCACCCCCCCACCCACCCACCAAACAAATCTCACTGTTTTATCCTTCCCGATCATCTTGCCTTCACCCTTCACTGAAGCTTAGGCTTCTAAAACTCTATTTTTCGTTCAATGTAATAAATATTAAAATAATAAACTTTTATATTAAATAAAAGACTCACTAGAACTTTGTAGATTCAGTAATATCAGTATAAGTTAGTGTGAAAGCTATTGTATATGATATAATCGAATGCCTAAAGAATCTGCAATATCAATAATACCATTGCTGAGGATGGAAGATTGGCCGCTTAAACTTCGAGCCAGCATTTTCCTATTGTTTCACATGCTTCAACCCACAAGATTTGGTGCTTTTAAGAATGAGGAAGATGTTTAGTTTGAGAAATAGCAAAAATACTACTCCATAGAATCAAGGGCGGTGCTAGCTTTCTGCTTATGGGTACGGTCAAACTCAGTAGATTTTGTGCATACTCTGTATTTGTCTTGTGAAATTCATGAAATATCTACAAATTCTAGATAAGGTGGGTTGGTCTGATGGTAAGCACCCTCCACTTCCAACCAAGGGTTGTGAGTTCGAGTCACCCCAAGAGCAAGGTGGGGAATTCTTGGAGGGAAGGATGCCGAGGGTCTATTGGAAATAGCCTCTCTACCCTAGGATATGGGTAAGGTTTGCGTACATACTAACCTTCCCGGACCCCACTTGTGGGATTGTACTGGGTTGTTGTTGTTGTAACTTAAAGGAGCTAGAATTCCGAACCCATAAGCTTCAAATCCTGACGACGCCTCTGCATAGAATAGAATGGGCGGAAAAGCCAAAACTTATTCAATGGCTATTGTTGCATTTACCTTGTTTGTGAGGCGTGGGAAGAAAGCTCTACTTCGGGTAGCTGGGTGCATCAACCTCTTTCTTTCACAGGAGAGGGTAAGTAGTGGAAAATAGCCCTAGCTTCAATTCTTGTTCAAGAAAATAACTTATCTTGTTGCTCTAGTTGTTTTCTGAAGTTAAACATAGAATCATATAGCTTTTGAAGCCTTAGTTTCACCGAATATGGAAGAGCCGGGTAGCTTCGGGAGGGATAGAATTAGGAGTATAGGGGGATTTTGGAGAAGTCATGTGTTTGGCACAAGTTTTGGTTGTAGCTGTTAATTTCTTAACGGAAATTAGCAGAAGGATGATTCTTGCACCTTTTTTTTACTAGTTAAGGTATGTTTTTTGTTCACTATTATTACACAAGGATGTACCCTAGTTTTGAGCCATAGTTGAAGGATGATTTTAGCCAAAAACTCGCTGTTTTCCCTTAGGAAATGGGTAAACCTTATCCTTCAAGGTATGGGGCCTTCAACAAGATCAAATTGGGAACCCAGTTTTCTGTCACTGAAAGTACAGATACTTGAACTGCTAAAAAAGTACGGAAATTTCAGATGTCTGATGTCTCACGCATTTTTTCTTTCTTTGCTGGTCTTCTTCTATCTTCTCTTTGCTCTGAATGTTCTCATGATTTTTCATCTTCCCATTTAAATATTTAAAGGTAGATTCATCTTTATTAGTTGACCATTTCCTGATAAACCAAAAGATTTCATTGATGTCACACCAAGTGGAGCTTTACGAAAGTGTTGTAGCATGTACTTGAAGCCTGCCAATATCTAACCATTTATACACTGGGTACACCAATTTTGCAGCAAGGATTCAAAAGAAACAAAGAAAACTTTTGACCCTTGAATACAGACTCTCAACTCCCTAAAAAGTTGTCCTACTTCATTGTCCATATAAAAACAGCAAAATGCAAGAAGGCGAGGTTTTTTCATTTTTTTCCTTCCTACTTTTAAGTTGCTCAATCTTCACTTTTTGAGCATGCCTTGGTACATGTTAATATTACACGTATTGGATACATATTGAATGTTGAATACTGCAATTATCAATGACCTTGTCTTCCAGTTAAAATCACAATGTAATAAAAGTAGTTCGCATTCTCCTCGTGTTTTTTGTAAGCTAAGAATCATGCAATTCTTTCTTCTTAAGTTGTAAGCATTCGGTTTGGTTTGCTGCAGTGCAGTGAAATATGCTACCTTCTCTGGAGCCATAGACCTCCATAACAATTTCCACTATCAATTAGGGTTTCCACTTGGGAGAGGTAATTAGGCAGGACATGGTCAGGATGCGGATTTCCGAGGACATGACCCTTGATAGGAAAGTCTGGAGGTCTAGTATCAGGGTTGTAGGGTAGGAGCTCCTAGATTTTTCGTACTCCTTTCACGGGGTGGGCGAGGTGCGGTAGGGCCACCCATAGAGAATTAGTTTGCGTTCTCTTATGGTAGTCATTTCTGGTAGTTACTGTTTTAATATTATTATTTATGGTACGTATGTCTCGTATTAATTATTTATGCGATGTATGCTGGTGTAACTAACGTTGTTTTTGTTTTTGTTTGCCTTTCTTTCCCCTGCACCGAGAGTCGATTGGAAACAGCCTCTCTGCCCTCTTGGGTAGAGGTAAGGCCTGTCTACATATTATCCTCCCCAGACCCCACTTTGTGGGATATACTGGGTGGTTGTTGTTGTAATTAGGGTTTCCACTGCTGAGAAGCCATATTGTTGTTGGATTTAAGTTGAGAAGCATCTCGAGGATGCTCCTCTCCATATGATATTGTACTCATTTCCAAGTAACTCCTGCAGTTGTCATACTGTTTTGACAAAAAATCATTACACGTAGTTGAATTGATGGCTCAACCGGGTGAACCACTCAACAACTACTACTACTATGCCTCCGTCCCAAACCAGTTGGGGTCGGCTATATGAATTACTTCTCCATTTAACCACTCAACCTGAGAAAATATAAACTTATGGGTTTGTTTCTGGTTCGGCTTTAAACTATTCAGTGCTTACATGTCCATCTTCTTAAACTTCGAAAAGAATAGATATTTATCTACTGCAGTGCTTTTGTTGTTTCCATCATTTTGGATCCACCAAGCGACTGCAGTGCTTTTGTTGTTTCCATCATTTTGTGTACATCCTAGTTCCCGTACTTATTATATCTGTTATTCCAGTCGCTTGGTGGATCCAATAACTTCAGATTTACGAAATTATTGGATCCACCAAGCGACTGCAGTGCTTTTGTTGTTTCCATCATTTTGTGTACATCCTAGTTCCCGTACTTAAAAGTTATATCTGTTATTCCAGTCGCTTGGTGGATCCAATAACTTCAGATTTACGAAATTATTGGATCCACCAAGCGACTGCAGTGCTTTTGTTGTTTCCATCATTTTGTGTACATCCTAGTTCCCGTACTTAAAAGTTATATCTGTTATTCCAGTCGCTTGGTGGATCCAATAACTTCAGATTTACGAAATTTGAATGGGTTAGCCAAGGTGATGTGCTCCTAATCTTTATTCTCCTTTCTATAGTTACAAATTCTTAGCTTTGGACTTTCAGCTCTAGTATATCAATATATTAAAGGCATTATAATTAGACCAACCTTGCAGATAATGAGGCAAAGACGCATTGATAGGGGTGCACTGACACTTGCTTCTGCTGAAGTCAAATTTCAGATTGATACTGAAACTCATGACCCTCTTGATATCGGTATCATCCTATTCTTTTTTTAATTCTCTTTAGTTTCTTTTAGTAGCTTACTGTAAATTAGATAAAGGTGCCCTACGATCTGTCATTTGGAAAGCTCAGCAATTATATATTTGGCAGTGCTTAAGAATTGTTTTAGGGATCATTTGTTTCAGACTAGTGTGACATTAAGATTTTCTTAGCTTCAAGCTCATAGAACATATGCTGTACCAATGGCAATACCCAATTCTGGCATATTTTGAACAGATGTTGTCGAAGGTAGAAATGCATCTTTGTTCTTATCTTTTTTATTTTTGTTGTTCTTATCATCATTATTATATTATGATCATCATCATCATCATCGTCATTATTAGGTATGAGGTGTGGGGAACTGGGAATATGAATTGTCTTGAGGCAGAAACATGCGTTGCCCTGAACTTTTTTCGAGGAATATGAAGGGTTGAGTTACATGTGCAGAGGGACATAAAGGATTGATTTCCTTCTGCTGAGAGTATGAGACGTGGGATCTGTCATCACTAGTTTGATGGCTGTTTCAGGAGAACTCCAACAAGGAGACGAGCACATGTTGCCAGGGGCTTATTGCTCTTGCGGATGGAGATGTTGGTTGACTGTTCTTGACCATTATCCATTTGGAGTCTTACAATTCGCTAAGCTAATCAGCAGTAGTGCATGCTAATTCCTCATAGAGTAACTATGAGAGACTGATTTTTTTTTTTTTAAGAATGAAACTATGTGAGACTTTGAGCTTATTATAGTTTTCCGAATTCGCAACTTCTGGTAGTTCTATTACTATAGTACCTCAAGCTATCATGTGAACCCATCTGACATGCCCAGTAAGATGGAGGTTCATGAGCAGTATCCAAGGACATGGTCTTTTGCAGGGAATTTGAGACGAAGAAGATAAGCAAATGATGATCATCATTTAGTCTTCTTTGATAATTCATCTTTTTAGTTTGGGGGTCCTCTCTATTTCTGCTTGTGGGTTCGTTCCGGGTGTAGTGGTGGTGAAAGAATAAGAAAGTGAGAATAAGAGAAGGAAAGAGATTTAGTCGTTCACTTGATGATAAGATAAATACCAGACATACCTATTTTTAGAACACTCATCACATTACACATGATTAAGAGTGGCAAACATGCGGGTCGGGTCGAAAACGGGTAATGAAAACGGACAAATTATCCGAACCGGCCCATATTTAATACGAATAAAAGCGGGTTAACCGGCAGATAATATGGATTACCCATATTATCCATGACTTCTTGTATATGATCACTTTTGTATATGATCATTGGTTGAGGAACTCCCAATTTGAGGCTTTACAAATGTAAAAGTTAGACCCATTGGTTGTCCATTGGTTACTCATTGGTTGTCCATTTTCTGAATGGATAATATGGTTCTTCTCCATATTTGACCCATTTTTAAAGTTCATTATCCAACCCATTTTTAGTGGATAATATGGGTGGTTAACTGTTTTCTTTGAACCATATTGCCACCCCTACACATGATATTTGTCCCCCCCCCCCCCCCCAAAAAAAAACTGAAGGTGGGGAAACCAACATGAGTTTGCTTATTTTAAATCGGAGAAACTAAATGTTGCCTAAAAACATGTCGTAAGTCACCAGAGATGTCAGAATGCACTAGTAACCGGAATTTTGTCCGAGAAGTTGCTTCGCGGAATCGTCAGAAGAGGTCGTGCCATCTGAATGGTTACCTGAAAAGGCATGGTGCTGCTGGATTAATCATCGGAAATATGTGCAGTTCCCGCAGACAGGTGGTGCAGTCACAGAAAGAGGCCTGACATTACTGTTTCTTATTACTTAAGAACTAAATTCTTCTGATTTTCGAGCTGAAACAATTCGAAGTTAACACTTATGACAGTGATTAGAGTAGAAAACACGCAGGACTTGATATAGTAGCAGCTGTCATTATTTGAGGAGATGAGTTAGAAAATTGTGCATAGTTGTTTAAGAAGTTAAGCTGTTCTCTTCAGAAACTGTTCATGTGTTGGAGCTTCTAGTCCTATTTGCTGGTTAACTCAGCTAGTGCATGCACTTCTTGGAGAGTGAGACATGGTCTTTTATGTCTTTCCACAATTTCACGGAAGAGTTCTGCTATTGCTGTGATTACACATAGCTTTGTCGTTTGTTTTACTGTTTTGAGTTATTCGTGTAAAGCTAATTTTTGAGTTGTATGTATAGGAATGTATCAGATTCGTGAAGCAAACCAAATGGTTGAGGAGTTTATGCTTGCTGCTAATGTAGCTGTTGCTGAAAAAATCCTGAAGCATTTTCCTCTCTGCTCTCTACTAAGGTATGCTGCTATTGTTACTTAGAAGGAACATATCCGTTTGTTTAGTTTGAAGTTACATTAATTTTTAGCACATGAAGGACGTGGAAAGTGAATCATACAACATGGCAGGTTATGGATATGAGACGGGAAAATTTAGCCATCTTACACATCAGATGGCTATTCATTGTTGTCCAAAGATGGAGTACTAGAGACAGGGATTCTTGATTCCTACCCAGAACTCTGGATTAATTTAAATGTTCTGAAAACTTTGGAGTTCATGTTATGTTAGACTTACTTCAAGATAGCATGGTCAAGCGAAGCTCGGCTTTCTAGTTAATTTATTTGCTGTCATCTCTCTTTCTTGACATAATTTCAATTATTCTGCAAAAATTTGGATTACGTTTTAATGCCAGAGAGTTGTGACACTATGAAATGGCTATTAAAGCTTAACCTTTGTACTTTAATTGAATTTGATAAGCATCCAGGTTTTCATGATGCATTTTTATTTGCAGACGCCATCCTAGCCCAACCAAAGAAATGCTTGAGCCTCTTCTCCGCACAGCTGAAGCAGTTGGTCTTAGCTTGGATGCGACATCGTCCAAAGCATTGGCTGACTCTCTGGATCGGGCCGTGGTGAGTTGTGGCTGTCATCGAACCTGATGTGCATAGTGAAATCTGAAAATTAAAGCATGAAGTTCATTACTACCACTATATTTCCAAAGAGGTTTTAGCGATAAATCAAGTTGAAAATCGCAGATGCGTTCACAATCTGCATGTGGCAACTCATTTTTGGCTGGGCCCAGCTTGTCCATTGTTGAGCTTAGCTGAGCTGAGCTGAGCTGAACAAGCTTCGAGCCGATTGGATGTAGGCATGCTGACCTAGACAAGAAATGGGTTCCATCCCTCTCCATACAAGCTCCCCGGAACCCTAACCTTCCATTTTGCCGCAGACAAGCTTCCTAGAACCTTAACTAATTTTTCCAATTGCTTTAATGGGTACGCACATGACCTATTTCTTGGTCCGCCTCTCATTCCCTTTCACTTTGTATTAAAACCACTCATGAGGAAAAGATTCACTATTTACTACTCTCATCTCCATTCAATTGATTGACGATGGAATGAACAACTAACTTTACAATTGGCTTTCTCGTATACACCAAATTCTCGTTTGGTGTCCCGCTATTAGGACACCACAATCAATCCTTAGCCTTCTATAACGAACAGAAGGAAATCAATACCTATTATTCGCTTCTCTCCAACCTATCTTTTGAATCTTGATGCTGATATCTTGGGCTCTTTGCTCCTTATGATGAGATCTATTAATATGCACTATGTTGCTACTTCATTCATAGCGGGAGCTTAGTTCACCGGGCTGCCCTTTTTTTTTATGTTGCTACTTCATTCATCTTCTACGACTGTAGTTTCATTGGCTCTCCCAACTCCCCAATATGTAATTAATAAGTGAAATGTCATATTTTCTTATTTGCAAGATGTGCTTTGTTGGCTTCGTAGAATAAAGTTTGTTTGCAGATTTAAATGAATTGTCAGGTTAGAAATTATTAGGATTTTTATTTCAATTTCGGCTTCCTTAAATTGGAGCATAGAGCTTGTGGCAGATCAATTCTTGATGTTCGAGCTTTTGCGGCTTAATGCCAAGCCGTAAGATTCTCCAATCAAGCTGACGTCGAGTCATGGAATTTTAGGTCAATCTGTCTCAATCCTAACCTTAAATGGTTGAGGCTCGACTCGGGCTCACTATCGAGCATCCTAATTTTTACTGTTAAGATATTCAGTATCATATCTTTTGTAACGCAAGATGCTCACTGTACTTTTTGGGCAAACATAAGGTACTTAAATGATGTGTTTAGCTCACAAACGAAGGTAACTTGATGAAAAACTATTGGTTTTTCTTCAAAATAAAAGGGAATATAAAAAATAAATAAAAGGAAATATCAAGAAAAACATGATTACCTTCACTGATTCTTATTTTGGCTTGTTTGTTATTTCTTGAACATTTGCATTTGTCCTTGACTAAAATGCCCTTAATTTATATTGTATAGAATTACATAGGTCAATTTGGCTCAACATTAACAGAAGGACTGCTTTTACTGAAAAGTAGAAATCGGCGACTTAATAGCCAAGAAACATTGAATAGGAATGATGTTGCACTACTCAAAGTAGTTTAGGGACGTCTAGTTCCATTGTGTTCTTGTGGCGTTCATATGCTAACTTCCTATCTTCTCCTTAGGGTGATGATCCATACTTCAACAAGCTGATTCGGATTCTGGCAACCAGATGCATGACACAGGTTCCTTCTTGGTTGATTTGACAGATCCCCTACTTTTGAAAATATCAGGCAATTTCTGAGTTAGTGTTGCTTTTGGTACGCATTTTCAGGCAGTTTACTTCTGTAGTGGAGACCTTAGTCCTCCGGAATATATTCATTATGGTCTTGCCTCTCCACTTTATACTCATTTCACCTCACCCATTAGAAGATATGCTGGTTAGTAAAAGTTATCATCCATTTATAGTGACGAAGTGCAATGGATGTGATCAATCATGACCCTCTTATATTATCTTGCATTGCAGATGTAATCGTTCATCGGTTGCTTGCTGCATCTTTGGGAATATATAAGCTTCCTGGTGTTTTCCAAGATAGACCCAAGCTAACTAGTATTTCGGACAGTAAGTACTGCTTTTCATTATGCTTGGTATTCGTTTTAAATGCACTTGACTTTTAGTATATGGAGTAATATGAGCTTACCTTTCTAGTAAAGCTTGTTCTTGATCAAATGGGCCTTTGGTTGCAATCTTTTCAGAGGTAGATCATAGAAGTTTGTATTGATGGTTTATGTTTTCTCCTCCACTTGAGTGAATAGTTACTTAGCAATAACTTGAGTACTTTTTGGTCCCCAAGGCTTCAGTCTAGTGGTAAGAGCGAAACACATGATGTGTGAGTTAGGTGCACGTCACAGACTCGAACCCTGCTGCAAACAGATGCCTGGTGGAGAAGGGTAGATGGGTAGGCCATTATCCACCGAGTTTCAAATCATGCGCCATGGCAGTCGAGGATTATCGGTTATTGAAATACTTAGAGTACTTTTGCTAAAGCCCGTATGTTCAACGTAAATGATCTACTTGTGCAGTGTCATTGTTCTAGTATTTGTGCTATTGCTGAACCTTGGACATTAAAGGGTTTAAACTTATATTGACTAGTGGAAGGAAATAAAAGGAAGAAAAGGAGAGGTCTTCCTTATAGGAAAAACCAGACTCCATTCACTAGTTTCACATTTTGTTTGGTTATGTTTGCTCATTCCCGTTCTGGAACAGATCTAAATTATCGGCATAGGAATGCTCAGATGGCCAGCAGAGCATCAGTAGAGCTCCATACCCTCATTTTCTTCAGGAAGCGGTATGAAAGGGCCTCTTCTTGGTTCCTCTCCCCTCTTTGTGTCCTCCCATAATCTCATTCTCATTTCTACTTGTCCATGCTTGTGCAGGCCAACAGATACCGAGGCGAGAATTGTGAAAATAAGATCCAATGGCTTCATTGTCTTTGTGCCCAAGTACGGTACCCCTTGTACAGTTCTATCTGCCATACTGCTTTAACTTGCATACTTCATTCGCGTTAGCTGTTGGATACTCATGTTCGTGTTAAAAAAACCTTTGCAGGTATGGTATTGAAGGGCCTGTTTACTTGACATCAAAAGGCGAAAATGCAGGGGAGTGGTTAGTCGATGAGAAACAACAGAGAATACGGAAGGTTGATGGGAGTGTCTCTTATGGTGTGCTTGGAACAGTGAGGATTCATATGGAGGTTGTTGAGCCTCAGCCTAATCGGCCTAAACTCCAATTTACCCTTGCATGAGACCCAAATCTTTACCAAGTGGCGGTAACGGCTCCACTCCTAGGCCAATAGAGCTCTTGCTTTAGGCCCCAAAATTATTTTTACTAGATATAAAAATATGTAATTTAAATGATTTTTAGAGTGTTTTAATGATGAGTAAATCTGTTTAACCATTTGTTGTCGGCTTGTTAACAATCACATATCATATAATTTTTATTTAATGATAATACTATTTCTGGTGATTTGTTTGAGGTGATTATAGACGAAATCGAGGTTCTTAATAGACTCGTTTCAAGCTAATCAGGCTGCGATACATTCCACATTAGAATTAAAAGTTCTAGGAGAAACTGTGATTAAAATTAATCTATGTTATGTATTTAATTAGATAAAGACGTGATTATTTTCAAAAATGTCTACTGATTATAGAATAAATTGAATAGTTGCCTCTGTTGGTTGAAGTTTTTAAATTTATAAAATCTTATTTAAGATCAACAATGTTTCAAGGAAAAATGCACTAAATGAATTGACTGTATCATCATTTGAAAAGAAAACTTCCAGTCTTTTCAGGTGACTTCTAACATGTTTTCAGGTAGTAATATTTATTTTTATATTGCTTTTAAAAATAAGTAAATTCAATTTGGTTTTCCCACCTTGAATTTGAAGGGGCATGTTAAAAGCAATGATATATATTTGTCATAAATAAATGTAAAACAACATACAAGCTCTCTCATGGAGCTGGCACTGAGAGCTTGTCGACTTTTAGCAATCAACTGAGGCACGACGTTGATTTAAATCAAAGAATTGTAACGCAAAATAAAAATAAAAAATAAAATCGCTACTTCCACTATCTAAAATTTGTATGCCTATATTCTATAAGATATTTTCAAAAAGCACAAAATATTTATTCTGTCTACGGGAGTCCAAGATGATTGTCGTCTTGATTAAGGACTATATCATGACAAAAGCCACATGAAAACAGTGGACCACATGGTGAGTGCAAGTGCTGCTACTAAGTAAGTCCACATGAATAGTACCGAACACTCTTCTTGTGCTACATCAAATAATTGTGTCATTGTTCCTGCATTTTTTAGTTAATGAACAACAATATTAGTAAGTCAAATAAAACCATAAACATCAGCTTAATTAGTTTGTTGTATGTTAAATTAAGTAGTAATGACATGTTAAACGTACCGATATTCATGGCAGGAGGGACAGTGTATTGAAGCATTAACACAAAATGGTATAGAGGATCTGCTGGTAGGAACCCTAAATTGGCTGCTGCTTTAACCATTCCAATCCCTATCAATGGACTCAATATATACCTTACACTCACTACTGCTATTATGATCAATGGTTTTACTTGTGCCTTCCTCAATCCTGTCAAATTGGCAAAGCAAAAAGTTTTATGAAGTTAAAGAATTAAGTAAACCTCAAAGCAAATACGAGAGACAAATATCATTTAAGCTATATGATATTTAGAGGCAAATTCAGTATTTAGAGTTAAAAATGTATTTTTTTTTGTTGACATTATGTGTGCATAGCTTGAGCGTAAAGTAATAGGTTCGGTTGAACCCATTGACCCACCCTAGATTCGTCTGTGATGACATTTACTACGACAGTATATTGCATTGGGAGGATAAGACATTAAGTTATCTTTTACCTTGGGTGAGGTTGCCTCCAAGTATAAGGGTGATGCATGGAATGGTTCCATCTCTGACAAGATAAGAATTCAACATGTCATTTGACTAGAGAAAAGAGAAAAACAATATGGGAATGAAATTAAATGAGATCATAGGAGGAAATAATTATATTAATCTTACCAAATATTGGTGAAAAGAATTGGGAAATATAGTACTTACCCAAGTAATTTGACAGAATCTTGAATAACTCTAAGGGGAGCAGCGTCACCAATCACCAGGTTTTTCAACCATGTCACAGACCCAAACAGAAATCCTACAATCTGAATTTACCCAAAAAAATCCAAAGATAAGTAAGAACAGAGGCGGACCTATTTACAGAGAAGAGGTGTCACCAAACCCGTTAACCTCGGAAAAAAATTCTAGATATATATGTTACAAATGATTATATATTTTGCCTAGACCCTTGAGATTAATAGTCCATGGGGCATTGGCAGAACAATCCACTGAGTCATCGCCTTCAAATCGTGGGTCCGCCTCTAAATAAGAATAATGTTTAATAGTAGCATGTTTCTGGAAACCCCAAGTGAAAATCAGAAGTAGAGAGTGAATATAAAGTAGAACTTACAGCTCCAAGAGTTGGAGGTGCAGTTAGCTCTTCCAAGAAAGTGTGTAAAACTCCTACTATTTTGCTCCATGTTGATACTTTCTTTGGCTCCATCTCTGCTGCTTTACATGGTTTCTGATAGTTATATTCATCGATCGATTAGAAATTTAAGTATTAACCAAATTATTATGACTTGTTAGAGAGTAGACAGATACAAAGGTGTGTGTACATATATATATGTAGCTTACAGTTTGATTTTCAGTGGATTTTGTCACACTAACAGGAAGATGATCTTGAGCATTATTATCAAGAAGGTAAGACTTCTCATTTGTATCTAAATCCTTGTTTGGTTCCTTAAATGATTCTTCCTCTGCTGCTTTTAGTGCTTTAAATTTCAAAGACGAACTTCGTATTAGCTGATAAGTGTATGTCCATATGTAGAAACCACCAAGCTACAAAATCAAGAAAATTGGATGTTGATATTTATTTGGAACTTAAATTCAAGGCTTAGATATATCATAAAGGGATATGTATAACAAACTTACTGCCATGGAAAAAGAGGCATAGGACAATCCAACAGAAGCACAAACTCTATGATCACCAAATGGACTACCATCTTCTTTGCACATTGCAGGAATCACAATCAATAGAAGATTTCCCAAGTTTCCTGTTTGTCAAAATAATATTAGAAACTTTTACAATGTCGCGGGGTTTGGGTTTGGTGGTGGTGCAGGGGGAGGGGGGTGGAGTTGAAGCTACATGTCTTAAAGAATCACCCTTCGTCAAATAAATTATATTGAGTATACAGGTAAAATATTAGGTTTTAGAGGTATATAACATCTACTGAATACCCTTTGTTGGAATTTTATTTTTTTCATTTCTTTCAAGTTTGAACAAGAGTTTTTGGCTTCGCCAAATTTTGGCAATATTTTTATGATGAAGTACCTGAGGAGCAAGTAGCAATTATGAGACCTTCTAAATGAGGTTTTGGTTTCAGTATTTTCACAGCTATCCATCCAAGAATCCCTCCAAATAGAAAAGTTAGCCCAACATTTACAGGCATAAACCACCTGTGTGAAGACCATAATTAATTAGAATAAAACCTACACTATCGTTAATTAATAAGATTTGGTTATAAACAACGTATGGATAATTTTGTTTTCCCCCTTTAAGGGATTGTTGACCATGGTCAAAGCTTGAAAACTATTTGTTGATTAAAGCATTATCAAAAAAATGTTTATGAAAAGCATATTATATTAATGTGGTACCATGAGATGATATCTTGAAAGGTGACACTCTCTGCCAAACTTGCGAACATTAGGGATGGCGTAAATGCCACAAACACTATCTGCAGTGATACATTTATAATATTAATAATTCAAGTTAAAAAGTTGATAAAATTCCAACAAGTTAGGAGATGGGAAAGTAAAAAACAAATATATCCAAATCATGTAGTAGGAGACAATGCATTTCATATGTTTCTTTCTTTCTTTTTTGTCAAAAATAAACTAATATTATTACTACTACATAGCTCGAGTCTTCTAGAAAACATAGTACATAAACAACAATTTTCTATATGTCTGTTTAAAGCTATACTTAAACCGAACTAACTTATTTTACACTAACAATATAAACATACGACAACAACTCAATAAAATTCCACAAGCAAGTGATTTGGGGAAGGTAGCGTGTATGCAGACCTTACCCCTACCTCGATGGATCGGAATAGAGAGGCTATTTTCGATAGAAGAGGCGGATCCGGGATTTGAAGTATATAAGTTTCTATTGTAATATCAAATGAATATACTATAAAAACTGGGTTCACATTTATATACATATTTATACATTTATTGATACTTAATGGATTTATTAATAAAAATATACGGTCTACGCAAAAGTTACTGGGTTCCTGGGAACCAGTAACTATACTCTACATCCATCACTGCCGATACACCCTCGGCTCAAGAAAACAAAAAATACGAAATAGATAATATATCATCCGTACCAGCAACAAAAATCATAGAGATAATAATAACCAGTAAAGAAAAACAGGAGAATAACAATGTAAACTTATTACGCTACAATTTAACCTATATATAGAAGATTATTTTCTTATTTTCAAGAATTATGTACTACTGAATACTTCTTATGGGTAGTTACGATAATTACTTTTAGGTGACCTAATAATTTTTTTCTTTTACGTGTTGTCGGTGTATAAATATTAAACTCTTACGATATAAACGTCGAAAAATATCTTCATAAAAGTAACAAGAGATAACTTACTTTGTTAAGGGACTTGCGGGCATCAGCAGGAAGTAACTTGAGATAATCAGTAGCCATTACAGCACCTAATACACTTATTATAAGAACCTGTAGTATTGGCATGGATGCCACCTCTAATAATGTCCAAAAACCCATCTTTTCTTTTTCTTTTTGCAAAAAATTGTAGCTAGAAATGACTATGAACGAACAATTAGATTGCTGTCTGATCTCTTCTGCTTTTCTAGTTGCAAAAAATGCCTAACTATTGAGTTTCACAAAACTGGTTTTTAGTATGTTTATAACGTACGAATGTCTCTAACTAACGGTTCAAATACAAAATAGGACGAAATCCTGCAAGTACCAGAAACAAAAAAACAAAAGGTTAGTTCGTGCAATGGTATATTAGGAGTAATAAATAAGCCAAAAAAAAAAAAAGATTAATAATGAAGTAATTAAGAAAAGTACAGTTCTATAGGAAAGAACCAGGAAACTACATTTCCTTGTCATGACATGGACTTTGTGTTTAAACACATTTCCACTTATTTAATTAATCAATCCCTTTCGATGTATAAATCACCGTCAATAACAACAACAACAACAATCCAGTATATGCAAAGGCAAATTTAGAATTTAAATGCTATGAGTTTAACTTTTTAGATTTTTAACATTGCACCCATTATATATTTAAAGTTATGGGTTCAAATCTATTATTTTTGCAATTTTAATAAAATTTTACATATAAATTTCTACTCCGTGTCAAAATTTATGGATTCTATTGTACTCGTAACTCTTACACTGCATCCGCCTCTGGTAGTGTGTACGCAGACCTTACCCTTACCTTAGGGTAGAGAGCTTAAAACTGCATCCGCCTCTAGCATGGGCGAAGCTACGAAGCTTCAAGGGTGGTCAGTTGACCACCCTTCGTCGAAAATTTATATAGTATATATAGGTAAAATATTAGATTTTAGTGGTATATAACATATATTGAACACCCTTTATTGAAATTTTTTTATACTTCTTTCAAGTTTGAACACCCTAAATGAAATTTCTGGCTTCGCCACTGGCCTCTAGTAGTGTGTACGCTGACCTTACCCCTACCATGGAGTAGAGAGGCTGTTTCCAAAATAGACTCTCGGCATCCTTCCTTCCAAGAACTTGCCACCTTGCTCTTGGGGAGACTCGAACTCACAACCTCTTGGTTAAAAGTGGAGGTTGCTTACTATCACAATAACCCCTCTTGTCTAAATTTGAGCACTTCTAATTACCTTTCAGGTTAGAGGCAGATTTAGGATTTAAATTATATGGGTTCAATTTTTAAGGTTTTTAACATTGAACTCATTATATTGTTAAAAATTAAGGGTTCATATCTACTATTTTTAATATTTTAATAAATTTTGACACATAAATTTTTACTCAAAATTTATGGATTTTGAACACGGCTAATCAACCCTACATTCGCCCCTGTTTCAGCTGTTAATTCTTTGACAAATAAAGTACAAATACAAGTGTTAGCAATAGAAACATACATATAAAACAAATTAGCTGTAGGATCAAAATCATGATTTGAAAGAAAGTATTGGAGGTGTGGCTCCATAATAACCATACGAGTTTGTCTCCCAATTCCTACACGACCATGCACGCCAACCTCTATTTTTTTAGCTTTTTTTTTTTTTTTCCATTTTTTGGTTCAAATTCATGATTAGACTCTAAACCAAGTTTCGGCAGAGACATAACAATAATAATACTAATACTAATAATAATAATAATAATAATAATAATAATAATAATAATAATAATAATAATAATAATAATAATAATAAGGGTGGGAGATAAAGTTGTGGTTGGTACGACGAAAGTTATTTTTGTTCTTGGTAATTTGGTTGAGTAGACTAAATTTTGTTTTGGGAAAGATAAAGTATACTACTAAAGATTAAGAATAATTTTTAAAAAATTGGAAATTACTTTTTGATGAAAATTTTAAATTTAATAATAATAATGTCCAAGTGTTAGATTGAATAAGTAGTATGAAATTAAAAGTCAAGAGGAAAATCACTTCCCCCATAATTTAGGAGAATCATTTCTCCTTTTGATGAAGAAATGTTTAAACCTTTTTGTGATAACAACGCTCGATCATACCAAATACATAGTGTTTTAGTAATTTGAGTCCAACGTTTCGAATTGAGTTCCTTTTACTCCCTACTCCCATGTCTCTCGCGATTCTCTTATGCATACTACTTAAGAAATAATAGTTTTTGACTACTTTACTCTTATTAAATATTTTTAATTTATGTGTCATCTCTATCAATAACATTATCCATATTTTTACTAAATATGATTGCAATTGATTACTGAAGGTAAAAAAGAAAAAATATAATTAATTTTATCTTGAACTTCTAAAATAACAAGTAATTTAAGCCAACTATTTTTAGTATAACCACAACACATATTATGCGAGTAATTAGGAGTATATAAAAGGCACAGAACCTTTCCACAAGAAGAACAAAAAAGAAGGTACAAAAGCCAATCACAAAATTAAAATTACTTAAATTTTTTGGGAAACTCAATATCTTTGTTTTCTGGGTGTATTAACTTGAAAAAAATATAATGTATTTAACGGGGTTTTGCCCCCCAAAGCTTTAATTAACTCTCCCCAGTTATTTTTGTATAATTAGAATTTAGAAGAAGAAACCTGTATAAACCATATTGCCTCAGACATAGGCTTATTGGTTTAACTCAAGGAACCTTTTCATTACCAAAATGTCAGGAAAATGTCACGTTTGTGACAGGTATTAATCTTCTTCGTTTTTGCCACCCAAAATTGGTTATTTCAACTTTTAGAGAAAACATTTCCACCTCTATAATAAATTAAGAATAATAATTAACTATATTCCTCAGCTCATGTTCTTGAACAAGGAGGACCCATAAATTTTAATATTCTGTTTTTTTTTCATGCATAAATCATAAAATTCTGTTAATGCTAGCCATCTTTCGTTTTTAATAGCCAAAACAGAATACAAAAGAAAAAATTCTAACTGCAGCAACAAGAAATAATATCCATGCATGCATCTTAATTTCAAATTTTAAAACAAATTCAAAATCAGCCCACCAAAAAAGATCAAATAAGAAAAGAGAAGAAAAAGTAGCAGGAAATATAAGAGACGAACCTGGAATTCTATATATCCAATTTATGTTTTTTTGACAAAATTGAATCTTGAAAATCCGACGACCGAGAAAGAAAAAAAAAGCGTCGACGTCGTCGGAGAAACAAAGAAGAGTTGGATTTTTTGAGATATAGAAGAATGAAAAAAATGTAATACAACTCCAATTGTAGCGGACCTTCTTATATATATGAGTGGTGGCTGGTGACACTTGTTGTAATACGTAATCCGTGACAACTTTACATACTTAGTAAGTAATTATTAGTTTAATTTTATAATTTTAATTTCTTGCAAATGATACAGCTAGCTCTCGGGTATGAATAATTACTTAGTTAACTGATATGGTCCGTGTTGGACTCAAACTCTACGTACATGAACGGAAAAATGGGTTGGCATAGAACATTTTGATTAATGACTGGCTATTGATCTAGGACCATTCATGAGACAAAAGCACAATCCGACCTGGAAAAGGATTATAGTAATTTAATTTAATTTGTAATAACGGTATGATACTAATATTATAACTTAATAAGGGTGCTGACTCTACATGACATGTATGTAATTTATTTCTTATAAATAATATGGCCCAATAAGTTAAGGCTCATAATTAATATTTAATTAATGAATAAATCTCATCCGTCCGATTGGTTACTTGATGGACGTACCAGATTAAATGAAAATCTCTATAAATTGGTCCTTTCCCCACCCATTAGGGTTACTGCTTTTCCTCTCTTCCATCTCTAAAGTCGGCGGTAACGAAAGTTGGGGCAAGGGGCGAGAAACCTATTTACCAATTAACGCTTCCGCTTCAAGATAATGGATCCCGCTTCAGGTATGTTTTTCAATTACGATTATATGTAAGATTATCATGTTCAAGATCCTGGTGTGACTTATGTTTATGCTTACATGTGGTATCAGAGCCTGGGTTTTTGAACTGTTAATCTTCATTATAAAATTGATTCAGACTAATTGTTTAACCCATTGATTTATAAAGTTTGCGTTGAATTTGGTGTGAAATTAAGCATGCTTAAAGATCTGACCAATTAATGCTCTTTCACTATTTCCTTATTTCAACGTGTGTATTGAATTAAGGTACTTCTTACTAATACAATAAAGTAGGGTTGTATATTTTTAAAGCGGCATAGGTGATGAATAATGAACGAAGTCTTATGTAATGCTTCTCTGTCGTTTGAACATTAAAGCAATAAGGTTTCTTTGCTAAAGTCCCTGGAATGTACAAACTTTGCATATAAATCCTACGTTATACAAGTGTTGTGATCCTTATATTAGTTTTAAACAATAACTAATGTTTGTTCAGGAATCTAAACGTGTGGGATTAAATGACTCCACAATCTCACCAGTAAAATAACGTGACTTTTGAAGTAGATATTTTGTCTCGTGTTGCTAAGCCCATAATGAATTGTTTTAGTTTTGTTTTAAACGCCAGTTATTAATTAATTGATGTATGTGATTAATGTTATATGGTTTGTTAGTCAACAAAGTGGCCAAACTAGATTGTTTAAAGTATTCACATGCATAAAAATATTATGATCCCTATTTTGTGTGTGCACTTATGTTATATAGTTTGTTAGTCACCAAAGTGGCCAAACTAGTTTGTTTATGAAAATATGCATACATAAAATTATAGTTTATCCATGAAATTAATGAAATACCTATAATTTAAAATTAGTGGATAAATTAATTTTTACTATTGCTAGAACTTAAGGATTTACCCAAAGGTGAATCAATTATTCTATGAATAGTGAATATGATGAGGTAAAATTAATATTCTTAGTCAAATATATATTGTTTGTCCAAAGATGGCATATATATTTGGTTAAAAATATTTAAATACCTATTAATGACTAAATGACATTTAAATTATGATAGTGTATCGTAGTATTTACCCAAAGGTGAACTGCGATATGCTTTAATTGTTTTGTTGAATCCATATTGATTTGTGAGCATGTATTATCTATTTTGCAGCTATTCCTTTTCATTCGCTTGCTCGTCTGTTACTATGTTCAATGGATTGAACTTCTCTGAATGGCGTGAGCAAGTCCAGTTCCACTTAGGTGTGATGGATCTTGACTTGGCTCTGCTGAATGATAAGCCCGCTGCCATTATTGATTCGAGCAGTGCGGATGAGAAGTTATTCCATAAAGCATGGGAACGCTCTAACATGCTAAGCCTTATGTTTGTGCTAATGAATATTGCCAACAACATTAAGAGTACTATTCCGCAAACAAAAAGTGCCAGGGAATACCTGAAGTTTGTGGAAGAACGTTTTCGTTCTGCAGATAAGTCTCTCGTTGGTACACTAATGGCTGAACTCACGACCATGAAGTTTGATGGGTCGCGTAGTATGCAAAATCATATCATCGAGATGACTAACATTGCAGCAAGACTTCAGACCTTGGGGATGAAAGTGGATGACTCCTTCTTGGTTCAGTTTATTCTGAACTCGTTACCTCCTGAGTATGGACCTTTACAAATTAACTATAACACTATTAAGGATAAGTGGAATGTTAGTAAATTGTCCAGTATGCTTACTCAGGAGGAGTCACGACTTAAGAAACAAGGGAGTCATTCAATTAACCTCATGGGTCAAGGAGCCGGTAAAGGACTTAAAGTGAAGGCCAACAAGTTCAAGAAGAAGAAAGCACCTGCTAAAGCTCAACAGGATGCTAACAAGGAACATAAGGCAGATACGTGTCGTTTCTGTCACAAGGAAGGACACTATCAGAAAGATTGCCTGAAACGTAAAGCTTGGTTCGAAAAGAAAGGTACAATTAGTGCTTTTGTATGTTTCGAATCAAATTTAGTAGAAGTTCCTAATAATACTTGGTGGCTTGATTCAGGTGCAACTGCTCATGTATATACTACATTGCAGAGATTCCGATCCAAACCACAAATCCAAATAAGGATTTCTTGTTCATGGGAAATCGTATGAAGGCTCCAATTGAAGGCATAGGGACTTATCGTTTGATCATGGAGACCGGACGTCACCTTGATCTATTACAGACTCTTTATGTACCTTCAGTTTCTAGGAATTTGATTTCTCTTTCAAGACTTGATGTTTCTGGATTTGATTTTAAGTTTGGAAATGGATGTTTCAATTTATATAAAAATGCTATTTTTTATGGTTCTGGTTTTCTTAGTGATGGTTTATATAAATTGAAACTCGATATTGGTTTTTCTGAATCCCTTCTTAATATTCAACATAATGTTGGAATTACACGTAGTTCACTAGATGAAAGTTCTGCTTACTTGTGGCACAGACGTTTGGGTCATATATCCAAAGAAAGGTTAGAGAGATTAGTAAAGAATGAGATTCTTCCGAATCTAAATTTTACTGATCTTACTATATGTTTGAATTGCATTAAGGGAAAGCAAACCAAGCATAGTAAGAAAGGTGCCACAAGAAGCACCCATCTTCTTGAAATTATACACACCGATATTTGTGGACCCTTTGATGTTCCATCTTTTGGTGGAGAAAAATATTTTATCACCTTTATCGATGATTTTTCACGTTATGGATACATCTATTTGCTGAAAGAAAAATCTCAAGCAACAGATGCTCTCAAGGTGTTTGTTAATGAGGTTGAAAGGCAATTAGATAAAAAGGTGAAAATTATTAGGTCGGATAGAGGTGGTGAATATTATGGAAAATATAATGAGTCAGGACAATGTCCAGGTCCATTTGCAAAGTTCCTCGAGGAACGTGGCATATGTGCACAATATACTATGCCAGGAACACCTCAACAAAATGGTGTTGCAGAAAGGCGTAATCGAACACTTATGGACATGGTTAGGAGCATGATAAGTAATTCCTCGTTACCCAAATCATTGTGGATGTATGCTCTTAAAACCGATGTATATTTATTAAACAGGGTTCCTAGTAAGGCAGTTCCAAAGACCCCTTTTGAACTGTGGACAGGAAGGAAACCTAGTTTAAGGCACCTGCATGTTTGGGGTTGCCCAACGGAAGCTAGAGTCTATAATTCACAAGAAAAGAAATTAGATTCTCGAACAGTAAGTGGTTACTTTATTGGTTACCCAGAGAAATCTAAAGGGTATGTGTTTTACTGTCCAAACCATAGTTCAAGAATTGTTGAAACCGGTAATGTAAGATTCATTGAGAATGGTGAAGTTAGTGGGAGTGTTGAAAAGCAAAGTGTGGAAATTAAAGAGGTAAGGGTCAATATTCTATTACCCAGAAATATGCCTACTTCCACACAAATACCAAATATTGTTCCAGTTGTTGAAGAACACTTTGACAACGCCAAGCAACATTTGGGTGAAACACTTCACGAAGAAACTAACTCACAAATATCTGACACAAATGAACCACAAGAAATGCCATTAAGAAAATCTCAAAGAGTTAGAAAATCGGCTATTTCGGATGATTACGTGGTTTATTTGCAAGAGTCGGATTTTGATATTGGTCTTAATAAGGATCCGGTTTCATTTTCACAAGCCATAGAAAGTAATGAGTTCTGACAAATGGATTGATGCCATGAAGGAAGAGTTAAAATCCATGGAATACAATAAAGTCCGGGATCTCGTTGAATTGCCTGAAAGTTCTAAAAGAATCGGGTGTAGATGGGTCTTTAAGACCAAACGCGATTCAAATGGCAATATTGAGAGATATAAAGCCAGACTTGTTGCCAAGGGTTATACTCAGAAAGGAGGCATTGATTATAAAGAGACCTTTTCACCGGTCTCAAAGAAAGACTCGTTAAGAATTATTATGGCTTTGGTGGCTCATTATGATTTTGAGTTACACTAAATGGATGTGAAAACTGCCTTTCTTAATGGAGATCTCGAGGAGGAAGTGTATATGGACCAACCAGAGGGTTTCGAAACTAAAGGGAAAGGTCAAATGGTGTGTAAACTGAAAAAGTCAATATATGGACTTAAACAAGCCTCACGGCAATGGTATATAAAGTTCAATGATACCATAACATCTTTTGGATTTGTGAAAAATACCGTTGATCAGTGTATATACCAAAAGATCAGTGAGAGCAAGTTTATATTTTTAGTCCTATATGTTGATGATATTCTACTTGCTGCTAATGACTTAGGCATATTGCGTGAGACTAAAGATTTTCTCTCTAAGAATTTTGAAATGAAAGATATGGGTGAGGCATCCTATGTGATAGGAATAGAAATATTCTGTGATAGTTCACAAGGATTATTGGGATTGTCTCGGAAAGGCTATATCGAAAGAATTCTTGAGAGATTTAACATGAACAATTGTTCAGCAGGAATTGTTCCAATTCAAAAGGGGACAAATTTAGTCTCATGCAATGTCCCAAAAATGATGTAGAGCGAAAAGAAATGGAATCAATTCCTTACTCTTCTATTGTTGGCAGTCTGATGTATGCCCAGACTTGCACAAGACCGGATATTAGCTTTGCGGTCGGAATGTTAGGAAGATATCAGAGTAACCCAGGAATTGATCACTGGAAAGCTGCAAAGAAAGTTTTGAGGTACCTGAAAGGAACGAAGGATTACATGCTCATGTATAGGAGATCCAAGCATTTGGAAATTGTTGGATACTCGGATTCAGATTTCGCTGGATGTATTGACACTAGAAAATCCACGTTTGGTTATTTGTTCCAATTAGTTGAAGGAGCAATATCGTGGAAGAGTGCCAAACAGTCTGTCATTGCTACATCCACGATGGAAGCAGAATTTGTGGCATGTTTTGAGGCCACAATTCATGCATTATGGTTGCGAAACTTTATTTCAGGACTTGGGGTTGTCGACACCATTACCAAGCCGCTGAAAATTTACTGTGATAATTCTGCAGCAATATTCTTCTCCAAGAACGATAAGTACTCCAAAGGTGCCAAGCATATGGAATTAAAGTACTTTACCGTCAGGAGGAAGTTCAGAAACAAAGAGTGTCACTTGAGCATATTAGAACAGATCTCATGATTGCAGATCCGTTAACGAAAGGTTTACAACCAAAGATATTTAAAGAACATGTACATAGAATGGGTCTTGGTTGTATTTACGACTGATGTATTTATGATGTTTTGACACTCTGAGCTCATTTATATGTTTCTGATATACATTAGTGATTTTCTGTTTCTCATAATGGTGTGCACATTATTGTTTTGAGATATTACGAGATAAGTCTCAAGGAGACATTATTGTGGACCATAAAAATTTTATAGCTTATGAACCTGATACGGTAAATTACTAATGTTGTAGTATATGGAAGGGAGTATGTAGACAAATTATGTATAACCGCCATAACTCACATTTACTAGTTTATCGTATTATGGTATTTATGATGGACATTATAGAAGAGATTTGTTTATGCGCAACTAATGTTCCTATATTAAATATTAATATTATGTGATTATTGGGCCAAGTGGGAGAATGAAATTTATTTCTTATAAATAATGTGGCCCAATAAGTTAAGGCCCATAATTAATATTTAATTAATGAATAAATCTCATCCGTCCGATTGGTTACTTGATGGACGTACCAGATTAAATGAAAATCTCTATAAATTGGTCCTCTCCCCACCCATTAGGGTTACTGCTTTTCCTCTCTTCCATCTTTAAAGTCGGCGGTAACGACAGTTGGGGCAAGTGGCGAGAAACCTATTTACCAATTAACGCTTCCGCTTCAAGATAATGGATCCCGCTTCAGGTATGTTTTTCAATTACGATTATATGTAAGATTATCATGTTCAAGATCCTGGTGTGACTTATGTTTATGCTTGCAATGTAATTCTGTTGAATGCAAATCCAAATTGGCTGCTGCTGATAAGTTAATTTTTGAGTTGTTTAGATTTTTCGCACACAAGGAAAAATAGGAGAAATTGAATTCCTACTATTAGATTCTGCCTCCGTTTTTAAAAGCTTATTAATATTAATATAATCGAAAAGTCTTGAACATTCTAAATTGATGGCGGTACATCAGCTAATTGCGTTCTTTGTCCGTCTCGGACATGTAGATATATATATATATATATATGACTACGTAATTAGTGGGGAAGTCATGAATTTTTTCAACGGTATTCAAAATTAAAATAAGTAAAAAAATATCCAATACATATTATATACCTCTAAAGTCTAATATTTTATTTATATAAATAGTGAAATTTTCCGACAAAGGGCCCAAGTGTGCCTTCGCCCTGTACGTAATAATAATAATTTGATTATCATTTATGCGATTCAACTGTTAAAAAAGAAAAGAGGTTAATCAATGATAAGATAGGTTTTACATTGCCACGTGTCTATCCAACGTCTACATGTTTTCAGCAAAACATTGTTTGTGTAAATGTATTTAATTTATCTTATAATATAATGTATTGTAACAAATTATTTTATATATAGTTTTAAGTTACAATTGTATTATTACTCCATGAATAATTGTCAGTAATTATATTATTTTAGGTGAACTAATAGTAAAGCAAATTATACATTACGTTGTTAACGGATGTGTATGTGATGAATGTGGAAGTGTACAAGCAAAGAAGCCATCGTCGCAATTAAATAAAATTCGCCAGACAGAAATTTATGAGGCATCTGATTTGACTTGAATTTACTCAACAATTTGGCATATGAATATCATTATCAGTAATTGATTATAGAGAAAGCAAACAAAACGAGAAGAATTTGAGTTCCATATCCCATATGAAGCAGCTAGCCAACGTGCATCTCATGAATAAATTGCTTTATTTTTGGACTATATATTAATTCTGTCGTAGTAGTATGATATTATTGTTATTTTTATAAAGCTACTGTAGAATGACATGTAATTGAGTTGAATAAGTATAAGTTAAATCCAAATTGGCTGCTGACAATTAGTTGTCCGTTCTTCTTGAGTTGTTTTGCATTTTTTTAGCATAGATTTACTAGGAAGAAGAGGCGAAATCTAATTAGAATTTATTCTTTTTCAAAAGGATAACTATAATTATAAGTATTCAACATTCCAAATTAGTGATCACCTTAATTACAACTAATTGCTTCCTTTTTCCTTTTTTCTTTTCGGGAAGACGTACTTGACTTGAATAGAGAGAAAAACTATTCCAAATTAAGATATGGCTTTTGAAGGTGAAGAGTTACCACAGAAAAATTGTTGTTAATGTTGGGACAATCTAGAGGTACTACTGATGGTGGATGTTCTATTCGGGAATTTCAGAATCTATGCTTATTTTTAAGTTCCCAAAGTATTTTAATTACTAGGCTCTTCCTCGTCTCTGGGTGTCTAGATATTCGCCGTAAACTTTTCCTTGCTTGAACCTTGCCCTTCACTTTTAACACTATGCCATTCTTAGGTGATATCAATTGATGTGTCTTACCAATATTTAAGAACGATAAATTATAGACTGGAATCGAAAAAATTGGGTGCATTGACTTATTGGTGATGAGAAAGACATCAATCTTTCTTTTTATTAATCAAGACTTACGTACTCCGCTGACTGTTCCCAAAAAAGGGGAGTAACGGTATTGGCGAATCTAAAGTTATTATTAAAAAATGTAAAAATATTAATAAATATATATTAAAAAGTTAAAGAAAATCAACGTATAGTAAATATACATAAAATATAAAAAAATCTAGTAAGATAGTTAATTTTCAGGCGAAGTCGTGCCGCACCCTTTCACCGGAAAATTAACTACTAGATTGCTATTTTTTATTTATTTTAATGTATCTCCTTCGGGGATTGTTATTATTACCAGTACTTGTAAGAACATTCTTGATTAGTCCAGGAGCTATTTTGCATGTGCAATTGTACTTTTTATTTTTTGGATACTAACCCGACATTGGCTGTAAAATGTCAGGTGGCAATACCATGAAAGTGAAAGTGCTATGAATATACTAGTACTAGTAGTGTTTATTTGTTGAATGAACGCTGTACTTCGACTAGTTAAGGCCGGGATTGATGTGACCGTCATACCTTTAACATGTGCAAAGCGGTCAATAGCGAATTTAAAATTTCTAAGAGGATGAGTGTAGTGTTGGGAAGAGGTACATTTAGAATTTAGATTTGAATGATTTAGCTTTGGTCTCTTAACTTGACTCATTGCACTTTTAAAATTATAGGTACAAAATAATTAGATCTCTCCATTCTTGAATTCTCATATATATATATATATATATATATATATATATATATATATATATATATATATACCATGCTGAAAATGAGACCGTTTAAAGTAGGATTACAAGTGCATCCAATAATAGTTGAATTATAATAGTCTTTAAGTATGTGTTCACGCACATATATTTAAGTAATTTTGAAAAATATAATATTGTTATACATGGTGTAAGAAGAAGTATGAGTTCACGTGAACCCATACCCCTCGGCTTGAACACGCTCTACTTACAGCTTATTGCTTATTTTGTCGATTTTTGACTTGATTCTAACAAGTTCATCGAAAATTAGAGATTGTTCCGGGAAAAAAGTGAAAATATATTTTGCTATTTCGTTTTTGAGTTCTAAAGTTGTGTCCGTTCGATAATTTTTGCAAATAAAATACCCTTTTTTTCTACAAAATTTTGAAAATCTTTAAAAAAAAATTGAGGAATGACGTGTATGAGGACGACCAAGGATTAGGTGGGGAGCCTTGACTAAGGATAATACTCAGGAGTTGGATGGGAGGTTATCGGATATGGGAGCCTGGAGAAGTAGTGGTACGCGGGCGCTAAGTGAACGCCGATGGTGAACTATATTAGGGAGGCGGCGAGAGGTGCTAGGGGTCTCGAAGGGTTACTCTGGCGGGCACAAAGGCGATTGATGGTAGAATAAAGTGGTCAAAGGTAAAGTGAAAGCGAAAAAATGTGCCGTATCTGAAGTTAGTAGGGAGCACAGGCGAGGATGAGAGGAGAGTGAACAGAGAGAGGTATAAGTAGCTTGGAAGGAGGTGGAGTTGGCAGTCACAGAGACTAAGAATGCGACACTTGGTCATCTGTACAAGGAACTAGGGTAAAAGGCGGGGATAAGAAGTTATTTCGACTAGCCAAGGCGAGAGAGATAAGGCCTCGGGATCTAGATCAGGTGAGGTGTATCAAAGACGAGGACAGTAAAGTATTGATGGGAGAGGCTCAGATTAAGCAGAGGTTGCACACTTACTTTTATAGACTTCTGAACAAAGAGGAAGATCGGGACATTGTGCTAGGTGAATTGGGGCATTCCGAGAGTCACAAAGACTTTAGGTACTATAAGCGCATTGAGACTGAGGAGGTCATGGGGCTATGCGTAAGATAAGTAGGGGTAGAGCAACTAGACCAGATAAAATTTCGATGGAATTTTGGAGGTGTGTGGGTAGAGCAGGCATAGAGGTTGACTAAGTTATTTAATGTTATTTTCAAGATGAAGAGGATGCCAGATGAGTGGAGGTGGAGCACAATGGTATACGTTTACAAGAACAAATGTGATATTGAGAGTTGTAACAACTATATGAGTATTAAGTTACTAAGTCATATCATAAAAGTTTAGGAGAGGGTGGTAGAAGTGAGGGTGAGGAGGATGGTGTCCAGATCCGGTAACAGTTTGGGTTCATGCCAGATCGGTCGACTACGGAAGCTATCCATATGTCACGATCTAATTTAGGATCATGACCGACACCTAGGAGCAAGTTCCCCAAGCAAGCGTCATCGGTATTTTACAGAAAATCGAACATAATTTTCCTTATTTTTGGATTATCCCAAAATTTTCCCTATCTCAAATCAGCAATCAAACATCCTAATATCAATTCAAATGATAATAACCTTATCAATTATCCAAAATAAATATCTACCTTTAATAGGCCACCCACCAACAACTACAAATACTACTTTATCTCTAAATTTGATAAGAATGAGTGATACTCAATATAAATCTATAATAACAAAGAATACTCAAGACACTAACACTATGGAGCGACTCTAAGAGTTCAAAGAAAAGACCATAACAATAAATAAAATCTCCACCCACGCAAACAAGTGCGAGGCTCACCAAGAACTATATACTTGTGCCCTCTAATTAGCGAAATCCTCGCCTACGTTAACTGCTATCTCTGTAAAAAAAATTAGCGGGGAATGAGTCGCTAGCTCAGTGAGTAATAACACTTAACCACAACCATTTTTATTGGGGACAAGTCAGAAAATATGCTAGTATATTATGCAGAAAATATTATAAGAATGCCCTTTCAGAAACAATACACAATAAACAGTCTCATCATGTGTTTCACATAACAAAATCAATTGAAAAATTCGGTAACAAACTCGGTAAGCACTGTCTCATAGCTAACCTTTTTATTTGGGAGGTTTTCAAGAAATGATCATGTAATCAGTATCACTGTGTGGGCTCCTTCGTAAAAGGAGTCATATACATCTGTAGGTCCCTATTCGAGAGAAAAGTATAACTATATGCTAGTTCTACCTTCCCACTAGGGAGTGCTTTAACTGTAATCGGTAATCTAAGATTGTGACGACCCAAAGGGTCATCACTTATTTAATTAATCATTTCGAGCTTCCGAGGCCTTGAAAACCTCATTCTATGTTGCCTCGATTTACGTGCACGATCCGAGCATGTAGCCGGAAAGATTTTTGTGATAGAAAATATGAATTCTATGAGAATTTTGGATAAAAATGATATTAATATTGATATGGTTGACTTCGGTCAACATTTTTGGTAAACGGATCCGGACCCGAGATTTGATGGTCCCGAGAGGTCCGTAGGAAAATATGGGACTTGGACATGCGTCCGGAGTCGAATTTCTGAGGCCTAGAGCCCAAGTTATGAATTTTTATGTGAAATTGTTTTTGATGCAATTATTAAAGGAAATAAATTAATTGACCTTGGTATCGGGCTCGTATTTTGGTTCCGACGCCCGATACAAGTCTTAAATATTATATATGTGATTTCTGTAAAGTTTGGTGACATTTGGATGTCGTTTGAGTTGTTTTGGATCTTGAGTCCCAAGTTTGAAAGTTTTGAAAACTAAAGGTATGAAAATCATGCATGTGAGGCTTGATTTGATGAAAACGAGGTGATATTGGCGATGTGATCGCACGAACAAGTTCATAATGTGTTTTTGAGGTTATGTGCATATTTGGTTTGGAGTCCCGAGGGCTCGGGTGAACTTTGGATAGGCCACGAGATCAATTTTTCATGTTAGAAGTTGCTCTCTGCAACTGGTCTGCAGAGTTCGCAAATGCGAACTCCCCACTATTCTGCAGAGTTCGCAAATGCGAACAATAGTTCGCAAATGCGAACTCCCCCCTACTGTGCCTGTGTTCGCAAATGCGAACTATAGTTCGCAAATGCGAACTAGACACTATTCTGCCCGGGTTCGCAAATGCGAACAATAGTTCGCAAATGCGAACCTCCCCATATTTAGCCCTTGTTCGCAATTGCGAACAATAGTTCGCAAATGCGAACTTCCCAGTTTTGCCTTGGCTTTGCAAATGCGAAGAAAAGTTCGCAAATGCGAACTTACCACCCTTAGATTATTTTTCAAACTCCAGAAAATGGTCGGGGTTCGCAATTGCGAACCCATGTTCGCAAATGCGAACACAGAGACCTGAAAAACACGAATTTCAGTAATTTCTTCACATTTTACCAAAACAAAACACCCATTTGCGATTCTTCAAGGATTTCTTCTTCATCAAAACGATTGTAAGTCACTTTTTACTTAATTCTTTCAATTCCTAACATCATTAAACATGTTTTTCATAAGAAATCAATGATTTTCATGGTAGAATTCTTGTTTTTGTTGGAAAATAGGGTTTTTCATAAATTGGGGAATTGGACCTCGAATTGAGGTCCGATTTTGAAACAAATCATATATATGAACTCGTGGGGAAATGGGTAACCGGATTTTGGTCCTAACCCCGAATTCCGACCATGTGGGCCCGGGGTTGAAATTCACTATTCATGGCAGAATGTTGTAAAAGTGGTATTTGGTCTTAAGAATTAGTTTGTTGAGTAGAATTGATGATATTAAATCAATTGTGTATAGATACGATTGGATTGGAGTCAAATTCGAAAGGAAAGGGCATTGCTACGGATTAAATCATTCGTAAACTTTCGAGGTAAGTGTTTGTTCTATCCTAGTTTGTAGGAATATGAATTTAGTTATGAATAAATTGTTGAATAAGAGTTATTGGTGTTATACCGGTAATGAAGGTAATTTGTTGAAATTATTATAAATTATTGGTTTAAGACCGGTAATTATAAATATTGTTGATATAGAGATTATTGGCTAAATGTCGGTAACATATATATTTTATATTTGGGATCGCGTGGTACGCCGACCACAAAGTGACTTAAAATCTTGGCATTGGCCATAGTTGCCGGTAGCCGATTGATATATTTGGGAGCGGGTGGTACGCCTACCACAAGATATGATTATGGATATATTTGGGTGCGGGTGGTACGCCTACCACAAGATATAACTATTGATATATTTGGGAGCGGGTGGTACGCCTACCACGAGATATAATTATTGATAATTGGGAGCGGGTGGTACGCCTACCACAAGAGATAATTACTGTGATAGTTGGGAGCAGGTGGTACGCCTACCACGAGACATGAACTGAAAGAGGAAATTGAGACATGAAAGTAAGATTATTTTTGAAATCTTTGAGATATTCCTTATTGTGTTATTACCTGGTTATTTCTTGTTATTCTATGGTATACATATATATTGAATTGCACAGGTTTTTGTGGGTGTCTGGTCCTAGGCTTGTCACTAGTTCGTCGGGATAGGCTAGGCACTTACCAGCACATGGGGTCGGTTGTGCTGATACTACACTTCTGTGCGTTTTTGCACAGGTCCAGGTTACGATCAGGAGCATCGGCAGTAGCGACTTGTGGATTTTCCGACTACTGAGACTACGAGGTAGCCTTGCAGGCGTCCGCAGGACCCGTTGTCTCTCTTATCTATGCTTTTCATTCTGTTATCTCATGTAATCGAGATTAACAGCTTGTATTTTCTTTCAAACAATTATGTGTATTATTCTTAGAAGTTCGTGAGTATTGTGACACCAGTCTTGGGTAGTGTATCAGATTTGGATTTTTCTTTATCATATCTGACTAAGTCTTCCGTTGTAATTTTTATGTTGTTAATAAGAAATTGGTTATTAATGGAGATGTAATTAATATTTGGCTTGCCTAGCTTCTATTTAGTAGGCGCCATCATGACCCCGATGGTGGGAAATCCGGGTCGTGACAAGTTGGTATCAGAGCACTAGGTTGCATAGGTCTCACAACTCACGAACAACCTTAGTAGAGTCTGAAGGATCGGTACGGAGACGTCTGTATTTATCCTCCAGAGGCTACGGAGTTAGGAAAATATTCTCTTTATTCTTTCCAGTCGTGCGACTTGATCTTTTGAATGTTAATTGAACTTCTACTCTGTTCTTCCGCAGATGGTAAGGACACGTGCATCCTCATCTACTGACCAGCAGCCCAAGGTCCCAGCAGCGGCAGCTCCTGCTAGGGGTAGAGGCCGAGGTCGAGGTCGTCCTAGAGGACAAGGTAGGGGCAGAGCTCAGCCCCGAGCAGCAGCACGAGTGGCAGAACCTCAGGTTCATATAGAGGAGGAAGTTCCAGCCCCAGCAGCTCCAGTAGGCCCAGCTCAGGTCCCAAGAGGAGCTTTATTTTCACCGGATCTTCAGGATGCTTTGGTCCGGATAGCAGGTTTTATGGATCATATCACCAGAGCAGGTTTATTACCGGTAGCACCAGCCACTTCTCAGGCTGGAGGAGGTAATCAGACTCCTGCTACGTGCACTCCGGAGCCAGTGATTCCCCAGACTTAGGTTCCTGTAATTCAGCCAGTTGAGGCAGCTCGGCCAATTATTGCGACTCCGTCTAATGATGGTGCAGCCATGTCTGCTGATGCGTTGTGGAGATTGGATAGGTTTACCAAGTTGTTCACTACCACATTCAGTGGCACTCCTTCAGAGGATCCACAGGATTTCCTATACAACTGCCACGAAGTTCTCCGTACTATGGGTATTGTGGAGACTAATGGTGTGGATTTTGCTACTTTTCGGTTATCCGGTTCCGCCAAGACTTGGTGGAGAGATTATTGTCTAACCAGGCCAGCGGGATCGTCATCTTTGACTTGGGAGCAGCTTGCAGAATTATTCTTGGAGAAGTTCCTTCCAGCAACTCAGCGGGAGGTTATGCGCAGACAATTTGAGCGTCTTCATCAGGGTTCTATGTCTGTCACACAGTACGAGACTAGGTTCGTGGACCTGGCTCGTCATGCTATTATCATACTTCCCACAGATCGGGAGAGAGTGAGGAGGTTTATTGATGGCTTGAATCAGCCAATTCGGCTACAGATGGCTATGGGGGCAGGAACTGAAATCACTTTTCACGAGGCGGCTAATGCAGCCCGCCGGATCGAGATGGCTCTGTCACAGGGAGCGAGACATGGATCAGATAAGAGATCTCGTAATTCGGGTAGATTCAGTGGTACCTCGTCCGGAGATAGAGATTTTTATGATAGAGGCCATCCTCCTAGGCCTTATCAGTCAGCTCTTCAGGTTTCTCACGATGCTTCAGGTGATCGTAATTCTCAGCCACGCTACTCTGATCAGCAGCCTATCAGTGCACCACCACTTCGCCATTTTCAGCAGCCGAGGGCTTGTTTTACGTGCGGTGATCTTAGGCACATTGCAAGGTATTGCCCTCGAGCTTCCGACAGATCTCACCAGCAGGGTTCTCGTGCCATGATTCAGGCCCCAGTTCCCTCACAGCCTGCCCAAGCCGGCTAGAGGCGGAGGTAGAGGACATAGAGGTGGAGGTAGAGGTCATAGAGGTGGAGCTCGGACCGATAGAGGTAGAGACCAGCCAGCAGCTGATCGTCCTAGAGATACTGCTCAGGGTGGTGGGGCACAGCCCCGATGTTATGCACTTCCCGCCAGACCAGAGGCTGAGTCTTCTGATGCCGTCATTACAGGTATTATTTTGGTTTGTGATAGAAAGGCATCAGCATTATTTGACCCCGGGTCTACATATTCGTATGTGTCTTCCTATTTTGCACCATACTTGGTTCAGCCCAGTGATCCACTGAGTGTTCCTGTTCATGTGTCTACACCAGTAGGCGATTCTATTGTGGTTGATCGAGTTCATCGGTCATGTATTATAGTAACTGAGGGTCTCGAGACCCATGCTGATTTATTACTCCTAAATATGGTGGACTTCGATATTATACTAGGCATGGACTGGCTATCTCCGTATCATGCTATTCTAGATTGCCATGCCAAGACTGTGACTTTAGCCCCGCCAAATTCGCCTCGTATAGAGTGGAAAGGAATTTCAGGTCATACTAGCCGTAATGTTATTTCTTATGTTAAAGCTCAGCGTATGGTTGGAAAGGGATGCTTGGCTTATTTGGCCTATGTCCGTGATTCTAGTGCTGAGGTTCCTTCTATTGACTCGGTGCCTGTGGTTCGCGAATTTCCTGAAGTATTTCCTTCAGACTTGCCAGGTATGCCGCCCGATAGGACATTGATTTTTGCATTGATTTGGCTCCAGGCACTCAGCCCATTTCCATTCCCCCATACCGTATGGCTCCGCCGGAGTTAAAAGAATTGAAGGAACAATTGCAGGATTTACTTGAAAAGGGTTTCATTAGGCCCAGTGTTTCGCCGTGGGGTGCACCTGTATTATTTGTAAAGATGAAAGATGGTTCGATGAGAATGTGCATTGACTATCGACAGTTAAACAAGGTGACTATCAAAAATAAATATCCACTTCGCGAATTGATGATTTATTTGACCAGCTTCAGGGTGCCAAGGTATTTTCAAAGATAGATTTGAGATCTGGCTATCATCAGCTGAAGATTAGGGCATCCGATGTCCCTAAGACCGCGTTCCGCACTCGGTATGGACATTATGAATTTCTGGTCATGTCTTTTGGGTTGACAAATGCCCCAGCAGCTTTTATGGAATTGATGAATCGGGTGTTCCGCCTTATTTAGACTTGTTTGTAATAGTCTTCATTGATGACATATTAATATATTCCCGCAGTCAGGAGGAGCATGTGAAACATCTCAGAGTGGCCTTGCAGACTCTGAAAGATAGCCAACTATATGCAAAATTTTCAAAGTGTGAATTTTGGCTAAGTTCAGTTGCATTCCTGGGTCATATTGTGACGGCAGCAGGTATTCAGGTTGATCCGAAGAAAATTGAGGCAGTCAAGAGCTGGCCTAGACCGACATCAGCCACGGATATTCGGAGTTTCTTGGGGTTAGCGGGCTATTATCGCCGATTCGTAGAAGGATTTTCGTCTATTGCAACCCCACTGACCAGATTGACCCAGAAGGGTGTTCAATTTGAATGGTCCGATGAATGTGAGGCGAGCTTTCAAAAGCTCAAGACAACCTTGACCACAGAACCGGTATTGGTTTTACCCACAGGTACGGGACCTTATACTGTTTATTGTGATGCTTCCCGTATTGGGCTTGGTGCAGTGTTAATGCAGGATGGCAAGGTTATTGCCTATGCTTCGAGGCAGTTGAAGATTCATGAGAAGAACTATCCAATGCATGATCTAGAATTGGCGGCGATTATTCACGCATTGAAGATCTGGAGGCATTATTTGTATGGTGTAGCATGTGAAGTATACACCGATCATAAGAGTCTTCGGTATTTGTTTAAGCAGAAAGAGTTGAATATGAGGCAGAGAAGGTGGCTAGAGTTGCTAAAAGACTATGATGTTACTATTTTATATCACCCAGGTAAGGCCAATGTGGTGGCCGATGCATTGAGTAGAAAGTCTGCCAGCATGGGTAGTCTTGCATACATTCCGGTCAGTCAGAGACCATTAGCTCTAGATGTCCAGGCCTTGGCCAACCGGTTCATGAGATTAGACATTTCTGAGCCTAGCAGGGTCTTAGCCTGCTCGGTCGCTCATTCTTCTTTATTAGAGCGTATCCGTGAGAGGCAATTTGATGATCCTCATTTGCGTGAGTTGAGAGATACAGTACAGCGGGGAGGTTCCACACAGGTAAATCTAGATGATGATGGGATATTGAAATTGCAGGGTCGAGTTTGTGTGCCCAATGTCGAAGGGATTCGAGAGTTAATATTAGCAGAGGCCCACAGTTCGCGGTATTCTATTCACCCAGGCGCCGCGAAGATGTACCAGGACTTACGTCAGCACTATTGGTGGCGCAGAATGAAGAAAGATATCGTTGCGTATGTCGCTCGGTGTCTAAATTGTCAGCAGGTGAAATATGAGCACCAGAGACCTGGTGGTGTATTCCAGAGAATTGAAATTTCCGAGTGGAAATGGGAGCGGATCACTATGGATTTAGTTACTGGACTTCCTTTGACTAGAAGGAAATTTGATGCTACTTGGGTCATTGTTGACAGGCTGACCAAATCAGCACACTTTATTCCAGTATCTGTCTCCTACTCATCGGAGAGGTTAGCGGAGATTTACATTAGGGAGATTGTTCGTCTTCATGGGGTGCCAGTATCTATTATCTCTGATCGGGGTACACAGTTTACCTCGCGGTTCTGGAGAGCAGTCCAGCAGGAGTTAGGCACCCAGGTTCAGTTGAGTACATCATTTCATCCTCAAACGGATGGCCAGTCCGAGAGGACTATTCAGATTCTTGAGGACATGCTTCGAGCTTGTGTTATTGATTTCGGAGGCTCGTGGGATCAGTTTCTACCATTAGCAGAGTTCGCCTACAATAACAGTTACCAATCTAGCATCCAGATGGCTCCGTATGAGGCGTTGTATGGTAGGCGATGTCGATCACCGGTCGGATGGTTTGAACCGGGAGAGGCTCGGTTGTTGGGTACAGACTTAGTTCAGGAGGCCTTGGATAAGGTCAAGACTATTCAGGAGAGATTGCGTTCAGCTCAGTCCAGGCAAAAGACTTATGCGGATCGCAAGGTTCGAGATGTAGATTTCATGGTTGGTGAACGAGTATTGCTTCGGGTGTCGCCTATGAAGGGCGTGATGAGGTTCGGAAAGAAGGGCAAGCTCAGCCCTAGGTATATTGGTCCATTTGAGATTTTAGACAGAGTGGGAGGGGTGGCTTACAGATTAGCTTTGCCGCCTAGCTTATCGGCCGTGCATCCAGTTTTTCATGTATCTATGCTTCGGAGATACCACGGCGATCCCACACATGTGTTAGACTTCAGTTACTGTCCAATTGGACAATGATCTATCTTACGAGGAGGAGCCGGTAGCCATTCTAGACCGGCAAGTTCGACAGTTGAGGTCGAAGAGTTATCCTTCTGTGCGTGTTCAGTGGAGAGGTCAGCCTCCTGAGGCATCGACCTGGGAGTCCGAGTCTGATATGCGGAGCCGTTACCCACACTTGTTTCCTGACTCGGTACTTCTTTCTTTTGTCCGTTCGAGGACGAACGGTTGTTTTAGAGGTGGAGATTGTGACGACCCAAAGGGTCATCACTTATTTAATTAATCATTTCGAGCTTCTGAGGCCTTGAAAACCTCATTCTATGTTGCCTCGATTTACGTGCATGATCCGAGCATGTAGCCGGAAAGATTTTTGTGATAGAAAATATGAATTCTATGAGAATTTTGGATAAAAATGATATTAATATTGATATGGTTGACTTCGGTCAACATTTTTGGTAAAGGGATCCGGACCCGAGATTTGATGGTCCCGAGAGGTCCGTAGGAAAATATGGGACTTGGACATGCGTCCGGAGTCGAATTCTGAGGCCTAGAGCCCAAGTTATGAATTTTTATGTGAAATTGTTTTTGATGCAATTATTAAAGGAAATAAATTAATTGACCTTGGTATCGGGCTCGTATTTTGGTTCCGACGGCCGGTACAAGTCTTAAATATTATATATGTGATTTCTGTAAAGTTTGGTGACATTTGGATGTCGTTTGAGTTGTTTTGGACCTTGAGTCCCAAGTTTGAAAGTTTTGAAAACTAAAGGTATGAAAATCATGCATTTGAGGCTTGATTTGATGAAAACGAGGTGATATTGGCGATGTGATCGCACGAACAAGTTCATAATGTGTTTTTGAGGTTATGTGCATATTTGGTTTGGAGCCCTGAGGGCTCGGGTGAACTTTGGATAGGCCACGAGATCAATTTTTCATGTTAGAAGTTGCTGTCTGCAACTGGTCTGCACAGTTCGCAAATGCGAACAATAGTTCGCAAATGCGAACTCCCCACTATTCGGCAAGGCTCGCAAATGCGAACCTGTATCGCAAATGCGAAGCCCCCTTTGACCCAGCCTTGTTCGCAAATGCGAACAATTGTTCGCATTTGCGAAGGTCCCCAGTGCCTGCCTATGTTCGCAAATGCGAACAAAAGTTCGCAAATGCGAACATTCCCCATACTGCCTTGGTTCGCAAATGCGAACCATTGTTCGCAAATGCGAACACTGCCTTATACAGCATGTGTTCGCAAATGCGAACATTAGTTCGCAAATGCGAACTGTTCGCAAATGCGAACAAATGTTCGCAAATGCGAACTTCCCAGCCTTAGCTTATTTTTCAAACTCCAGAAATTGGTTGGGGTTCGCAATTGCGAACCCATGTTCGCAAATGCGATCACAAAGACCTGAAAAACGCGAATTTCACTCATTTCTTCACATTTTACAAAAACAAAACACCCATTTGCGATTCTTCAAGGATTTCTTCTTCATCAAAACGATTGTAAGTCACTTTTTACTTAATTCTTTCAATTCCTAACATCATTAAACATGTTTTTCATAAGAAATCAATGATTTTCATGGTAGAATTCTTGTTTTTGTTAGAAAATAGGGTTTTTCATAAATTGGGAATTTGACCTCGAATTGAGGTCCGATTTTGAAACAAATCATATACATGAACTCGTGGGGGGATGGGTAACCGGATTTTGGTCCTAACCCCGAATTCCGACCATGTGGGCCCGGGGTTGAAATTCACTATTCATGGCAGAATGTTGTAAAAGTGGTATTTGGTCTTAAGAATTAGTTTGTTGAGTAGAATTGATGATATTAAATCAATTGTGTATAGATACGATTGGATTGGAGTCAAATTCGAAAGGAAAGGGCATTGCTACGGATTAAATCATTCGTAAACTTTCGAGGTAAGTGTTTGTTCTATCCTAGTTTGTAGGAATATGAATTTAGTTATGAATAAATTGCTGAATAAGAGTTATTGGTGTTATACCGGTAATGAAGGTAATTTGTTGAAATTATTATAAATTATTGGTTTAAGACCGGTAATTATAAATATTGTTGATATAGAGATTATTGGCTAAATGCCGGTAACATATATATTTTATATTTGGGATCGTGTGGTACGCCAACCACAAAGTGACTTAAAATCTTGGCATTGGCCATAGTTGCCGGTAGCCGATTGATATATTTGGGAGCGGGTGGTACGCCTACCACAAGATATGATTATTGATATATTTGGGAGCGGGTGGTACGCCTACCACAAGATATAACTATTGATATATTTGGGAGCGGGTGGTACGCCTACCACGAGATATAATTATTGATAATTGGGAGCGGGTGGTACGCCTACCACAAGAGATAATTATTACTGTGATAGTTGGGAGCGGGTGGTACGCCTACCACGAGACATGAAATGAAAGAGAAATTGAGACATGAAAGTAAGATTATTTTGGATATCTTGAGTTATTGAATATTATTTCAGAGCAGAGTATTTCTTTATAAATGTATTGTATATATATATCTATATTGCAACTGTACAGGTTTAGGTGGGTGACTGGCCTTAGCCTTCTTACTAGTTCGCTGGGATAGGCCAGGCACTTACCAGCACATAGGGTCGGTTGTGCTGATACTACACTCGCTCTTTTTGCGCAGATACAGGTTACGGACAGCAGTAGCGGCGGTAGCGACTTGTGGATTTTTCGACTACTGAGACTACGAGGTAGCCTTGCAGGCGTCCGCAGGACCCGTTGTCTCTCCTATCTATGCTTTTCATTCTGTTATCTCATGTAATCGAGATAAAGAGCTTGTATTTTCTTTCAAACAATTATGTGTATTATTCTTAGAAGTTCGTGAGTATTGTGACACCAGTCTTGGGTAGTGTATCAGATTTGGATTTTTCTTTATCATATCTGACTAAGTCTTCCGTTGTAATTTTTATGTTGTTAATAAGAAATTGGTTATTAATGGAGATGTAATTAATATTTGGCTTGCCTAGCTTCTATTTAGTAGGCGCCATCATGACCCCGATGGTGGGAAATCCGGGTCGTGACAAAGGTGCACCAGGTCTAACAAACCCGCTGTTAGCTACAGGATCGTTCAAAGTCTCCTCCCATTTATACTTTTTATTGTAAGCAGTAAATACTCGTAAAAAAGTATTTTCAAAATAATAAAGGGCATATCATTTCATATCAAATATTATAATTTTATTTTGGTAACGTAAATCATGTCTCAAGTAACAGTACAACATGTATTGTAACTATGATAATATTTAAATAACTATAAAATCTCAAGTAATGGTAAAACATATCTAGTAGCATTGAAAAATTTAGATTAAGGGTGTGTTTGTTATGAAGGAAAATGTTTTCCATGGAAAATATTTTTCTAGAAAATATTTTCATGGAAAATGAATGGTTTTATCACTTATTTTCTCTTGTTTAGTTGGTAAGTGGAAAATATTTTTCGGAAATTATTTTCTATTGTTTGATTATAGAGTAGAAAATAGTTTTTTTTGGAAAATATTTTTTATGCAACTCTCCTCACCCCTCCCCCTCCCACCTCCCACCTCCCTCCACCCTCCCCCTCCCCCTCCTCACGCCTTCCCTTAGTCTCTAAAAATGGACACAATCTAAAGGAACTAATGTGATGCTTTACTTTTTAACATACAAATCGCGTATTTTCGAACCCGTAAACTTTCATACACATAAACATCCGAACTTATAATTTTGGAACTTGTAAAATTTTGATCTTCAAATGGATAAATAAAAAAATTAAAAATTGAAAATATTTTAAATTTTGGGGTAGAGGTGGGGGTGGGGCTGGGTGGTATAGAAAAATAAAAAAATAGAAATTTAAAATTGCAAAAAAAAAAAATTAAGGTAAAAAAATATTTTTTTTTCGGTGGGTGGTGGTGGAGAGTAGTAGGGTGGTTGGAAAAACTAAAATTTAAAAAAAAAATGGAGAGGGTTTGTAGTTGATTGGTGAGGGTGATAAAGGTTGAAAAGGAGCTTTGGAAAATATTTTTCCTTCTTTTGATAAGGAAAACATTTTTCTCCAATTGGAGGAAAATGAATTAATAAGGAAAATATTTTCCAAAACATTTAAGCCAACCAAACATGAAAAAATTGAATAATATTTTCCAAAAAATATTTTATTTCAAAAATTTAAAATTGGCAAAAAAATTAAAGGTAAAAAAAAATACTTTTTTTGCGCGGGGAGGGGGGGTGGATGGTAACGGAAAAACTAAAAAAATTTAAAAAAAAAAAAATATTTTTGGAGAGGGGTGAGTTGGTGAGGGTGAGAAAGGTTGAGAAGGATGTTTGGAAAATGTTTTCCCTTCTTTTGATAAGGAAAACATTTTCCTCCAATTGGAAGAAAATAAATCAATAAGAAAAATATTTTCCAAAACATTTAAGCCAACCAAACATGAGAAAATTGGAAAATATTTTCCAGAAAATATTTTCCTTCGTACCAAACACATCACATGCAATTTCAAAGCATCGGTAAAATATTTATTTTCAAAATTATATACAAACCATAGAGGTTATGAAAAAAAATTGTGATAAGATTACTAGTCACAGTACTCGTACAAAAATACCAAACATGTCACCTCGAGCACTTTGTTCCACTTCTTTAGCTGCCTATTTGTGACAAAATCAATCTATGTATTAACTTAGTGTACTTCCAATGTAACTGGTCTACACCTCCACCATTTGATAAAAATATTTTCCTGTTTCATTCCTTTATAATATGAATATTGATGCTCTGTTAATCACTTCAATATACTAAAATGGATAGGAAAACTAATTCTTCTTTCCATGTTTGTCATTAAATTAAGATTTCAAATACAATTTGGAATCGGCAAAGAAGAACTTAAGTTACTTCGAAAATTAGCAATTTACTCTATTTTACGTAGTATTTTGCAAGCACTCACAATACCTCCAAAGTAACTACCAGAATATTATTCATTTACTCAGAATAAGAACATTAATCTTATTCCTCAGTATCCAATTCAATTGAAACTCATTAGTTACCAATATCACTATTTAACCAAACCATAATAAATTAACGATACCCATATTGATGGAGTAATACGATATACCTTGAATTTAGAATTAACAATGATTGGGATTGATTAAATTAAATAAAATACCTCGAAATCTAGACAATTTATGGTTGATAATAACTTTTCTTGCAGCACCAAAGCTTCCGCCTAACTCTTCCTTCTCTAATTTGCTCCACAATTTGCAAAACCAAAATTTTCCTTAATCCCTCTTCTAATCTTCATGTTTGGTGCAAAGTGAATCCCTATTTCTTCTCAAATTTAAAATTTCAATTGTTGGTATATTTAGTTGCTTTCTTTGGGGCTTGGTTGGGGCAGAACCTCACGTGAAACCTTTTTTGTTTTTACTTTATCAAGTTTTTCTCATGGATTTTGTCCCATTATCTTTTTATCCCTTTTTAAAAATCTTTTTTTTTTTACCTTTTCTTATCTTTTTAATTATATTATTATTTGGCCAAAGACATATATATCCTTATAAAGAATGCGGAGTATTACACCATCTTATTAGGAGGTTGGAGGAATAGTACATGGATAGGAAGAAGGACATGCACATGATGTTTGTTGACCTTGGGAAAGCGTATGACAAGGCACCTACAAAGGTTCTTTGAAGATGCCTCGAGGCTAAAGATGTGTTGGTTGCCTACATAAGGGCGATTAAAGACATGTATAATGGAGCTAAACTCGGGTTACGACGGTGAAGAGCGACTCAGAGTTATTTCGGATGTTATGAGGTTATAACTATCACACTCCAACCTTGGGGAGCGTGACCGATACTCAACCGAGATATCCCAGTCAAGCAAGCGTACTTGATGCCTTCTACCCGAACTTACCCATGAATAAAGTAAAGATGTATTCCATTAATTAGACAATGAGAAAATCACATGAACGATACCAATTTTATTACCATTAGTAACTTCATTCACGATTTCCAAAATATATTACAAATTTGTAGATTAGAAATGGAAATGTGTGTTACATGAATAACATTTCTAGTTTAACTTACCTAAATTAATATACAACCCATACTATATCTACAGAGCCTCTAGTAGATAGGAGTGGTATGATAGTGTCGGCGACAAGGCTCCGAGTATATCTCAAAACACAATAGGCATGGAGCAAGAGACATAAGACTCTCATATGAAGTGGAGTTCACCAAGTCAGCTGAGAAAAGGGTGTACCGTTATCATCGATCGATCCTCCTGTTGTGAAACCACCTACATTCATTAAAGATGCAACGCCGTTTCAAAAAAGACGTTAGTACATATGGAATAGTACTAGTATGTAGAATAGACAAAATAATGTATAAAAAGTAAGGTAGCTCAAAGAGAGGTAGATGAGACACATTAAGAAGTTATGAAACAAATTATATGATCATATTCGAGTGATCCACATGAGCCATGATATGGGATATAACTGGTATAAAATAAATGCACACTATGTACCAACCAAGGACAATGAAAATGACACTTATTGTTCATACTGGCTATGCGTCTCACCAGATGTCCATGGCCCTCTCTTACCATACACCTATGTGTTTCACATACCATCCATAGGATTCATCTGTACCACACACCAATGCGTTTCAAATACCATCCATAGGGCTCATCTATACTATGCACATATGCATTTCAAAGACCGTCCATATTGCTCATCTATAATATGCACCTATGCCTTTTAAAGGCTGTCCATAAGGCTCATTGATGGTAGGCTAGAATTACGTATTTTGGTCATAGTCTAATTACTGTATTTTACTTGTGTTTGAGCTTAAATGTTAGTGTATTACAATTATTATTTGTTTTGCAAGGAGTGATTTCGAGTTAAAAAGTTATTCGGAAGCTAAATTGAACAAGTTGGAGCTTTAAAGTCTGAGTAAAAGCCCAAGGGATTAAACCGGGATCGCATTCGGGGGTCGAGGACCAAGTCCATATATCAAAACACGATGAAATATAATTACTCTATAATATAACCAGAGTCGCGCCGCATGGGGTACCACTAGGTGCGCTGCTGCAGTACAAATTGGCCAACTCTGACAAAATTCAGCTCTCTGAACTTTTCTACTAGCGCTCCGCATGGAGTAGCGCGCATGTACAATTTTCTTTGAGTATTATTTTATTTCGTCTTGGAAAAGGTAATTTCACATGGGCCCACTCTTCAGGATATCAATAAACCAAGAAGACATTTTTAAGGGACTTTTGACCTTGGAAGCTTTGGGAGAGCATTGGATGCTGTAACGCACGGAATTTCATCATCTTTCCATCAATTCAATATGGGAGTACAGATTGTAACGTGAGATTGACATTTTCTCATTATTAATTATATTTGTGATGACTTCCTCCATAATTATGGAGTAATTTATCTTCGATTTTTGACGGATATGGTATTTTAATAAATATTTGTGGATTTTAACTTTAGTTCGTGCTTGAATTTGTTTGTGGAGTTTTGAGTTATTGGAACTTTGTTCATCAGTTATTTAATCTAAAGAAGAATATCATGGTGATTATCTTTGCATTATTTAGTTTGATTTAATTTATTGATTCTCTTAAGTAATCGAAAGAGTTTATTTAATTGTTGATTGAGTCAAGTTGGAAGAATATTCGGGAGATGTTTTCCTAAGGATCCGCGCTCAGCCCTCTCTTATTTGCTTTGGTGATGGATGCTCTAACCCGTCATATCCAAGGGGATGTGCCTTGGTGTATGCTATTCGCTGACGACATTTTCTTGATAGACGAGACGAGAGTCGGGGTTAATGAAAGGTTGGAAGTCTGGAGACGGACCCTCGAGTCAAAGGGTTTCAAACTAAGCAGGTCTAAGACTGAATACCTGGAGTGAAAGTTTAGTGCCGAGCGGAGCGAAGATGAAGCTGGAAGGGAAGTGAAGCTCGGTTCCCAGGTCATCGTCAAGAAGGATAGTTTCAGATATCTTGGGTCGGTAATTCAGGGGGACGGAGAGATTGACGGGGATATCACTCACCGGATAGGGGCTGGGTGGTCGAAATGGAGGCTTGCTTCGGGAGTCCTGTGTGACAAGAAAGTGCCACATAAACTCAAGGGGAGGTTTTATAGAGCTGTGGTAAGACCAGCCATGCTGTACGGGGCAGAGTGCTGGCCGGTGAAGAACTCCCATGTTCAGAGAATGAAGGTCGCAGAGATGAGGATGCTCAGGTGGATGTGCGGGCTCACCGGGTTGGATAGGGTTAGGAATGAAGTTATTCGGGAGAAGGTGGGGGTGGCACCAGTGGATGAGAAACTGCGAGAAGCGAGACTCAGGTGGTTCGGGCATGTGCGGAGGAGAAGCCCCGATGCCCCTGTGAGGAGTTGCGAGCGGCTGACGGTGGTTGGCGCGTGTCGCGGTAGAGGGAGGCCCAAGAGGTATTGGGGAGAGGTGATTAGACATGATATGGCTATCATGCGGATTTCCGAGGACATGGCCCTTGATAGGAATGCCTCAAGGTCTAGTATCAGGATTGTAGGATAGGGACTTCTAGTATTACACGCTCTCCTTCCGCGAGGTAGGACCGGGGTGTGGGGTTCACCGATATAGGCTTGATATATTGTATGGCACCCTTTTCTTATTGTAAGGTTTTACTAATGCCCTATGTTTTGTTCCTGTGTATCCTGTCCTTCTATATGTCAGGTTATTTTTTGTTTTTGTCTTTGTTTACTCATATTTATGTGATTTATGCTAACAGCACTAATGCTTGTCCTTTTTCTTTTGTTTTTGTTTTGTTTTTTTTCTTTTCTTTCCTCTTCTTGTCTTTGCGCCGAGGGTCGATTGGAAACAGCCTCCCTGCTCTATCGGGCAGGGGTAAGGCGTACGTATATATTACCCTCCCCAGACCCCACCTTGTGGGACTATACTGGGTAGTTGTTGTTGTTGTTGTTGATATGGGTGAAGCTAAGAAGCAGTGGTTATGCATTTTTCTGGTGGTGCCATCGGTGGCGCACGGTGAAGTTAAAAAGATTTTCAAATCGGGGGTATAAGAGTAATTTTAAATATTTTCTTTTAAAAATAATAATTAATGATACATGTCATGACTTTATTAGTGGGTGACATTACACATCTTTTGGTAAACTGGTCAAGCAAAAAGATGTGTGTATTAGACACACTTTAAAAATGTTAAGTGTGTAAGATAATTTTCGTGGTCAAAAAGTGTGTAACAGAGATTTGGTTCATAGTTTGGGGGGGGGGGGGGAAACTTATGTATTTTGACATATTATCATATATGTACAACCATATACATACATATATATACACCACATGTTGCACTCAATATACACTAAGGATACATTGTTAGCTTAGAGTGTGTGTATATATATATATATATATATATATATATATATATATAAGAGGGACTGATACAGATAGAGATAGAGTTTAAGAGGGACACACTGGAAAATATACAGACACACACATACAGAGAGGTCTGGAATTGAGAGATGGATATTTGGGACATTTTAAGAGATTGAAGGATATACAGAGAGAAAGACACACACATTGGGGTATACAAGATATACAGAGAGAATTTTAGGAAAGAATAGACATACAAAAGGGACAATCTGGAAAACAGAGGGTTTCTTTGAGAGATACACACAAATAGAGAATAACAAAGAAATCTCTAAGAATGAATGTTGAAAGTAAAGCCATTTGAGAAGCAATTGTGTTTCGCTTTGAGTCTGAAAGTTCTTTTACTTAGAGTGTTTAAATCAGAGAGTATTGTCATTTTTGCTGTTGGTTTCTTCCGTTGCGGTTTGTGATTGCATTTGGTATTTCCGGATTAAAATTGGTATTCTTGGGAATTTAGTGCTGTCTTGAAACTATTCTGTTGCTGTTGCTGGTTCCATTGCTGCCACTGACCTCCTCATTTCTGTTTGTTTAGCAACTTCCAGGTACACTCTCGAAATTGTATTGAAGTCGAAGCAGTGATTTGGATGAAACAAACCAGTTTTGATGTTATAATCTGTTGTGTAATTCATCTACTGTTGTTCATGTTTTACTAGCCTTGTTGTATGGACTTGTCTTGAACATATTTGGATCCCAATCGCATTAAAGCATGAGAAATGCTTGTTTTGAACTTGGAATTCTTTGCAATAATTATGGATATAGTATGATTCCCTGAAATGTTTCTCTGAATTTCAAATATGAGCAATGTGTGTTGTTGAAAACTAAAGTTGGAAAAAATAACTGCTTTATTCACGAATATTTGCTTATTCAGTTCAGGGATTCCCAATGCTTTCAATATGTCAAGTGTGCAGAAGAATGGCAAATTCAATAGAGAATTGCTTCGTATAAAACTACGTTTTTATTTGTTGTAGGTTTGTATGTTACCGTTTCCTTGAGCATGAAATTTGATTTAAATATGATCATGGCGTTCTGTATGCTAAATAAGAAGTGCTGGAACTAAGTGTTTGTAACAATATTGTTGGCATAATCTATGTGTTCTTGCTTCACATACGTCCATTTCTACTTCATATATTTATTTTTGTGCATTGCTTGATGTATATGTGTATGTGGTGATTCGCTCTTAGTTTGAGAGTTGTTGTGACGCTGATTTTCAGTTTCTCTTGTTAGCATTGCAACTACAATTTAGTAGTAACAATTGCTCATTTGTTTGTTTTAAGTTATTTTCTTTACAGGTTTATTGAATAGGATTTTATTCGAATTAGGTAAAGAAGAAGAATTAATATCATGTTTATGGGTCAATTTTACAAAATTAACGTGGATCCTGATTGTTGCATTATCCTTAGCAATTATTACTGAAATGGCTTGACTTTGCCCATGTGCAAAAAAGCAAACACATGATGTTTATGTCTGCCGTGCACTGTCCAATGGTTTAAACTTTAAGGGTAGTGTAGTACATGTAATTCTTTCTTTTGTTTGGCTCAAACTTTAAGAGTTGTTGTGATACCTAATTCAGAATTAGTTTTGAACATGAACATCTTTAGGTAAATACTTTTCCCTTTAATAAATTGAGGTGTGCCATACAATCACCTAGTTTATGGCCCACCGAGCTTTAGCTTGAATAACCTTTAAATATTTGAGGTGAGCTGCGCCAAATAAAATCATAAATTGCGTGACCCTCTTAATTGTTTCATAAAATATTTTAGACCTCGGGACGTGCCATTTAGCGAATTTTATGGTCTCCCGCAAAGTTAAAAATACGCTAGTTGCTTTAGGTCCGACATTTAATATTACCTCCCTAAAATCGGGTACACATTTATGTGACCCAAATCCAAATCTCAATGGAGTTGAAATGTATCAGAAGTCATGGGTGCACTGGTGCGACGTGGTTTGAGATACATTTTCACCACGTTGCAATTCTTATTATAAAAAATAAAAAAAAATATAAAAGCGAGTTAAAATTTGCACATAAGTTGAAGCATGTTATAAATCAGATAAATAAGCTGAATATGACAGTTGAGAGACCGTGCTAGAACCACGGAATTCAGGAATGCCTAACACCTTCTCCTTTAACAGAATTCCTTATCCGGATTTCTGGTTCGTGGACTGTTAAACGAGTCATTCTTTTCCTCGATTCGGGATTCAACCGGTGACTTGGGACACCTTAAATCTGCCAAGCGGCGACTCTGAATTAAATAAATAAATCCCGTTTCTTAATAACAAAAAAATCCAAAACTAATGTGCCCATAAGCTATTAAAACTTTTAGGTGTACCCCACTTTCCATTCAACCTTCACATTAAATGCATTACTTATTGTTACTTTTTTTTAATAAGTACTTTTAACTAGAAAATTTATTTATTTTTTTGATAATTTTATAATTTAAATGTTCACTAAGATCACATATATTTATGTATGACAATTCTATTATCTTCTCAAGAAATATTATTTTATTTATTAACTATTTCAGGTAAAGAAAATTTTATTAAAAAAGAATTAGTGATAATATATGTAGATTTACATTCAAATATTATTATATCATTATCAATTGATATCATTTTATACAAAGTTCTCATTAAATTGCAATTTCTATTGGAATACTTCATAATATTCGAGAAAAAAAATTAAGAATAAATATAGTTTCAAGTCCCCCTTTTTATTATAGAAATAAAAAATTTGTTCAAATTGTATAATAAGTACTCCCCCCCCCCTAAAATATGAGTTGGGAATATTTAAAGTAAAAATTAAGACAATTAATTTGTGAATTTTTTTCTCTTAAAAATCATTATATATTAGGAAGTATGAGAAGCATCATCATACAGGATTATACTTTTCCCTCTATGATCGAAATTAGTTTAGTACATATTCTATTCAATAAGAATTCAACATTATATAAATTTCAAAATTCATAAATATACAATTAACTATTTTTAAAATAGTCTCAACACATACTATTATAGTGATAAAAATTGCATTATACCCTAAATAGCATCTCAATCATATAAAATCAAACTAGAAAAAACCGTAATATCTCAATTTAAGTTCAATTTAATTAGTATTTAGAGTGATCGAGATATTAATTTATTTATAATATTTCATCATTCAACAAGAACAAAACACAAAATTTTCTGTTAAAATTCTTAATAATTAAAAATTACGATTATTATTTTAAAGAACAAAAAAACCTTTTCATCAACTATTTGGGAATAATATTAATATTTTTTATTATTTAAATTTTGATTAGTACAAAAGGAAAAAAATAATACATTAACACATTGAAAATACTAAAAGAATAAAATAATATATCATTCAATTTAAAAAATGAGAAAAACACATGATGACTTATTTTTCAACTGACTTTTTAATTAGTATTTAATAATAATAATTTAATTTAAGGATTAGTGATGGAATTGTTTTTAATATAAAAAAGATCCTATGTAGAAATAATTTAAATTCTACTTGAATTATTATATAATCACTCTATAATAAAGAATTAAACTTGACAAGTGTTTCAAAGTGATTGGTATAGTAATACGATTTTAGAAAAATTAAAATTCACATAATTCAAAAGATAAATAACAATACATGTAACTATGGTTCTATACGTTATTACACAAAAGTCTATTCTCTTTCTTCTTTCCCTAAAGACGTATTAAGTGTGTAATTAACAATAGACCAAGAAATATGAAAAGGATAAAAACAAGAAGAAGCAAAAAAAAGAAGCAATAATTGGGCCCGTGCATCACACGGATACATCATCTAGTGTGTGTATATATATATATATATATATATATATATATATATGACATATTGATGGAATGTTTACATCGTATATTATCACAATATAATATACTTGAAATATATTAAGATATATCTTGAGTTGAAATTGTACTGATAAAAGTTAAAAAGTCAAAAAAAAAAATTCCATTTGTGGAGAGTGAAATATTTTTATGATATTCTTCTTTCAGAATATTTGATGTACGTCATCCCTTCATTTTTATTTGTCCATTATTGACTTTGCAGACTTCTTAATAAATAATAATTGAAGTACAAATTTAGCATGATACCGCTGTTAATTGATGCATATTGTTAATGAATTTGAGAAAATGATTGAAATGAATAATTAATACTATGTGTATGACATAATTTTTTTTATCTTTTTTGATATGCTAGAAAATCCGATTTTAAAATATTGGACAAGTAAAAATGAACGAAAAGAATATTTGGGTAAGTATTATGTGTGGAAGAGAAAAACAATTATGGAAGAGTGAAAGAAAAATAATGTAGTAAAAAATGTATTAATTTAGAGGTATCCTTAGTTAATGGAGTTTTAACGTGAAAGTGCTAAAAAGTTATAAAAAATGTGTTGTTTTTGGAATAAACACAGGCTACTACTCTCTCCGGTCCACAATAAGTGACCAATTTGTTTTTGGCACACCCATTAAAAAAATACTAAATTCTAGACAAAAATAGTTAGTGTAAATAAATTACCCTTAATTAAATATTGCAACATAATTTAACGCGATGAGTAAAAGACTTTTTAGAGATTCATATATAAGGTTAATTTTGGAAAAATAATTGATTTTTCGTTAGTTATGTAGATGGACATTTATTTTGGACTAAAATAAAAAAGCAAATTGGTCACTAATTATAGACCGGGGGAGTATTAGTTATGAAAATAGTTTTTAAAAATGGAGCAAACATGTAAAAGTTCAATAAAATAAAAGCATCTACGTCAATTCATACCCATTACAATTTCATTCAATTAACAATTAAGAAGTATTATAAAATTTTGAAAAACTTTTTTTTTCATGGTTAGGTCAATAAAATCATAAAATTCTTCTTTTTTGAGTTTTTTATAAAATGGATTTGTCTGAAGCAATACATGATTTTATTTGTCTTTCTAGGATCGGGTCTTATATTGGGGGTATGGGAGTGGTATTAATTCCCAATCTAATTTATTACGTATGTCTTTTCCTTGGGATTGGTTCTTGTTTGTATATCATTTTTCAATATTCTATTTAACTCCTATTTTGTAGCTGTTGCACATCTATTTATTTACCTAGGAGCTATAAATAGTTTAATCATTTTTGTTGTAATATTCATGAATGGTTCAAATTACAAAAAAATCATTTTTAGACTACAATAGAATTACTTCGATGGTTTGTATAATCTTTTTATTTCACTAATGCAAATAATGTCATATATTTATTGTCTTGGGATTTCGCAATTATATTACTTTTGACCCTTTCTCTCAAATTATGTCAAATAGAAAAGAACAAAATAAAAAACAGGTCGACATTAGTTTTGACTCGACCTGTTCCTTTCATCCATATTTGTAGTATTATGGGCTTTGCAAGTTGCATAAACGTGATGAATCCCTATCGGTCTCTCCTTGAATTATTCAATTATTTAATTATTTTCCTTTTCCGATACAACAATACTATATATTATATAGTTTCACTCAATATTTTGTTGATCTATCCATGCATTCTTAAAAAGAATGCAGTTTTTTTGTTTTTCCTTGGTTGAATTCACATCTTTCGCGCCATTCTTAAGAATTTATTTATTTTATTTTATTTGTTTGTTCTAGCATTAATTAAGTTGTAATAAGAGAAAGTTTTAGCTTATTAAAAAAATGTTTTGATGGACGAATTTTTAATGTTTTCGATTTGCATCGAGATATTTTATAAGATACATAGGATTTGTGATGAGCAACTGGTTTCTACTCTAGATGATGAGCATATACAATTAATTTATCTTTTTTTCAAAATTAATAGGCAACTAGATTCTCAGGTTGGTGTGTAACCGAATCAATGTCAACAGTGGATGGGACTGCTCCTCCCTTAACTAGATTTTTCGAGTTCGAGTCCTGGGTATGGAATATCCTTGATAGGGAGCGCTTCCCCCCGAAAGGGGCTTTACGCAGCACGAATCCAGACATAATCGGACTCCAATACGGATACCGCACACCGGGCGAGAAACAAAAAAAAATCAAATGTCAGCAAAAAATTAGTTTCCAAAAGAATTATTGGATGGCCACCAACAACAATGTATATAAAACAATTAACAAATGGGATTATTCATTGAGATTTGACTGTTTTAGAAGCTCTTACTCACAATCCTCTATACCAAAAGATAAAGGCAAATCATGTAGTTTCTTTACTCAATCAAATCTCCACCTTTTGGTAATAAGGCAACACCGTCAATATATTTTTAGCGCAAAAAACTTTAGTGGGCGTTTGGACACAAGTATTGTGAAATTCCGAAAGAAAAAACTCTAGTGAAAATGGAATATGAAAATAAAAGTTGTATTTGGACATGAATATAACTTTGGGTTATTTCTGAATTTTTGTGAGTGATCTAAGTGAAAATTTTAAAAAACGTTTTTTGGAGTTTTTCAAAATTTCAAAAAATATCTTCAAGTGAAACCGAAAGTATTGGTTTCAATGACTCCCTAAGGCATGACCTATTTGATCCTTCAGAACCAGCTTCAACATTGAGTAAAGAAAAGAAGAATTCATTATTGGATCCTTCGACCGTGTGGATATTCAAAATCTTCACTTTCATGAGCTGAAAATTTTAGAGAAACTTTCATAAATCACAATGTTTTAGTGGTTATTAGCTAGTTGTAGCAACCACTTACTATATTATTACTTTCTATAACTATATTTTCAGGTTTTTTTAGAGTGTATTCGATGTATTTAAGCTACTGTATTCATGAATACAGTAGCATTTCTAGGCGTGAAACATGGGATTACAGATAGACATATTTTTATATTCGATTGTATTCATGGCGTGAAGCATGAGATTACAGCTGGATAGATTATTGTATTAGATAATATTCACGATGTGTTTCACTGTTTTTAAATTGAAAGTGAATCAGTTAACATAGTAGTCTCCTAATATAACTCAACAAACTCAATTATAACACATAAATATTTTATTTCCAGTAATAGAAAAGATTCTCAATCGAAAATACCCCAAAAATATAGCAATTTTCAGAGAAATTATATAATACATCTGAATACATAAATTATATATATATATATATATATATATATATATATATATATATGAGAGAGAGAGAGAGAGAGAGAGCGAATACAATGAAAAACGTAGAATACAGCGAGATACATTGAAAATACAATGAGAAAAAGATAATGAATACAATGAAATACATAGAATACATTGAAAAAAAAAAGAAGGCAATGAAATACAGCGAGATACATTGAAATATATTAACAGAATATTCAAGTTGCTCAACTCCTAACTCTGTCATCTGTGTTCAAGAACAAACCTAATGTCGTCTCGTTGAAGCAACATCAGTACCGAGTCCTCGCTTGCATCACCATTGCCTCCGGTTGCTGATGATTAGCACGTAATTACTGGTGAAATAACGGAGGTTTTTTTATCAGATACGTTACGTCATAGAATTAAATTGGGAGGTAGTATATATATATATATATATATATATATATATATATATATATATATATATATATATATATATATAGGAGAGAGAGAGAGAGAGCGAATACAATGAAAAACGTAAAATACAGCGAGATACATTGAAAATACAATGAGAAAAAGATAATGAATACAATTAAATACATAGAATATATTGAAAAAAAAAGAAGGCAATGAAATACAACGAGATACATTGAAATATATTAACAGAATATTCAAGTTGTTCAACTCCTAACTGTGCCATCTGTGTTCAAGAACAAACCTAATGTCGTCTCGTTGAAGCAACATCAGTACCGAGTCCTCGCTCGCATCACCATTGCCTCCGGTTGCTGATGATTAGCACGTAATTACTGGTGAAATAACGGAGGTTTTTTTTATCCGATACGTTACGTCAGAGAATTAAATTGGGAGGCTGAGAGCGGTGGTATCAATAAATAACGCCCACGGTTGAAACGGTGACGATGTCAATTGCTCCAACATCCGGCGGAGAAGAAGACACCAGGAAGTAGAGATAGAGGGAGAATAGATTTGGGGTACAAGATATGAGAAATTTGAGGGGATATGAGAGAAAAATAATACTAAGCTTCTTTTATGGCTTAAAGATAGAATGTGACCAGAAATATATATTTGGCTATTAAAATTTAAAAGGTTGCTATGAAATATAATTTTTTAAAAGGACATTTATTTAAAATAAATAAAGTATCAATCTTTGTTATAGAAGGTAACTAATTCAAAATATTACGGCCAACACACCAATTTTAAAAAAAGTGAAAATAAATTCATAGCCAAACGGGCTCTAATCAATGGTTTTTGGCCCAAAGCAATATAGCCTAAAGCACCCACTTGACTTTGCAATTACCCTTAATTTCACAAATAAGAATGCCTTATGCTCAATACTATTTTCGTAAAATTTTAGCTGTACTGAATATTTATATATTATTTGACAATGTTAATTTGTTTGTTGTCGACGTGTACAAGTTAAACTCTTTAAATCATATGATGGCTTTTACATTGGGAAACTTAAAATATAGCTTTACACGTTACAAATTGGATGCCCATTCTCTTTTCAACTTGTGCCAATTTAACATGCAGAAAAGAACTTCGTTGCCAACATAGAAAACTTCTCAATTGAAAATGTCAAATAGGACTCACTTCTATTTTCTTTTTCTACTAATAAAATTTCCTTTACGATATCTAAAAAAGAAAAGTTTCTTTTAACAATTATTAGATGATTACAAATCGTTAATTACTTAATTTCTTAAAGACAAAAGGAGTAAAAGAGAGGTTGTGAGTTCGAGTCTTCCCAAGAGCAAGGTGGGAAGTTCTTGGAGGGAAGGATGGCGGGGGTCTATTTGGAAACAGGGTCTGCGTACACACTACCCTCCCCAGACCCCACTAACTGAGATTATACTGGGTTGTTGTTGTTGTTGTTGTTGAAAAGGAGTAAAAGAGAATTGTTTGTTCAGCCATTTGTCGGAAAAGCAAAGAGAAATTTCATTTAAAAAAATATTTTCCTGTCAGAAAAAGCTAAAAGTTAAACGGACAAATAAAATCAAACTTAAAAAAATACTACTTGAATCATTTAATGCAGCAGTCAGCTCCCATGTGCAATTATATCCATTTAATTTATTATCGCACGTTTTCAACCCAACAAAAATTCGCCTTCTAAAAATAGCAGAGCATGATGTTACACGTGATACACTACTCCCTCTGTTTCAAATTTCTAAAAATAATTATTTCAAATTATTTAATATTTTAAAATTTTAAAATAAATATTTTCCCATTTTACATTTAGTAGTAGTAATTATTCTTGAAGAACACACCTCAATTATGAAGTAAATATTTAATGAAAAAAGAGATTAAATCCTAAGACTTAAATAAAAGTAAAATAATAATAAAAGAAATTCCTAAGTTATAGTAGTATTTTTTAAGGGACATATAAAAAAAATACGATAGATAATTTAAAAAGGGGTATGTATACACGTTATTTGCATAAATTTTAGGGATAATTTCTTGGATATTCTTTCAGATTTAATTTATACACCTTTAGAATACAAAATGAAATTGATACTGGTCAAACTTTAACTGAATAACCAGAGAAATTTTTTAATGGTGGAATGTTTTAAATATTTAAGTTTTACTTTCTCCACTTGATGTCTTCTGGAGAAATGGTATCTAGGGCAGTAATTACCTTTACTAAGTGGACTACTATTATTTTTGAAACTAATTAAAGCTTAATGCACTTAAGCTATGACTAGACAAATTGAATTGATCTTCTCTTCTTAATAAACCAAGTCTGCGACGAAATAGTAAATGCTTTAACATACTCGTCTTTCTACGTAGACTAACTTCTTTCATGTCACTTTATGACTAATTAACCTCTTAATCAGGTTCATTGTTCATTAACACAAAGCATTAAATGTACTTCTTACATGGAATGTATTTATTCGAATTTGACCCTGTTTATTTTTTGTGCAAGATTTAAGAAGATAGAATATTATGTTCTCCCCTTTATGCCATTACTTTTTGCTTTAGGGAGGCTAATGAAGAGCGGACCTATTAGCCAAAAATGATTGAAACCTGGACATTTTTTGTATTTTGCAAATTTATGTTCTTTCACCCGCTTTTATAGTTTATGTACTTAAAAGAGATAGTCTAGGCATTACGTTACCTAGACTGATTTCTAGTTGTAATAACTCTTAGCTTGTTGTTGTATGAATAAATCGTTTATTACCCAAAAAAAAAAAAAAATTTACTTTTGCTTATTAAACACACAATAGGGATTTGTGTTAAGCCTCCTGCTAGGGACGAAGCTATATAGCCATAAGAGTGATCAACTGACCATTATTCGTAAAAAAATTACACTATATATATGAATAAATATTAAATTTTAGAGGTATATAATATATATTGAACACCTTTTACCGGATTTTTTTTTATTTCTTTCGAGTTTAGCCCTGCATAAAATTCCTGATTTCGCCACTGACTAACAATAGGTGGATTAAGAGCACATTTGGCCAAACTTTCAATAATTGCTTCTTATGAAAAATACTTCAGCAAAAAATTATTTAACAAAGAAGTATTGGCGAAAAATAATACTCCCTCCATTTCAATTTATGTGAACCTATTTTATTTTTGGTCCGTGCCAAAAAGAATGACACATTTCCTTATTTGGAAACAATTTACCTTTGTGTAATGATTTGTAGCCACACAAAATATATGTGCCTCAATTTACACCACAAGTTCAAAACTCGTTCTCTCTTTTCTTAAATTTCGTACTCAGTCAAATGAGTTCACTTAAATTGAAACGGAGGGAGTAGTTTTTTGGCCAATTTAGATGAAAAATATTTAGCCGCCTCCTAAAGTAATATACTAGTTGATAAATATATAAATATAACGTATAATATAAATAGTTTATACGCAACTAATGTATATTTTTATATATTTAACTAGCTACTGTAATATTATTATTTTTAAACGGAATAAATGTATTAAAAGCCCTTAAGAATACACCCTAAAGGTAAAAATCTTATGTCCCTTTTAATTTTTACCGTTACAAACAACAACTTTCTTAAATGTTACATTATAAAACCGTGTACTTTCTTTGTTGCCCCCTCTAACCCCTGACGTGAGAAATGCTGCCAACTCGTCTAAAGAAATTGTGAAACTCATAATTTACAATATACTAAGAATATATTATCTTGAATCCGGCTATCCGTGTTTCTTTAAACTGTGTTTGTCAGATAGTACCTACCAAGTCCAAACTCCTCTTCTGTAAATTCTTTTCCATATATATATATATATATATATAATGACCATTTGCATACCTACAGAGTTGGGTTGATAGAACTGAGTTAGCCTTGCAGTTACTTTATTTATTTGGGTTGTACAGGAAACCATTTATTTCTTGAGATTTTTGACAACATCTCAAGCTGAAATTCTGTGTGTTCAGAAAGTGAAATTAATGGCAGGTGGGGGTGGAGAAACATCAAGGCAACTTGATCAGACACCAACTTGGGCTGTGGCTGGTGTTTGTGCTGTTATTATCCTCATTTCTATTGCCTTGGAGAAGATTATCCACAAACTTGGAACCGTATGATTATACCTTAAACCATAGTCTTTTATTCTTTCTCCCGCTCGTTGACCTTCTTGTTTTGCTTTTAGGGACAATAATTCTGGTTTTTTTTCCTGCTAAATATTCCTATTCTTTAATGCCTAAATGTTATCTTTATTTAGTAACTTTTTGAAGCCAGGAGTTTTTATTGAAGTATGACCTGTAGCAATTCTCCGGTTTGTTTCCTTGTTTTGGTGTCAAGGAACTTTCACTAGCAGCTATGTTGATTATTGACTTCTTAATTTGTATGTGGATGTCTTGCCTTATGAAATTGGAAGTGAACTCATGTTCTTTATCTAACTATTTACTTTAGAACCTACAAACTGATCTTGATTGCTCAGATGCTGGTTGCCATTTGCCAAATATGGCTTCTTGTTGATTGGGTATCATAATGATAGTGACCGAGCCTGTTTTTGTTCACCTTGACTGTTCAATCGGGTACCGGCTATACAAGATATGTACTAAGGAATCATCACAAGTGTGAGAATTGTGGGAGTAGATACAGAGGAGTTCTTAGTAATTGTGGGTTTTACAATGGATATTTGCATTGAGCTCGTACTTATTTACTTGGTATAGATGAGTTATCCATTAGCGAACCCATAATTTAAGGACAAATTATTAAGAACTAGAATAAAGATGGATCCAAATGGAGCGGCACTGATATTGAGGATTCATATAGCTGGACTAGTTTTGAGGGGCAGTCGTTGTTGTATTTGTGTGGCTAATGTTACATTATGTGTGTGTTTCCAAGATAATTTGTTTTACTTCTATTACTTTTGCTGTTGCATATCCCCAAAAAAAGGTAAAAAGATTTTCCCCACTTGGTTGGAATTGTTTGCGCGCCTTCAAGTTGTTTTATGCATATTGGTTACTTGGACATTATAACTTTTATTGCTGTAATTGGATGTTCTTTTCTTGCATTTATTTTAAAGTGAAAAGTGTTAAATGTCTTTTCTATTGCGATTGCCTGAGCTAATGTACTATCTCAGCTCATTTGTTCCTCCTTGAACGCCTGCTACTCTAGAAAATATTAGTAAACCTGAGTTGATGTAGTATCTCAGCTCATTTGTTGCTTTCTTGAATGCCTTCTACTCTAGAAAATATTGATAATTCTGAGTTGATCTCAGCTCATTTGCGGATTCCTTTAATGGCTGCTACTCTAGAAAATATTAATAATCCTGAGTAGATGTAGTATCTCGGCTCATTTGTTGCTTCCTTGAATGCCTGCTACTCTAAAATAATATTCCTGAGTTTATGTCTTATCTCAGCTGCCTTGTTGTTTTCTTGAATGCCTGCTACTCTAGAAAATATTAATAATCTGAGTTGATTCCTGTTGTTTTCTTGAATGCCTGCTACTCTAGAAAATATTAATAATTCTGAGTTGTTTCAGCTCATTTGTTGCTTCCTGTAATGGCTGCTACTCTAGAAAATATTAATAATCTGAGTTGATTCTTGTTGTTTTCTTGAATGCCTGCTACTCTAGAAAATATTAATAATTCTGAGTTGATTTCAGCTCATTTGTTGCTTCCTCTGTTGGCTGCTACTCTAGAAAATATTACTAATCTGAGTTGATGTAGTATCTCAGCTCATTTGTTGCTTCCTTTAATGGCTGCTATTCTTGAATATATTAATAATCTCAGCCCATCCCGCTACCTTAAAAACTATTAGTAATCCTAAGTTGATACTGTATTTCAGCTCATTTGTTGCTTCCTTGAATGCCTATTAGGCTATTACTCTAGAAAATATTAATAATTGACACGGTGAAATCTTTGCTCAGTGGTTGACTGACAGGCATAAAAAAGCTCTATTTGAGGCTTTGGAGAAGGTTAAGGCCGGTAAGATTTTGTGCTCTCCTCCTCTTAACCTTTTTTTTAATCATGGACTTGTTTTCGTTTTTTGATTTAATCCTCTATTTATTGCAGAGTTGATGATTCTCGGTTTTATCTCGTTAACCCTTGTATTTAGTCAATATTACATTGCTAAAATTTGTATCCCTGCAAGTGTCGCTAACACAATGCTGCCATGCCCTGCGGGGCACAAAGATGCTGAAAAGGAGGAGGAACACCGTCGGAGGCTTTTATGGTATGAGCGTAGAATTTTGGCTGGTGCGCAGCCTACATGCAAAGAGGTAAATGTGTACATGACCCTTGTATTTAGTTGTATTAATGAGCGCTGATGGTAAAAATGGCTCTAGCAGAACTGTGCTTGTAGTAATTAACATATTTTCTTGAATTAGATATGGCGACAGACTAAATGTTTTTCATATCTTTCAGTTGACCTAAACAATGAGATATTCTGCGCAACCTACTAAAAGTTGTTGCAAACTTCCTTGTAATGTTTGTCACTTCAATTCAAATAAATGGATGTGTCAAATATCGTGAAGTCATTATTAAAAGAGCTGCAAAAGAAATTTTACACATAGCTCCTTCATTCCATTAGGTATATGACAAGTTGTCTGCATTATATTCATGTAGCTTATTCAAAGTTTAGGAAACACTTAGCTTTTTACCATCACTGATCTATTCTTAGGTTGTCCTGTCTGATGTAGTAAGAAAAGAATTGAGATAACTAGCTGAGATATGTAAGATCCATCCAAAATGATTGTTCCGCTCCGTCTTCTGTACTGCAGAAGTACGTCGATAGCCCCTAGGTGGTTGGGAGAGTGATTTGGTATGTCGTAATTGGACGTGTAGTACGTGGGCAGAAATATTATGAGACCATCAATCAAAACAGAGTTTTAGAATGTGCTACGTTCCTGAAATAACTTAAAGTGGTTCATTCAGTTATGGACTCTCCATCGATTCAATGATGAAACGCTTGGGCTATTCGTATGAGTACCCATTGCTTGCCCAACAGTAAGTTTTATAGATAAGCTTAGGAGAGTTTGTTATGTAAAAGTTCTGTTTGTCCAGCAACAGGTGTGAGTGGATACACTGGAATTGATGACTAAATCGTGACTTTATAGCTCCGCTACAACTTGCACCACAAAAATCACCATGTATGTTACTGCAAATTTCTTGGGCTATGAGCTTCTAAAAGTTGTTAGGTCAGCTTAGGTTTAGGGTAAATTTTTCATATAAAAATAAAGTTTTTGTTCTACCAGATGCTGCATCCTTGCATTCCGTTAGCACTATGTTCTAGCCATCTATTTCTTCCTTCGAAGATATGCTTCAGACCTTTACGTTTTAGTTTATATTAACATTTATTTCTTAAGTTAACTAATCTAAAGTATTCCTGACAGGGACATGTTGCTCTCATTTCTGTTGATGCACTACATCAAATACACATCCTTATTTTCTTTTTGGCAGTCCTTCATGTGTTATACAGTGCTATTACCATGTGGTTGGGAAGACTTAAGGTAAATCAAAATATGCTTTATGTAGTTATTCATATGCTTTAGCTGCCATTTATACTGGTTTTTAGGTAATCTGGACATATTGTAGAGCCCAATTATTGACTATGCGTTTTTAGTAGTTTTTCCTGTCCGGACCTTCTGTCCTTCAATGTATTCAAAAGATTGATCAAGTTTTCTTGGTGATTCAATACCCTGGTGTTATTAATGGAAGGACGACCGTTTCTCTAATCTTACTTGATTGACATAGTCAAACATTTAGGAAACTAATTTGCAAGACGAACTGGTCTTGGTATGACAGAGGAATATTCAAATTAAATTGCAAGCCTAATTGCAGTTAATCATTTGGATCACTCAAACTGTTTTTCCTAAAACTGCTGCAGCTATACTTCCTAGCTATAATTGACCACATACCAAGACTCATATTTGTTACCGAAACTCAACACTTGTGTAGGGTGATAAACTGATCACTGTCCCGTGCTTGGTTGCTTATTTAGTAAATGATCCTCTTCTTTTAGATTTTAGGATGCTGTTATCCTTTGTAATAATCCATTTGCTAAATGCCAAACTGTGTTCTTCAGATTCGTGGCTGGAAACAATGGGAGCAAGAGACTTCAACCCATAATTATGAGTTTTCAAATGGTATGCTTTTGCTTGCTGTGAAGCTAAAACTTTGTGCTGTTGCTTGCTATCTATGTTTATTTGCTCAGTCCGTTTTTGTTTTGACTGTATCACTATGTTTCTAATGGGACTTGCAGATCCTTCAAGATTCAGACTTACTCATGAGACATCTTTTGTCAGAGCACATACTAGTTTCTGGACAAGGCTCCCGATCTTCTTTTACATTGTAAGAAATTAATAAGATGTGAATTGCATATTTTTGTCGCACAAGAACAAACTAGTGTTAAGGTGGTTGATTGTTGCAACTTAATTCTGCAGGGATGCTTCTTAAGACAATTTTTCAGGTCTGTCAGTAAGTCTGACTATTTGACCCTGCGCAATGGTTTTATCACTGTGAGTTCTCTTTGAGAATTTTTCTGCAATTCGCCTTGTTCCTTTTGAATATTCTCTGTTTCCCTGTGAAACTCAAAATCTTCCGTGTGCAGGTTCATCTAGCTCCTGGAAGTAAATTTAACTTCCAAAAGTATATCAAGAGGTCATTAGAGGATGACTTCAAGGTAGTTGTCGGCGTCAGGTAGGTAGATGTGCTATTTTCTCTCTCAATCCTTTTCAGCGTATTTATGTATTCTTGTGCGTAATCAGCATAAATCTCCTTGCTTCTCTGATTGGCTTGTTTTTTTCCGGCAGTCCAGTTTTATGGGCATCATTTGTGCTTTTCTTGCTTCTAAATGTTAGCGGTAAGACATGTTCTGTGGTGCATTCCATTGCTGAAATTGTTTTATTCATCTGTTTAAGCCGCTATCCAATTTGGCCCGAGTATCATTTTCATGTAATCTGAATCATTTGGCCCGTTTCAGGGTGGCAAGCATTGTTCTGGGCATCCTTAATTCCTCTGATTGTAAGATTCCTGTCTGTTGTCTATCTTCTTGTGTTATTCTAGGGGAAATTCTTATAGTGAATTTTCTCAGATCATTTTAGCTGTTGGAACAAAGCTTCAGGCTGTTGTGACTAGGATGGCCATTGACATCACAGAGAGACACGCTGTAGTTCAAGGAATCCCTCTTGTACAAGGCTCAGACAAATACTTTTGGTTTGGTCGACCGCAACTGGTTCTTCACCTCATCCATTTTGCCTTATTTCAGGTTTGCATTTCAATACATACAATTTTTAAAAAGTAATGTTGGTAAACCAGAGGATGGGTATATCATTTGGTTCCAACTTTGCATGTACAAAGTTGCCTTAATACATAATGTTGCTGTAACTCGGGCTTAGAGGGGCATTTGATAATTGAAAGCCAGGACATTATAAGTTCATACAATCAGCTAAGACGTTATCTACTACTATTGAGAATTAGAAGTAAAAATATTTCCTTCTATCTAGGGTCAGTCAATAAACTTCTCTATCCAATGTCTGTCAAAGTGTGCTGTTGAATATTGAACGTAAACGTGGAAACTTGTACATGTGCAGTACTGAAAATGTTGTATTTTGTTTGAGGAATTGTGCTAAGAAAATAAAATAAAATGGAAAAGATGGTGCTGGAGCGTGGAATAGTTTGTTTTTCATATCTTAATCTCTATCTATTTTGTGGAATTAGCTTGGCTAAACTTTACTTTTTTAAGTTTTTCTACTGCTAATATATCTTTTAAACTTGGCAGAATGCATTCCAGCTAACATATTTTCTGTGGATATGGGTAATAATTCTTCTCCCTGTACCAAAGATCAAATTCTGATATTGCGAGATATTCTTTTTCCTTTTCTTTGTGCCAAAAAAGTATCAATAGAGATGAGGATTCTACTTTCTCTGTAGTATGAGTATGGGCTAAAATCTTGCTTCCACGATGCGTTTGAGCTGGTCATTGCGAAAATTGTTTTAGGGTATGTTTCTTGCTACAGAAAGCTACTTTGGTATACTCATTATTTTAGTTTCTAAGCTTTAAGTATCCAGCTTGCTCTTGTTAATCTAATTAGCCGTTGCTATTACAGGGTGGGAGTCTTATTCTTATGCAGTTATATTACTCTTCCGCTTTATGCCCTTATAACTCAGGTACTATCAGAGGCTCTTTTCTACGTCTTATTTTGTGCCATACTACCTTAGGCATTTGCCATCGCTTCGTTGAACAAATGGAAGTTCACCACATGATACTACTCAAATCTCTTAGTCTTTTAGCATGATCTGCTGTTAACTTAGATAAAGCATTAGAGCCGTTTGGCTTATCTGATTTAGAGTAGACGATAAACATTAGGTGCGGAAACACACTTTTAAGTGCTGAAACTGATTTAAAAAATAAGTAGTTAAAAGTGCTGAAATGAATAATATCTGTTTAATTAAAAAGTGTTTAATTAAAAAGTGTTGATAAGATCTTTTTATGTTAAAATGACTTAAATGACCCTATAACAATTTACACTACTAAAAACGTTATTTTCTTCAAAATTTTAGATTCTACCTATTTATCATGTTATTTTAATTATAGAAATGATTTGATGTTATCTTTTTTATAAATATTATTAATGTTATGATAAGTATACAATCATAAATTAGAAGGGGTGAAGTATAAATTAACAAAAGTTAAGAAAAAAATCTTAAATAAAGCAGACAATGTTTGTAGAGAAGAAACAAGCACTTAATATGTATTGTTTGTAATAAATAAGATTAAAACATTCAACTATCATATATATCTTGAGCAATCAGATCACAATATTGCTGGTATGTGATTTCGGTTGCAATAAAAGTTTACAAATTACGTTTTATATTTTTCAAGATAATTGCTGATCTTAACATTAGTGATATCCGATTTGTTTGTATTTAATCATCATCTTTGACAATATATATGATTTTCCAAAGTTAATTAATAATATGACACAACTGTATGTCATATCTAACATAGTTTATTTCTGTTTTAAATGTTGATGAATGGTAAATTTTTGACTTGTTGCGATGTTAAGTTTGATGAGTGACGTGATGTGATTCGTGTGAATTAGCTTGATTTGTATTCATTGTTATTTAGTCCAAAAGCACGTAGGAGGATGAAAACATATCTTGATATAGATAAACATATCCTGATAGAAGCACGTAGGAGGATTTGTAAACATTTCTTGATAGAGTGTGTAAAACATAAAAAAAAAAAACTACCTGCAATTTGTCTGATTGTTGCAAAGAAGAACAAAAGAAGAGAATTCCACGTAACAGAGGAAGCAATGGCACGACTGGAGAGGCAACGGCTGTTTAGGTTTTGAAGAACTGGGATAGAGTACAACTATACGAAGAGTTTTGTTTTAAAAAGAAGTATTTTAGGGATAAAATAGTAAATATTTCGGTCAAACCAGTGTTCAAAAAAGCGCTCGCTTTCTCGCTTTCTCGCTTTAAGCGAGAAGCGAAGCGAAGCGCAGGGTAAGGCGCTTCCCGTACCAAAAGCGTAGCAGGTACTGAAAAGCGATCGATTCTTCCTAAAAAGCGTGAAGCGGACAAAGCGGCAGAAGCGGCAGAAGCGATCGCTTTTGGTATTTAAAAGCCCAACGGTGTCTTTTTCCATTAAAAGACCCAAAATCCAGTTCTGTTTTTTGTCATCATTCTTCTTCTTCTTCTTCTTCTTCAACAATATTACAACAAGTTTCAACAGGTATGTTTTATTTACATTCAATCTTCTTCTTCTTCTAATCTTCTTCTTCTTTTTTTTTCTTTTTCTAAACGTCCAAAAAGCGTCGAAATGCTGTCGAATTTTTTCCAGAAAATTTCTGCCCCGTTTCTGCCCAAAGTCTGCACAGATTTCTGCCCAAATTTCTGTCAAATTATATATTTTTTATTCTTAATTTTTATTTCCTTTCTTATGTGTTATGTACGGGCAATATAATAATGATAGTGAAATACAAGAATTTGACAATCTTGTAGAATAATAGGATGCTCATTTTGTAATTTAATTGATGCTACTCTTGACAATCTTGTAGTTGTAGAAGAATATGATGCTTATTTTGTGCTTTAATTGATGCAACTCTTTAGTTTTTTAATTCAAAGTATTGAACATTTGCTCACAATTACATGTGTTGTCTATGCCGTATTTATTTTAATTTTTTTAAAAAAATTCCGCTTCACTTCAAAAAAGCGGGCGCTTCGCTTCTCGCTTCTCGCTTTTCGTGAAATGGGGGTTGTCGCTTTTCCTCGCTTCACGCTATTTTTAACACTGGGTCAAACCTAAAGTGTTTATAACCTGAAATTTGATAAGTTGGGGAAGACCAAGTTATGACTTTCGGCTTACTTTTGGCTTATAAGCACTTAACTTATAAGCACTTTTAATTTTACCAAACGCGTAGATAAGCCAAAAAGTGCTTATCAATTTTGACCAGCTTATAAGCTTAGCCAAACACCCTCTTAGCCTTTAATTTTAATGTTTGCAGATGGGATCCAATATGAAAAAATCAATCTTTGATGAGCAAACTTCAAAGGCTCTGAAGAAGTGGCATATGGCTGTGAAGAAGAGGAAGGGAGCAAGGGGAGACAGGTCTCCTACGCGAACGCTGGGTAGTGCAAGTCCAAGGTCCACAATGAGTTCACCTGTACACCCGGCAGGCCCTGCTCTTCATCGGTTCAAAACTACCGGTCACTCCTCACGTTTCCAGGGCTACAACAGCGATCAAGAAGCATCAGACCTTGAAAATGATCCAACAACACCGATGAATCGTGCAGAGATTTCAACTACACAGATTTATCATGATGACACAGAAATACATGCGCATGTTCCTCCAAATGGAGAATCTACTAGGAATGAGGATGACTTCTCATTTGTAAAGCCTGCTCCCCAAAGGTGAAAAAGAAGTAGGTAACCAATTAGCTTTGTGCCCTTTTTTCTCCTTTTCCTCTTCCCCCTTTTGCCCAGTCATATCGATGTGCTTATCCTTTTAGGACTATCACATAAGCAGTTTGGCAGTTCCTCGGCACATATAGGTGAATTCTTTGTATATTTTCACATGAAATTGCCAAGCGATGATCTCCAATGCACTACATATTTGCTTGCCTTTATAAGATTTCTTCTTGATGATTACCAAGTTTAATAAAGTTGTAACTTAAAAAAGAACGCCCAGGTAGAGTTACCTGAAGCATAGGTAGGTAGAGTTACTCGTTAGTTATGCTAGGAGTTAGCAAATACCAGTCGGAATAGTCAAGGTGTGCATGAACTGGCATGGGTACCACCGTTATAAAGAAGGAAAAGAAAGATATCCTATGTCACATGCAAACGGTCTTTAGACTTTCAAACAAAGGAGAAAAAACAAGGAAATGAGTTCAATCAATCATTTTCAGTATTCCGCACCTTTAATTTTGTTTTTCTCTCTTTATAGTGTTGCTAACATGCCTTGCACAGAGAATGACAACCATATGATGTTTTAACAAGAGAGAAGCAAATCACATGGAGCACTAATCAATTTTATGGATGGTATTATCTTTGAGGGATTTCTTCTTTTTGTGGAAAGTCTTTTTTTAGATGATCTTTGAGTTTGTTTAAGTTGAAAATGGGAATTGAATTCCTCCAATAATTCATAAATGAACAAATTTTTGGTTACCTGCATTTCAGATCAAGCCAGACTTATCTCTCTTTTCCTTGGAAAAATAAGTTTTGAACCACTATAAAATTGTGATATACAAAAAAGAAGGAATCTGAATTTAGGTGTGAAATCTCCTATAAAAGCAAAAGGATTGGAAACCTTTTTTCTTCTTTTATCTTGTATGACTCTATTCCTTACCTAATACTGCTCTTTTCTGCTATTAAAATCTATCCCTGCGGTGAAAAGTTGCAATATTAATATGCACATATCTTCATAATTTAAATAAATATGGAATTATATATAGTTCACTTGTGAGATTACACTGAAATTATTGTTATTATTATACTTGCATTGATTTTATGTATTTGTATTTTAATAAAAAGAAGTTGAACCACTAATCCACGAAACCACGTTGCTGTGGAGAGGTGCAGTTTGGAATAGAAATTTTCTAATTTGAGCTATTCGTTGTTAATATGTACAAAATAAGATATCATCAATTTATTGATGGTCATGTCTATCTTATATAGTCCCACTTATATATTTTGGATATTGTCGGTTTGGCTTTATATGAATAAAGTTTCGCATGGAAAGCAAAAAAATATATTATATATAAGGAATTGAATATTCTTAATAGTGTGAAGCCAATCGTACGAGCTTAGTCCAGTAGGCAATAGAAATATCTTTAAGCTGTTTTAATTCCCAATAAATTTGAGTTATTTGAGCTTATTTATATTTAAATAAATAAATGCAAAACAAGGAGAGAAAAGAAAAACAAGTGGGGACAGAGAATGAAGAAAGAAGAAACAGTTCACATGCATTACAGCATTAGGCATGGCCTGCCTTTTACAAACAATGAAGATAGTGACGTGCATTCAAATCGGTTTATCGATAAATTGAATCGATTATTTGTTATTAGTTCATTGATAAATAAAATCGAAAACATCGAAACCTTATTGAAATGATAACGGTAAGCAGTTGTACAAATCGATAATCGATAAGTAATTATCGATAAGGGTCAAAATCGAATCGATAAATCGAATGCACACCCCTAATTATTTCATCTACCACATTTAAGGAATGATCATATTTAAAGCTGAAGGAAATGAAGTTCAAATTAATGAAAAATAGAATTAGCAGTGATGATGTATTTTTATTTTTATAATACCGTTGGAGTGTTGGTGACATATATTTGATCCCTTACTTTAGTTTCGTTGCATATGTCTATTGACACAATTTTTATGTTATAAATATTGTTCATCTTATTTTAGCTTCTTTTTGTCCATATTAGTTAGGCGTGTTTATAGCGATATACTTTCCGTGGAATCCCACAAATTTTCTTATTGGTGTAATCGATAACCGAATCGATAAGCCCCAAAAAATTAATAAATCGAAATCGAAAAAATCGAAACCTTATTGAAACGATAACGATAAGCATATGTACAAATCGACAATCGATAAGTAATTATCGATAAGAGTCAAAATCGAATCGATAAATCGAATGCACACCCTTAAATGAAGATGCACCCTTTATTTCTCTAGGTTGTCATTTCTCAGTCTTTTAACAAAAAAACATATTGAACCCGAAATTCAATCTTTTTCGATTATCGTACCTCAAAAATAATTAATTTTATAAGTAGCTTTTTGATAAAGAAAAACTAAGTATTTCTTAAGATATAACTTATGCTTTAAATGGAGAAGTGAGAATTTATATAGACAACCCTAATTTCTTTGGGATTGAAGTGTAATTATTATTATTGGGTATGGGAATAAACTCACATTAATAGCTGAAAGATTGGAGCCTACATATAAGTTGTAGGTATATTTAAACTACAGTTTTAAGTTGTGTTGAGGGTGTTCAAAACTTAATATATAGAGGTAAAAAATAGATTTTATTTTATATATACAGTGTAATTTTTTCGGCGAATGATGTTCAGATGATTACGCCCCCTAAATCCGCCTCTGCTTATCGGTGTGAGGTATTTTGGGAAAAATTGTGTGGGCTTGACCCAAAGTGAATTATATCATACTATGTTAAGAAGTATTTTTGAGCCGATTAAGCCCAACATCTGATATCAAAGTCCAGGTTCAGTGGGACAGTGTAGAGATGGCAGAATGATAGTGCGAGACTCGGTTGCTTACTCTTACAAGCTTGGAGACGTGCACACAAAAAGAAGCAAGTTGCGGACTTCGGCTACCATAAGTATCTAACGATGTGTGTGACACACAGTGAATCTCTAAAATTGACTCTCGTGGATCGTGATAATATGTCGCATGGAACTTAGTTCGAGTAGGAGATTGTTAGGTGTATGAACAAAATTGAGAATTTTTCACAAAGCACATTCTTTAAGACCTAATTAGCAATAAATAGAAATTCTTTCCTATATTAAGTGGTATAGATATGTTTTACGGTAATTGACGATGTATATAATGTACTAAATGTATTGTATTCAATAATACAACATGAAATGACGCCGCACAAACAGGGATTCCAGTAAAACTGGATCTGTATTAAGATGTATTAATCTGTATTTAGCGTAAAAAAAAGTAATGTATCTGCGCAATTTATGGGATGTTGAAGAAGATAAAAATGGAAGGAAATCAAAACAAATTTGATTTCCCTAATTTTAGTTAACTAACTTAAAGATACAATATTTGCATACAAAAATTAAAAAAAATACACAATAATACATTTGAATACAAATTAGTTCATCTGATTGATAAAGTTGAATTAAACTGACATTTGATGAATACAGCTCATTCGAACGTTTAATGAAGTTTAATACAAGTTAATTCACTGTAGCTGAATACATATGAAGTCAAAGAACCATACATCTGAATACAACAGTATACATCTGAAAATGGCGTGAGGATTTGGTGTGAAAATGGCGAAAATTTATTCTGTTAATGGCGGAGAAGGGTTAGAAGGTGTATAATAAATAAAAAAAACCAAAAGATTGTATCAAAAGGGTAGAAGAAAATTTACCAGGCAGGGAAGTGGTAATGGTGGGGGAACAAGTTCAAAACTGTTGTATTTGGATGAGAGAAAAGTACAGAAACGTAGGTTAGTGGGAGAGAAAGGTATACTGTATATGAAAAAGAGAGAGAAAGTATTTGGGGGGAGTTTTACGGTAAGCGTGTGAGAGAAATTTAAAAAAAGGAGAGAGAAATATCTTTTTTGGCATGTATGGTGCCTTAAATTTAAGATATAACCATAAATAAATAATTTGCTATTTAGGATAAAGGGTACCTATATGATGTAATATTTTTAAATGGTATTTATTATTGATAAATATGGTAGTAAGATTTTCTATAGGGTATAAAATTTCCAACAAAATTCCTCATTGGTAGCTAAAAAGAGTGTACATGTAAGGCGTAGAAATCTTTTAATGATGTAAGATCTTTTGAGAAAAACTGTGCGGGCTTGGCCCAAAACGAATAATATGACAAAATGTTAAAGAGTATTTTTGTATAGTCGTGCCATAAGTATTTCTTAAAGGAAAAATATCAATCATATTCATTTATAAGTAGCTTATTATAAAAATTGGTCAATTCGTATATTATATTACTAATATTAGCCAATTAGCTATTTGTACCCAGAAAAGGGTCAAATTATTACTTTCTTTTGAGCGGGTGTTATTAAAATAGATAGTGTACTTCTTAAGGAGCTTTAACCTCCGTTTTGAGATGATTTGGTAGAGTTCTGACGTGATTTGAATTGATAATTTGAAGTAGAAGATGAACATGAAAAAAAGATAGGCGTATCATACCGTGTATCACATATATACAATATTTGTATCAAATATATATTACATGTATATCCATGTATATCTGCGTGTGAGGTACATGCGTGATACATATGTCGCTGAAGAATTTTGTTGAACTCGATTTTAACTACAAATTTTGATACCAAATCAGTCCAAATCAGCTTCAATCTTCCTTAATTTTTGTATATTGACTCATGTATATGTTTTCAATTAATCTCAACCATATCCATTTTTTTTTTGCTTAGATTTTTTGAATTTTGTGTATATTTTACCATCCTATTTGCTATCTCTACTATGGAATTTTCTTTTCGTCTTGCATAAAATGTTGCTTTTCACACTGAATATAGAAGGAGCTCTTTGTATGTAATTTTTGGATAGAAAAAATCTTATTTTTTTGGATTTTTAATTTTTATTTGTACTTGACTAATTTTAATAAATTTATAATTAATGACTAGAAGTAAGAAGCGGTCAAATCAGTAGCAAAGACACCAGGACGGACAGTTGATTGAACCGGGCGATAGCTTCGCGATCGATAGCTCAGTGAGGTACGCCACCCGCCCTATTTCTAATGATAGATAGAAAAGGTGGGAGAGGGGCTGACCCTCCTCAGCCGGAGGCGGAACCGGCTCCCCTGAACCATCCTCGGAAGAGTAAGTCGATAAGTTAAAATTTTTACGAAGCATTTACGTAGGATTCCCTTTCATAGAATATAACTTTCCTAACAGCAATGTTCTTATCCATTCGCCAATGGGGGCCTCCCCAATTTTATCCACTTGAACAAATATCAAATTGAAGTAACTATTTGTTTGTATTTTCATGTCATGAAAAATAAGGGAGGCAAGAAGTCATATCAGGAATCTTCTAAAGTTACAAGAGAAAGAATCTTTTCACGTCAATATTTCTAACACATATTTCAATATTATTTACTTTAAGGATAATGTAGAAAAAATAATTAATTCATTTTTGAAATTTGGAAAAATCACTTATTTTGGACCACGAAAAAGAAGCCAAAAAATCACTTATTTTGGAAGGAATAATAATATTGCGCTTTAGCATCCCTAATCCCTACTCCGTGCCCACTATTACAATAGTAACAATTTTTTTCTTACTTCGATGGGGTAATATATCTCGAGACTTCATTAGTTATAAGGTTGAAGATCATTCACTAATTTGGTTTATCGTAGAATAAAAATAAATTTTTAGAACAAGAGTTCATATTATATTGTAAATTTTGACAGTATTGATAACGATATTTTATTTATGGGTTACCATATAAAATTTGGTGTGAAAAATTACATGATGTTATCGGTCAAATTAAGCTGATGACGTAATAAATCTATACATTATCAATGTACATAACTTAACCTCTAGAAACAAGCACTTTGTTTTCTAAACAATATGTATTACCATAATAATTATTACTCTCTCCGTTCCAATTTATGTGAACTTATTTCTTTTTTTGTCTGTTCCAAAAAGAATGAATCTTTACTAAATTTGAAAACAATTTAGCTTAAACTTACAATGATCCCCTTTATTTTACCATGTATACTAAGGTCCCAAAGCAGATATTGCTATTAGTCCCATCTTCTACAAACACAAATAAAATAATTGAACTTAGTGCTCTACTTGATTTTGCTTGACTTTGATTGAAAGGAAAAAGGCGCAGAGCTTAAATAACTCGTTCAGAATGCTTTTTAAAAGATTACTTGGTACAATTAGGTCGAATAAACTCTTCTGGAATAAGTATGCAGCTGCTTGTGAACCTTCGGTTGCTGTTTTTTCAATTACTCTTTTACATGCAAATGCAATGCCTAAATGGGCAGGTCGCCATCGTCTATTTTTTCGCTGCTTTTGTGGTTTCCCCTCCTGTATCCCCTTCTATTTTTGTTCTTTTTGTGCAGACGATTCACCATAATTTTTTGTCTCTTTTAAATCGATTCATTCTATCTGAGAAGCTTTTATAATAAGACAAACATTATGGACACCTTTTTAACTTGTTTAGGACTATAAATTTAAATTTATTTTAGTTTTTCTTAAACTTTGTGTCCAGTTAAACTGGTTCACATAAATTGAAATTCTTTTTGCTGTTACAGAAGCAATAGGCTTGGATGGGCGAGATAGCCTAAAGAAGGAGTACCAGGCTTAAGGCCCTTCTTATTGGAGAGAGTATTTCTTTCTTGGGCAATAAAAATTAGTGTATTGTTTTCTAAAAGATGTTTCTTAAATTAATTCATCCTAAATCATATTCCAACAAAGATTAAAATCAGGAAGGAGACTATTTTGGAATCCGAAGGACACCAAAACATTTGGACACAATATTGATAATGATTAAAATCTAATAGCAAATAGAGAGCGATGGTCGCCCTCAGTTTGAACAATTTGTTACACAGTTTCCTTTCCTTTTTGGTTTTCGACTAGAGTTTTGATAGACTTGTATACAAACAAAATCAGGTAATTAAGTTCACATGCCTCTGCTACTTTCTTCCTTCAATTAAACCTTATCCACATAATTAATAAAGGACCCTAATCAACCTTGAATCCCACATGATTATACTTCTTTTTGACATTTCTATCCGTGCGAATTTGCTTATATCTCAATTATTTTATCGAATATTAATTACCTCAAATGAAAGGGAGTCTTGGCATATCTTATAAAGTTGTTGCCGTATGACCATAAAGTTACACGTACAAATCGAGGAAATAACCTCTTGCAGAAATGAAGGGTAAGACTATGTACAATAGACTTTTGTAGTACGGTTATTCCCCAGACATCTCGCATAGTGAGAACTTAATATACCAGACTGCTTTTATTTATTTATTTATTTATTTATTACCTCTAATATATTGCGATCGATAACTCTATCTATCAAGACTTGACTCATATTTAGACAAATAAAAAAAGTCATTCAAATTCACTATTTACTTTTTTCTAGTTAATTTATATAGATAATATATTAATAATACACAGTTACACACATATTATACATATATTATATATCTACCAACTAATTTAATTTAGGAGATAACGGCTATTTGGATTAATTGTCTATCACACATAGTAGTGTTCTTTTATCTCCGCTCAAATTTGAATTGATCTTTCATCTAAAGATGCTAATCAGCATGTAACCCAACGTGATTAAACTAAACCGCAAATTATTTTCTATTTTAATCATTTAATTTAATATAATAGCCTAGTAGTATTTGTAGTGAAGAATAGTAGGGACCTCTGCACCACATATGTAAACTTCAACACCTTCCATTCTAACATTCCCATCAGATTTTGTATGTGTATATATATCTTACGGACTTTGAAACATTTTCATATGTTCTTATCACTGCTGTATTAAGTTCACATCAATTACCCACATTTCAACCATATCTTTTGCATCCATTGTCCCCAGTTGTTCTTCTATATTGTTAAGTGTTGTTGAATTTGTTTTCACTTATGACTCGCCCAGCTAGATTTCTCCTTAGTATCGACTCTTCTTCAACTTCCCCTTCAACGCCGACGTCGGAGCCAACATCTGCGATGGCAGTGGAGTCTGACTTTGTCGTAATACTAGCTGCTTTGCTTTGTGCACTAATTTGTGTGGTGGGCTTCATAGCCGTTGCAAGATGCGCGTGGCTCCGGCGAATAACCGGAGCTGGTGGTCAGTCTTCGGCGGCAGCGAATAAAGGGTTGAAGAAGAAAGTGTTGCAGTCGTTGCCTAAGTTCACTTATGACCCCAGCAGTACAACGGCGAAAGCTACGCCGTTCACGGCGGAGTGTGCCATTTGTCTGGGGGAGTATGCGGTGGGAGATGAGATCCGGGTGCTGCCGCCGTGTGGTCATAGTTTCCATCTCCCGTGTATTGATACTTGGTTGGGTTCACACTCTTCGTGCCCTTCTTGTCGTCAAATTCTCGTGGCTACTCGGTGCCGGAAATGCGGTGAGATCCCTGCAGTTTCCCATAAAACCGACGGTGCTCTGGCTACAACTCCGGCAGAGTCTCGTTCATGCGCTAGCTCAAGTAATTTTCTAGTCTAGAAAAAGAAAAAAAGACTTAGGTTTAGATGATCATCTAGTTTACATAATCAGTGCAGTTTTACCGGTTGTAATCCGTCACTTATTGTGTTATGCAAGTTAGGTTACTAATTGTAGACAGTTACTTGTAATTATTTTTAGCGGTAACTTAAGCAAAATTATTTTACAGATTTAAGTATATGTTGAAGTTAAAATTGATGAAGTAGAATATAAAATAGGATGGTAACTTGGTTGGCTAAGGCCTAATTAAGAGAAAGGAACTGACCAAAGATTGTAACTGTAAAATGGTGAAATGTATTTGTCAGAGTTTGGAAATGAACCTCATTGTTCTTGGCATCCTTAATTCCTCTGATAGTAGGATTCCTGTTTATTGTCTATCTTCTTGTGCTATCCTTACAGTGAAATTTTCTCAGATCATTTAAGCTGTTGGAACAAAGCTTCAGGCTGTTGTGACTAGGATGGCAATTGACATTAGGGAGAGACACACTGCAGTTCAAGGAATCCCTCTTGTACAAGGCCCAGACAAATATTTTTGGTTTGTTCGACGGCAACTGGTGCTTCACCTCATCCATTTTGCTATATTTCAGGTTTGCATTTCAATGCAATTTTTAAAAAGTAATGTTTGTAAACCAGAGGATGGGCATATCATTTTGTTTCAACTTTGCAAGTATAGAGTTGCCTTAATATACATTATGTTGCTATAACTAACTCGGGCTTAGATGGGCATAACTGAAAGACAGGACATCATAAGTTCATACGATCAGCTAAGACGACGTTTATTGAGGATAAGAAATAGAATTATTTCCTTCTCTATGGGTCAGTCAATAAACTTCTCTAGTGCATGTGCAGTACTGAAAATATTGTATTTTGTTTGAAGAATTTTGCTAAGAAAATATAATAAAATGGGAAGATGGTGCTGGAGCGTGGAATAATTTACTTTTTTTCATATCGTAAATCGTAATCTCTATGTATTTCATGGAACTACCTTGGCTAAACTTTCTTTTTTACTTTTTTCTATTGCTAATATATCTTTTAAACTTGCCAGAATGCGTTCCAGATAACATATTTTCTGTGGATATGGGTAATAATTCTTCTCCCTGTATCAAAGATCAAATTCTATATTGCGAGATATTCTTTTTCTTTTTCTTTATGCAAAAAAAAGTATCAATAGAGATGAGGATTTTACTTTCTCTGTAGTATGAGTATCGGCTAAAGTCTTGCTTCCACGACGATATTCAGCTGGTCATTGCGAAAATTGTTGTAAGGTATGTTTCTTGCTACAGAAAGCTACTTTGGTGTATTCATTATTTTAGTTTCTAAGCTTCAAGATTCAAGCTTGCTCTTGTTAAAATCTAATTTGCCGTTGCTATTACAGGTGGGAGTCTTATTCTTATGCAGTTATATCACTCTTCCACTTTATGCCCTTATAACTCAGGTACTATCAGAGACTCTTTTCGACGTTTTATTTCATGCCATACTACCTTAGGCATTTGCCATTGCTTCGTTGAGCAATGGAAGTTCACTACATGATACTACTCAAATCTCTAGTCTTTTAGCATGATCTTCTGTTAAATTAGATAAAGCAGTGCCCTTTCATTTTAATGTTTGCAGATGGTATCCAATATGAAAAAAACAATATTTGATGAGGAAACTTCAAAGGCTCTGAAGAAGTGGCATATGGCTGTGAAGAAGAGGAAGGGAGCAAGGGGAGACAGTTCTCCTACGCGAGCACTTGGTAGTGCAAGTCCAAGGTCCACAATGAGCTCATCACCTGTACACCCGGCAGGCCCTGCTCTTCATCGATTCAAACTACCGGTGACTCCTCACGTTTCCAGGGCTACAACAGCGATCAAGAAGCATCCGACCTTGAAAATGATCCAATACCGATGAATCGTGCAGATATTTCAACTACAACAGATTTATCGTGGTGACACAGAAATTCACGTGCATGTTCCTCCAAATGGAGACTCTACTAGGAACGAAGACGATTTCTCATTTATAAAGGCTGCTCCCCAAAGGTGAAAAAGAAGTAGGTAACCAATTAGCTTGTGCCCTTTTTTCTCCTTTTCCTCTTCCCCTTTTGCCTATTCATATCGATGTGCTTATCCTTTTAGGACTATTGTATAAGCAGTTTGGCAGTTCCTCGGCACATATGGTGAATTCCTTGTATATTTTCTCATGAAATTGGCAATCGATGATCTCCAATGCACTATATAATTGCTTGCCTTTATAAGATTTTTTCTTGAGGGTCTTCCGGAAATAACCTCTCATCTTGTTTAGGTAGGAGTAAGGTCTAAGTACGTTCTATCCTTCGCAAACAATGCTAATGGGATTATACTAAGTTGTTGTAATAAAGATAAAACTTAAAAAGAATGCCCTAGGTCACAAGCATGAGGTAATTTCTTTTCATTTTACCTAAAGCATCGGTAGCTCTCTACCCTCTAGGCAGGGGTTTGTTGCCTAAAGCATCAGTAGGTAGAGTTACTCATTAGTTGTGCTGGAGTTAGCAAATGTCATGGTACGCACAAACTGGCACGAGTATCACAGTTATAAAGAAGGAAAAGAAAGATCTTCTACGTCACATGCAAACGGTCTTTCGACTTAATTTCAAACAAGGAGAAAAAGCAAGGAAATGAATTGAATCAATCATTTTCAGTACTCTCCACCTTTAATTTTATTTTCTCTCTCTTTATAGTGTTGCTAACATGCCTTAGCACAAAGGATGACAAGCAAATGATCTTTTCGCAATATAGAAGCAAGTCACATAGTCATGGTGCACTAAGCAATTTTACGGATGGTATTATCTTTGAGGGATTTCTTCTATTTATGGAAAGTCTTTTTTCAGATAATTTTTGAGTTTGTTTAAGTTGGAAGCAGGAATTGAATTCCTCCAATAATTCATAAATGGACGAATTTTTTGGTCACCTGCATTTCAGATCAAGCCAGATTTATCTCTTTTCCTTGGAAAAATGCAGTTCGCTAAGTTTTGGACCACTATAAAATATACAAAAAACAGAACCAATCTGATTTTAGGTGTGAAATCTCCTATAAAAGCAAAAGGATTGAAAACCTTTTTTTTTTCTTTTATCTTGTATGACTCTGATTCCTTAATAAGGTAAACGACTTCTGTTACAAAACAAAAGAATTAAGTTTACACTATACTGCTCTTTACTACTCAGCATCTCTCTGTTTTCCCTTAAATATAATTAAGATATTCTGTTAAAATCTATATCTCCGGTGAAAAGTTGCAATATTATTTAAATGAATATGCACATATCTTTATAAATTAAATAAAGCACTTGCATTGACTATATGGAATTATATATAATTCACTTATGAGATTATACTGAAATCTTTGTTATTATTATACTTGCATTGATTTTATGTACTTGTATTTTAACAAAATGAAGTTGAACCACTAATCCACGTTGCTGTGGAGAGGTTGCAGTGTCCTTGGAATAGAAGTTTTCTAATTTGAGCTATTCGTTGTTAATATGTACAAAATAAGAAATCATTAATTTATTGATGGTCATGTCTATCTTATACAGTCCCACATATATATTTTGGATATTGTCTCGGATAAACAGTATCTATTAGTTAGCATCAAATATTAAATTAATACTATTTATTAGTATGTTGTATGATACCAGAGTTGACTCATCCTGGCGTTAACTTCCCATATTGTTCAAAGGGACGAGTTGATGTCCTACATTCATTTTGTTGGGTGTATATGAATAAAGTGTCATGTGGAAAACAGAAACAAATAATATTTGAATGCTCTTAATAATGTGAAGTTTTCTTGGAGAAAATCGAGCTTAATATCAAATAATATTAAATATTTTTGAACCGTTTTAACCGCATGGTATGTAAGTGGATCCTACATACATACTATGCCTGAATTGGCGAAAAGTTGCTTATATCTGTCAGGTAAAAACAACCCCAAGAGTTACGGTTTTGCTACAGAGTTTTATGTTTTAGAATCCAGTTATGAACTGACGTGTATAGATCAGAGAGTTACTGATTGGTAGATGTTATATAGCTAATTGTGTTTTGTTTAGCTATGCTTTTGATCAGTTTCAAAGGTGATTAATACAAAATTAGTTACAAAAGAAAAATGAAGCCGAAATTCAAATCTTTTTATATTACTATCCTAAAAATAAATAATTTATAAGTAGCTTTTTGGTAAAGAAAAACTAAGTAATTTCTTCAAATATTACATATGTTTTATATAGAGAAGTGATAATTTATATAGCCAACCCTAAATTCTTTGGGGATAGGAGTGTAATAAAACCTACATATAGGTGTAGGCATCTCGTATTGGTGTAAGACCTTTGGGAGAAAATCGTGAAGGTTTGACCTAAAGCAAATAATATCATACCGAGTACTTATGTGTTGGTTAAGCCCAATATCTCATATCAAAGCCCAGATCCGCGAGGCAAGTATAGTGATGGCTGAATAATGGTGCGAGACTCGGTTTGCGTACTCTTACAAGCTTGGAGACCTGCACACAAAAAGAAGCAAGTTGCGGGTTTCGTCTGCCATAAGTATGTAACGATATGGCTGGCATACAGTGAATCTTGAAAATTGACTCGTGGATTGTGGTAATGGATCACGTGAAACTTAGTTCAAGGAAGAGATTGTTAGTTATGTGAACAACGTTTCATATTGATAGTTGAAAAGATTGGAAGCCTACATATATGATGTATGAATCTTTTAATGATGTGAGATATTTTAAGAAAAATTGTGCGGGTTTGACAATAAACTAATATAACACCATGTTAAGAGTATATTTGTTGGGTTTGTTAATATATTTAATTAATATATTAAATATTTAAAAGAGGGTGAATGAGAAATGGAGGGAAGTGAAATTTTTGAGTGAAATTTCAAGTTCTCCCTCCTTGGTAAATAGGCATTGTCCCATATCGGAAGAGGAAGAGGTTTTTTATGGGTATATAAGCAATTGCTCTTCTTCTAGCTCTTAAATAGTTGAGAAGAAAGCAAGCCTCGCGCCATCGTCGTCGCTCGCTCGGTTCGGCTTCGGCTACAGCTACGGCTACGGCTACAGATTCGGTCAATTGATTGATCAAGTTTTTGGACCAAATTTATTTGTTAATAGTAAAATATTAACTGAAATGTTATTAAATATTTATTTTAATAACAGAATATTAATATTAAATAAATATTAATATTAAATCCAAATTTCAGTTTTCTATTTTTGTAACAGAAAATTAACTACCCATCAATTTTCTCTCTTTAATTTCTCTCTTTATTTTTGAGTGAATAGCCATTTATGCAAAGATATTTATGCTGTGGCAGTTTTGCATAAACAACCATTCTGAAGAGTTGCACCTCTTCAGATTTCAGTCCAACTTTTGGCTATAAATACAACACTATTCTACTCAGAATTTCACTACGAATTTTCTGAGTTTCTCCTCATTTCTTCTGTATATTTTCACTACAAAGAAAGTAAAAAGTAAGTGTGATTTACTACTGAACTTTGTGTTCGCAAAAACACTGGGGTTTGAAGTACCATTACACTAGTGTGTAATTCGTTCTATCATGGGAGGAAATAATCTATAACCTTGGGTACTGGATGAGAAGCTGCGAGAAGCGAGACTCAGGTAGTTCGGGCATGTGCGGAGGAGAAGCCCCGATGCCCCGATGAGGAGTTGCGAGCGGTTGTCGGTGGTTGGCGCGAGTCGAGGCAGAGGGATGCCAAGGAAGTATTGGGAAGAGGTGATTAGGCAGGACATGGCTATAATATAGATTTTCGAGGACATGACCCTTGATAGGAAATTCTGGAGGTCTAGTATCGAGGTTATAGCGTAGGAGCTTTTAGTATTTTCTCGCTCTCCTTCCCCTGGATAGGGCTGGGGCTGGGGGGAGGTGGGAGGTTTACCATATAGGCTTGGAGTAGTGTATTGCATGCCTTTCTAATTTTGGCTTATGGTTTTGTAAATATTTATGTGATTTCTCCTAGAGTTTCTAATGCCTTTTACTCTTGTTGTTGTTTTATTCCTTCTATATGCCAGGTTATTTATGGCATATGTTTACACTACTGTTCATGTGATTTATGCTAGAGTCACTAATGTTTTTTTTTTGTTTTTTTTTTTGTTTTTTTTCTTTTCTTGCTCCTGCGCCAAGGGTCGATTGGAAACAGTCTCTCTGCATGCGTACATATTATTCTCCCCAGACCCCACCATGTGGGACTATACTGGGTAGTTGTTGTTGTTGTTGGTCACTAAGAGGAAATTAAATTCCTTAAGGAAACAATGTGAATTCAATGTGCTCGAATTAATTTTTTTTTTCATTTCTGCTTATGCATATTTTTGTTTGTATTTATTTATATTTTCAGAATTATTTTACAAATACAGTCTACTAACAAGCTTAAGGAATTTAATATATTTCTGTATTTGTTCTTACTGTTTCTGGAAAGGTAAAACCTTTGTGGTTTTATACTCTATTAAAATCTACGTTATTTTAACAGTTGTATCATTCTTTTACAGAAATGACTAATGAGAATGAGAATCAAGTTGTTCCAATGGTGACTGCTAATGCCTCAACAAGCCGAATGACTCCAGCAGCATTGGCACCGGTGGAGAAACTCAAAAATTTTTTTGGGATTAATTTCAAGCGCTGGCAAAAAAAGATATTATTCTATTTGACTACTATAAGTCTCTAGAAGTTCATCAAGGAAGATGTTCATGTGTTGTCCGATGAAACTCCAGAAACTGAACGCTTTCTCGTGATTGAGGCGTAGAAGCATTCAGATTTTTTATGCAAGAATATATTATGAGCGGGCTGGAAGAAGCTTTGTATAACGTCTATAGTGGCGTAGAAACATCAAAGGAACAGTGGACTGCGCTTGAAAAGAAATACAAAACTATAGATGCCGGTTGAAAAAGTTTGTTGCTGCAAAGTTTTTGGATTACAAAATGGTAGATAGCAAGTGTGCTATTACCCAAGTTCAGGAATTGCAAGTGGTTATTCACGATCTCCTTGCTGAAGGTATAAATCAAATTAATATTGATGTTGAAAGTAGTAATCTTAATATTTTTACTAATGAAAATTTCATTGAAGGACTTGTTATCAATGAAGCATTCCAAGTAGCAAGCAATGATTGAGAAGTTGCCTCATTTGTGGAAGGACTTCAAAAACTACTTGAAACACAAACGCAAGGAGATGTCCCTTGAAAATCTCATTGCTCGGTTGAGAATTGAAGAGGACAATAAGCTGTTGAAAAGAGAGGCCATAGAAACTCAACAATAATGGGAGCAAATATTATTGAAGAGAACAAAAAGAGGAAGAAGGCTACTGGAGCAAAATACAACCCAAGCAAGAAGCGGTTTAGTGGAAACTGCTACAACTGCAAAAAACCGGACATAAGTCTACGGAGTGTCGTGCTCCGAAGAAAGACAAGAAGAAGGGTCAATCGAATATGATTGAAAAATATGATGATGTTGATGACTTATGTGCCATGCTTCCGAATGCAACTTGGTGGGCAATCCTAAAGAGTGGTGGATTGATTCTTGAGTCACTCGCCATGTTTGTGCTGTTAGAGAAGCGTTTGCTACTTATGCTCCTGTTGGACCCGATGAGACGATTTCTATGGGAAATGCTTTAAAGGCCAAGATTGAAGGATGTGGGAAGATATTTCTCAAATGACTTCCGGCAAAGTGGTGACTTTGAACAACATCCTTCATGTTCCCGAGATTAGGAAGAATTTGGTCTTTACTGGACTTCTTGTTAAGAATGGTTTTAAATGTATTTTTGTTTCCGATAAGGTTGTAATAAGTAAGAATGAAATGATTGTAGAGAAAATGTTACCTCAATGAGGGCCTTTTCAAGCTGAATGTAATGGTGGTTGAAAATAATATAAAATTTTAGCTTCATCTTACTTACTTGAGTCAAATGAATTATAGCATATACGTTTGGGTCATGTCAATTACAAAACCTTACGGAAAATGATTAATTTGGAAGTATTGCCTAAATTTGAGTGACAAATCAAAATGTCAAGTATGTGTGGAATCTAAGTATGTTAAACATCCTTAAAAGTCGGTTGAAAGGAATTCAAATCCTTTAGACTTAATTCACACAGATATTTGTGGCATGAAGTCAATACCATCTTGTGGTGGAAAAAAGTATTTTATAACTTTTATTGACGATAGTACTCGATACTGCTATGTTTACTTACTTAATAGTAAAGATGAAGCAATAGACGCATTCAAGCAATACAAAAATGAAGTTGAAGCACAACTTAACAAGAAAATCAAAATGATAAGAAGTGATAGGGGTGGTGAATATTAATCTTCTTTTGAACAAATATGTTTAGAATATGGAATTATTCATCAAACAACGGCCCCATACACGCCCCAATCTAATGGGATTGCAAAAAAAAATCATTCATTAAAGGAGACGATGAACACATTATTGATAAGTTCTGGTTTGCCATAGAACTTGTGGGGGAAGTCGTTCTTACAGCTAACCGAATATTAAATCGAGTACCCCATAGCAAAATACAATCCATTCCATATGAAAAATAGAAAGAAAGGAAGCCCAACTTGAATTATTTTAAAGTGTGGGGGTGCTTGACAAAAGTGCAAGTTCTTAAACCCAAAAGGGTAAAAATAGGACCGAAAACCATTGATTGTGCTTTCATAGGATATGCGACTAATAGTAAAGCATATCGATTTCTGGTTCATAAATCAGAAAATCCGGACATTCATGATAATACGGTTATAGAATCAGATAATGCTGAGTTCTTTGAAAATATATATATCCATATAAAAAGGAGTGTGAGTCGATTAGCGAAGGATCTAAACGACCTCGGGAAGAAGCAAAAGAAAGTACACTTAACCATGAGGATTCAAGGCGTAGTAAATGTCAAAGAACGTCTACTTCATTTGGACCAGATTTTGTGACTTATGAGCCTCAAACATTTAAAGAAGCTATGTCTTCTTCGGAATCGTTATTATGGAAAGAGGCAGTCAATAGTGAAATAGAATCCATATTGAACAACCATACATGAGAATTGGTTGATCTACCTCCTAAGAGGAAAAAGAAAGATGATGGCACTATTGACAAATATAAGGCAAGACTTGTGGTAAAAGGGTATAGACAACGAGAAGGTCTTGATTATTTTGATACACACTCTCCAGTTACAAGAATTACGTCCATACGAATGTTAGTAGCGTTAACTGCAGTTTATGATGTTGAAATTCATCAAATGGATATTAAGACGACCTTCTTAAATGGATAGTTGGAGGAAGAAATTTACATGGAACAACCAGAAGGGTTTGTGGTTCCAGGTAAAGAAAAGAAGGTCTGTAGACTTGTTAAGTCCCTTTACGGATTAAAACAAGCACCCAAACAATGGCATGCAAAATTTGACCAAATAATATTGTCAAATGGGTTTAAGATAAATGAATGCGATAAATATGTGTACATTAAAAATGTTCCAAATCACATAGTCATTATTTGCTTATATGTGGATGATATGCTCATAATGAGTAATGACATTGCCAATATAAATGCGACTAAGCGTATGTTAACTAGCAAGTTTGATATGAAAGACTTGGGAGTTGCTGATTTAATTCTGGGAATTAAGATCTATAAGACTTTTTCAAGGTCTGGCATTTTCACAATCTCATTATATCAAGACAGTACTTGAAAAATTCAAGCACTTGGGCTTTAAAGTTGCAAAGACTCCAATTGACATGAATCTTGCATTACCAAAGAACAAAGGCCAAAGCATATCACAATTGGATTATGCACGTGTATTGGGTTGCTTAATGTACATCATGAATTGTACATGACCATATATAGCCCCTGCTATTAGTAAATTGATTCGATATACGAGCAATCCAGGTCAATCTCATTGGATGACCCTGAAACGAGTTTTGGGATACTTAGTACATACCCATGACTTTGCTTTGCACTACAGTAAATATCCTGCGGTCATTGAGGGATACTGTGATGCAAATTGGATCACCGGATCAACTGATTCCAATTCCACAAGTGGATATGTTTCACCATTGGTGGAGGAGCGGTATCTTGGAAGTCGTCCAAACAAACTTGTATTGCCCGCTCTACAATGGAGGCTGAGTTTATAGCCTTGGATAAAGCTGGTGAAGAAGCTGAATGACTCCGGAATTTCTTGGAAGATATTCTATTTTGGCCCAAACCCTTGGAACCAATATGCATACACTGTGATAGTCAAGCGGCAATTGAAAGGGCTGGGAACGTTATGTACAACGGTAAATCTCGTCATATACGATGAAGACATAAAATCGTTAGACAATTACTCTCTAGAGGAATTATCATGATTGACTATGTAAAGTCAAGTGATAATGTAGCGGATCCACTTACAAAAGGCCTAACTAGAGATGTAGTTGAGAAATCATCAAGGGGAATGGGACTGTGGCCGAGAAGAAGTCATAGTGGCGATAACTCCACCTAGAAGACTGGAGATCCCAAGATCTAGGTTCAAGGAGATCAAACAAAATTATTTATGACGGTTCAACATTGTCAAATAAACTTTTGGTCCATTCTCGTATAAGACAATGTTTAGTACCAAGGATAAAGCATTAAGGCTTTTTAATGATTTCCAAATTTGATATGGGGTATATCAAATAGTGTATTTACGAGATGACACGTTTAGGAATCACCTATGTATGTGTGAAGTGTTAGCCGCTTCAAGGAGAACTTTGTAAGGTCAGTTCTCTACGCACTTATGAAACCAGGCGGTGTTCATGGCCGAAACGAACACAACAATGAGAACCAAAGACGGTTAAGGGTTGGTTGTGTGACTTGTGGTTGTCTAGGTATACACCAAAGTTCGACGGTTCAAAGATATCAAATCTACCGATTGATCGAGCATATCCGACATAAGTTCACTACGGAAAGTTCAAAGGGAAACCTACTTATCCAGATGCATTTAATCCTTACTTGCGAATCATATAGTTTTTATGCATACTTCTGTCATATAGCCAATCCCCATTCATGTGGGGTATTGTTGGATTTTTTAATATATTTAATTAATATATTAAATATTTAAAAAAGGGTGAATAGGAAATGGAGGAAAATAAAAATTTTGAGTGAAATTTCAAGTTCCCCTCCTTGGTAAATGAGCATTGTCTCATATCTAAAGAGGAAGAGGTTTTTTATGGGTATATACGCAATTGCTCTTCTTCTAACTCTTAAAGAGTTAGAGAGAAAGCAAGCGTCACGCCATCGTCGTCGCTCGCTCAGCTCGGCTTCGACTCCGGCTACGGCTACGGCTATGGCTTCGGATGTGGATTTGGTTAAATGATCGATTGATTGATTAAATTTTGTACCAAATTTATTTGTTAATAGTAAAATATTAACAAAAATATTATTAAATATTTATTTTAATAACAGAATATTAATATTAAATCCACATTTCAGTTTTCTTTTTTATAACAGAAAATTAACTACCCATTAATTTTCTAAAAGATGTTTCTAAAATTAATTCATCCTAAATTATATTCCAACACAAACAGAAAAAGATTAAAATCAAGAAGGAGACAATTTTGGAATCCGAAGGACACCAAAATTTTTGGAACCTTATTCTTTTTACTATGGACAGAACTCGAATGGCAATGGCGCGCTGTTTTGTAGAGACCGATGGTCGCCCTCAGTTTGGACAATTTGTTACACAGTTCCCTTTCCTTTTTGGATTTCGACAAGAGTTTTGATAGACTTGTATACAAACAAAATCTGATAATTAAGTTCACATGCCTTTGCTTCTTTCTTCCTTCAATTAAACCTTATCCACATAATTATAAAGGACCCTAATCAACCTTGAATCCCACATGATTATACTTAGTTTTTGATATGTTGATATGTGATTAGGAGGTTACAAGTTCAAGATGTAAAAATAATTTTTTGCAGAAATGTAGGGTAAGATTACGTATATTAGACTCTTCTGGTCCGACCTTCCCCGGACATCACGCATAGCTAGAGCTTAGTGCACCGTGCTACTTTTATTTATTTATTTATTTATTTATTACCTCTAATCTTGCAATCGATAACTCTATCTATCAAGACTTAATTCATGTTTAGGCAAATCAAAAAAGCCAGTCAAATTCACTGTTTACTTCTTTTATTCAGTATACAAAAAATTATATATTAATTATACACAGTTATATATATATATATATATATCAACTAATTTAATTTAAGAGATTAGGTGAGTGGCTATTTGAATTAATTCTTTGTCACACATAGTAGTGTTCTTTTATCTCCACTCAAATTTGATTTGATCTTTCATCTAAAGATGCTAATCAGCATGTAACCCAACGTGATTAAACTAAACCGCAAAATTATTTTCTATTTTAATCATTAAATATAATAGTAGCTAGTAGTATTTGTAGTGATGAATAGTAGGGACCTCTGCACCACATGTGTAAACTTCAATTACCTTCCATTCTAACATTCCCATCAGATTTTGTATGTGTATATATATCTTTTATCCGATAGTAAAATATATTTTTAAGGGTAAAAAAGGTGAACGATATTTCGCTAAGGGCCTTCGTGCTTTTAATATAATATAAATAGATTATATATCTACCAACTAATTTAGTTTAGGAGATTGCGGCTATTTGGATTAATTGTCTATCACACATAGTTGTGTTTTTTTATATCCACTCAAATTTGAATTGATCTTTCATCTAAAGATGCTAATCAGCATGTAACCCAACGTGATTAAACTAAACCGCAAATTATTTTCTATTTTAATCATTTAATTTAATATAATAGCCTAGTAGTATTTGTAGTGAAGAATAGTAGGGACCTCTGCACCACATATGTAAACTTCAACACCTTCCATTCTAACATTCCCATCAGATTTTGTATGTGTATATATATCTTACGGACTTTGAAACATTTTCATATGTTCTTATCACTGCTGTATTAAGTTCACATCAATTACCCACATTTCAACCATATCTTTTGCATCCATTGTCCCCAGTTGTTCTTCTATATTGTTAAGTGTTGTTGAATTTGTTTTCAATTATGACTCGCCCAGCTAGGTTTCTGCTTAGTACCGACTCTTCTTCAACTTCCCCTTCAACGCCGACGTCGGAGCCAACATCTGCGATGGCAGTGGAGTCTGACTTTGTCGTAATACTAGCTGCTTTGCTTTGTGCACTAATTTGTGTGGTGGGCTTCATAGCCGTTGCAAGATGCGCGTGGCTCCGGCGAATAACCGGAGCTGGTGGTCAGTCTTCGGCGGCGGCGAATAAAGGGTTGAAGAAGAAAGTGTTGCAGTCGTTGCCTAAGTTCACTTATGACCCCAGCAGTACAACGGCGAAAGCTACGCCGTTCACAGCGGAGTGTGCCATTTGTCTGGGGGAGTATGCGGTGGGAGATGAGATCCGGGTGCTGCCGCCGTGTGGCCATAGTTTCCATCTCCCGTGTATTGATACTTGGTTGGGTTCACACTCTTCGTGCCCTTCTTGTCGTCAAATTCTCGTGGCTGCTCGGTGCCGGAAATGCGGTGAGCGCCCTGCAGTTTCCCATAAAACCGACGGTGCTCCGGCTACAACTCCGGCAGAGTCTCGTTCATGCGCTAGCTCATGTAATTTTCTAGTCTAGAAAAAGAAAAAACGACTTAGCTTTAAATGATTGTAATCCGTCACTTATTGTTATGCAAGTTAGGTTACTAATTGTAGACAGTTAGTTGTAATTATTCTTAGCGGTAACTTATGTAAAATTAGTCTTACAGATTTAGTATATGTTGAAGTTAAAATTGACGTTAACTTGGCTGACCAAAGATTGTAACTGTTAAGTGGTGAAGTGTATTTGTCGGAGTTTGGAAAAAATTGATATAAAATTGATGTTCTGGGCATCCTTAATTCCTCTGATTGTAAGATTCCTGTCTATTGTTATCTTCTTGTGTTATTCTAGGGGAAATTCTTATAGTAAAATTTTCTCAGATCATTTAAGATGTTGGAACAAAGCTTCAGGCTGTTGTGACTAGGATGGCAATTGACATTAGGGAGAGACACACTGCAGTTCAAGGAATCCCTCTTGTACAAGGCCCAGACAAATATTTTTGGTTTGTTCGACGGCAACTGGTGCTTCACCTCATCCATTTTGCTATATTTCAGGTTTGCATTTCAACACAATTTTTAAAAAGTAATGTTTGTAAACCAGAGGATGGGCATATCATTTGGTTTCAACTTTACAAGTACAGAGTAGCCTTAATACATAGTGTTGCTATAAGTAACTTGGGCATTATTGAAAGACAGGACATGATAAGTTCATACGATCAGCTAATATGAAGTTTATTGAGGATAAGAAATAGAATTATTTCCTTCTATCTATGGGTCAGTCAATAAACTTCTCTATCCAGTGTGTGTGTCAAGTGTGCTGTTGAAAGATTGTGCAGTACTGAAAATGTTGTATTTTGTTTGAGGAATTGTTCTAAGAAAATATAATAAAATGGGAAAGATGGTGCTGGAGTGTGGAATTATTTACTTTTTCATATCGTAATCTCTATGTATTTCATGGAATTACCTTGGCAAAACTTTCTTTTTTTACTTTTTTATATTGCTAATATATCTTTTAAACTTGCCAGAATGCGTTCCAGATAACATATTTTCTGTGGATATGGGTAATAATTCTTCTCCCTGTATCAAAGATCAAATTCTGATATTGCGAGATATTCTTTTTCTTTTTCTTTGTGAAGTATCAATAGAGATGAGGATTCTACTTTCTCTGTAGTATGAGTATCGGCTAAAGTCTTGCTTCCACGATGATTTTGAGCTGGTCATTGCAAAAATTGTTGTAGGGTATGTTTCTTGCTACCGAAAGCTACTTTGGTATATTCATTATTTTAGTTTCTAAGCTTCAAGAATCCAGCTTGCTCTTGTTAAATCTAAGTTGATGTTTGCTATTACAGGTGGGAGTCTTATTCTTATGCAGTTATATCACTCTTCCTCTTTATGCCCTTATAACTCAGGTACTATCAGAGACCCTATTCTACGTTTTATTTCGTGCCATACTACCATAGGCATTTGTCATCGCTTCATTGAACAATGGAATTTCACATGATACTACTAAAATCTCACCTCTTTGTTAACTTAGATACTGTATTGGCCTTTAATTTTAATGTTTGCAGATGGGATCCAATATGAAAAAATCAATCTTGACGAGCAAACATCCAAGGCTCTGAAAAAGTGGCATATGGCTGTGAAGAAGAGGAAGGGAGCGAGTGGAGACAGGTCTCCTACGCGCACTGGGTAGTGCAAGTCCAAGGTCCACAATGAGCTCCACCGGCAGGCCCTGCTCTTCATCGGCTCAAAACTACCAGTCACTCCTCACGTTTCCAGGGCTACAACAGCGATCAAGAAGCATCCGACCTTGAAAATGATCTAACAACACCGATGAATCGTGCAGAGATTGCAACTACACAGATTTGTCATGATGACATAGAAATTCCTCCAAATGGAGAATCTACTAGGAATGAAGATGACTTCTCATTTGTAAAGCCTGCTCCCCAAAGGTGAAAAAGAAGTAGGTAACCAATTAGCTTTGTGCCCTTTTTTCTCCTTCTCCTCTTCCCCTTTTGCCTATTCATATCAATGTGGTTATCCTTTTAGTACTATCACATAAGCAGTTTGGCAGTTCCTCGGCACATATAGGTGAATTCTTTGTATGTTTTCACATGAAAATTGCTAAGCAATGATCTCCAATGCACTACTCCCTCCCTCCCTCCAGTTCACAATAAGTGTCCAATCTACTTTTTTATTTTAGTTCAAAATAAGTGTCCAATTATGTATTCAAGAAAAAATTCAATTTGTTTTTACAAAATAAGTTTTCTATTCCTCACATTAAATGTTTAATTAGGGGTAGTTTAGTCATAATAGATATTTTTAAATAGAATTTAGTATTTTCTTAATGAGCGTGCCAAAAGTAAATTGGACACTTATTGTGAACCGGAGGGAGTATAGAATTGCTTGCCTTTGTAAGATTTTTTTTCTTGACGATTACAAGTTTAATAAAGTTAAAACTTAAAACGAATGTCTAGGTAGGTAAACTTTATATAGCCTTGGCTCTGCCACCTCAATAGCTACCTTTTGGGGTGTGGTTCTCTCTAGGTTGTATCAACGGTATCAGAGCCATGCACCATCCTCGGTGCCACCGTGTCTTGGATGGTGACGCCGGTGTTGCCGCGTTCGCACATCTGTCGAGTAACGCCGGTATTGCTACGTTCGCACAACCGTCGAGGATGACAGATATGAAGCTTGGTGATTTGTTAGGTATATTGCAAGGAATGGGACTTGAGTACCACATCGGTACTACAAAGTGCCGATGTGAGGTTTATATAGTCTTCTCTCTCATCTCAATAGCTAGCCTTTGGGGTGTGATTCTCCGTAGATCATATCATCATACTATATTATAAGTGTGAAGATTTTTCGGTAGAGTTATTTTACTAAAATGCCTATAAAAAATCGAATGACTATTTTACATTTGATTTAAATACAATTTCTTTATATTTGTAAAACAATGAATGAGGTAAATGAGAACCCTCAGGGGTTGGCCTGGTGGCAATTGACTTGAGCCTTGGGGTTTGCTCCCTTTCAAGGTCTCTAGTTCGAAACCCATCGGGTGCAAACAATTTCTGAGGGCCATCGAACTGGGTAAAACTTGAATTAACCGTAGTACACTTGCGGGAAACTCCTTGCCGAGGGCCTGTGCACCCCCGGGATTAGTCGGGTCTCGAAGAGACTCGGACACCCGGTGCCAAATCAAAAAAAAAAAAAAATGAATGAGGTAAATGAGTATATAGACAGGTGGAATAATGTCCTTACAACAGCCACTTAGCAGCATATTCAATGCCTTATAATTGCTTTTCATCTTCCTATATCTATTCAATGTTTGGAAGTTCTTTTCAACTTCTACAACTAAATTTTTAATAACTTACAGATTGTCAAAATATTAAACCATTGACGACTTGACGTTCTCTTGGGAAAGTTTTAATATCCAATTTTTTTATTCTTTTCTTCTTCTTCTTGAGTATTCATCTTCTGATATTCAATGGGATGCTTATGCGTCCGTGTCATGAATTTTATTGACTTCGCTCAGGCATCAACTCTTTTAGCCATCTAAGTAAGCAATTACTATTTGTTAGCGGAAACGTAAAAGAAAGAACACAAAATTTAATGTGGTTCGGAAAAAATTATCCTACGTCCACTAGAGATCAATTGTCTTTCTATTATTTACAAAGGAAAGAGAGATTTTCCAATTACACTTAAGAGAATTTCTCTCTTAACTCTCTACTCATAACAATATATTGTATTATTTTTTTGGGATGGTTTCTACAAATGAAAGAGTGCATCTATTTATAGGGGTAAGGACCTCCTCTTGATGTCATTGGTGACATCAAACTACTATGTCATGGGTGACATCAAAGGAGGAAGTTTCCTCCTAGCATTCATGCCAACTCTTGCCACCAACTCTTCCAATTGACATGCCATTGTTGACTAAACCTAAACCAACATTTTCAGCATGCCATTGTTGACTAAACATAAATCAACATTTTCAACCTCCACATTGGTTTGCGTTTCGAGCGTGCGTGTGAATAACTCTGGCCAAAACTTCTAAGCTTACTAGGCAACCCCGTTGTAGAAACAAGAAGAATCAAACCATGGTTGAACATACCACCTCCACCTAACAACTGTTCTCTTCAGAGTTGCATCAGTTGAAGCACATCCCCACCAAGTCTTTGCAGTGTGCAAACTTAGCGAGCGAGACTATCTTGGTCAACATATTTGTAGCATTATTGTCTGTGATAACCTTCACGACCTTGATAGTTCCCTCTTCAACAACATCTCGAAGGAAATGAAATCTGACATCAATGTGTTTAGTGCGCTCATGAAATCTTTGATTTTTCATTAGGTGAATAGCACTTTGACTATCACATCTAAGAGTTGATTCCAGCTGAACCAAACTCAATTCCGCTACTAAACCTTTTAACGAGATAACTTTCTTCACCGCCTCCGCTGCTGCCATGTATTCTGCTTCTGTCATAGACAAAGCGACAATCGACTGCAGAGTCGACTTCCAACTAACGGCACTACCAACGAGGGTAAAAATGTATCCAGTTGTGGACCTTCTTCGGTCAAGATCTCCTACATAGTCAGAATCCACATAACCAAGAATTGAAATACCCCCACCACTTTTTCGAAAAGTCAGACCAACACTAGAAGCTCATTTGAGATATCTCAATATCCACTTGACAGCTTCCCAATGCCTCTTTCCTGGGCCGGGCATGTATCTACTTACCACACTTACAGATTGAGAAATATCTGGACGTGTGCATACCATAGCATACATAATGCTACCAACTGCACTGGCATAAGGAATCTTTGACATATGCTCCACTTCATCCCCGGACTGAGGCATTTGTAACTCTGAAAGTTTAAAATGAGGAGCTAATGGTGTACTTACAGGCTTGCACATATGCATATTGAATCTCTTTTTTCAATATACCTCTTCTGAGAAAAATGTACAACACCGTCTTCTCTTGAAATCTCCATACAAAGGATTTTCTTTGCAGCTCCTAAATCCTTCATGTCAAATTCCTTACTCAACAGTTTCTTCAAAGCATTTATTTCTGTAATGTTGTTAGCAGCAATAAGCATATCATCAACGTACAACAATTAATAAATCATTGAGTTACCGGACATATTCTTGTGATACACACAACTATCAAATGCACTCCTTGAGAATTCATGTGTAGTCATGAATGCATCAAACCTCTTATACCACTGTCTAGGGGATTGCTTCAAACCATACAAAAACTTCTTTGGTTGGCATACGTGATCTTTTTTCCCTCAGCTAAGAAACCTTCAGGCTGATCCATATAGATTGTCTCTTCTAGATCACCATGTAAGAAAGCGGTTTTGACATCAAGCTGTTGAAGCTCCAGGTCAAATTGTGCAACCAATGCTAGTAGCACGCGAATTGAGCTATGCTTCACAACTGGAGAGAAAATCTCATTGTAGTCAATTCCCTCCTTCTGGCTGAAACCTTTTGCAACCAATATCGCCTTAAACCTAGCATCTTCCATTTCAGGAATTCCCTCTTTCTTTCTGTAGATTCACTTGCATCCAACTGTCCTCTTCCCCTTTTGTCTTTTCACTAAGACACAGGTCTGATTCTTGTGAAGAGACTCCATCTCTTTCGGCATGGCTAACCGCCATTGTGCAGCATCCGCCATTGTGGAGTATTGGATCTCACTAATTCTAAGCATAAACTTTCTTTCTTACTTTTTTCTATTGCTGATATATCTTTTAAACTTGCCAGAATGCGTTCCAGATAACATATTTTCTGTGGATATGGGTAATAATTCTTCTCCCTGTATCAAAGATCAAATTCTGATATTGCGAGATATTCTTTTTCTTTTTCTTTGTGCCAAAAAAGTATCAATAGAGATGAGTATTCTACTTTCTCTGTAGAATGAGTATGGGTTAAACTCTTGCTTCCACGACGATTTTGACCTGGTCATTGCGAAAGGTATGTTTCTTGCTACCGAAAGCTACTTTGGTATTAAAAGGGAATTAGGTTGTTAAAAAGGGAATTAGGCGAAGCTTATAAAGAAGAAGAAATTTTCTGGAAACAAAAGTCTAAAGCCTTATGATTGCTGGATGACGATAAAAATACCTCTTATTTTCACATGGCTACTTTACAAAGAAGAAGAATAAATCTAATTAGGGGTTTTAAAATATCTGAAGGGCGGTGGGTGAGTGACCAAACTGAAATAGTTCAAGTAGTTGAATCCTATTATGATACACTATTCTCTACATCTAACCTGATAAATTTTGAATGTATTCTAAATCATGTCACTGTAACGGCTAGTGACTCGATAAATTGAAAAGTCATAAAAGATGTTAGTGAAGAGGAAGTAGAGAATGCAGTGTTTATGCATCCTCTTAAAGCTCCAGGTGTTGATGGAATGACTCCTTTATTTTTTTCAAAGATATTAACATATTATATCAAAGGAGATTTATGAAGCTATTGATAGCTTCTTTAGTACATGTTACCTATTTCCTTTGTGGAACCATAATTTAATCACCCTAGTACCTAAAGTTAAAAGCCCTACTCTGGTATCACAATTTAGACCCATAAGTTTGTGTTCTACTCTTTATAAAATTATTGCAAAAATACTTGCTACGAGAATGAAGTCTCTTTTAACTAAGGTTATCTCTCCGAATCAAGCAGCTTTTGTCGGACTAGATAAATAATTGATAATGTTATCTTAGCACATGAATTTATGCATCTTCTAAAAAATAAACGCAGAGGTAGAGAGAAATATATGGCGATGAAATTGGATATGTTAAAAGCATATGGTAGAGTTGAATGGATATTTATCCAAAAAATATTTTTGCAAATAGTTTTCATGCCAGATTTGTATAATGGATTATGCAATGTATTTCTACCCCTACCTATAGTTTTAATATAAATGGGGCAGTAGTTGGATCAGTTAGACCGACTAGAGGAATAGACAAGGTGATCCGCTATAACCGTATCTATTTTTAATATGTGCAGAAGGATTTTCTACTTTGCTAACGACTTCTGAGACTCAAAATGAAATTTAAGGGTTAAAACTAAATAGATACGGACCGACTTAACTCACTTATTTTTCGCAGATGACTCTTTTATATTCTGTTCAGCCAACGCTCATAATGTAGTCCATATAGCTGAGATTCTCAGAATGTATGAGCAATGTTCTGGCCAAATGGTTAATTTCAAGAAATTAGCTATTTGTTTTAGTCGAAATGTAACGGGGGAGGAGAAAGTAGAGATATGTTCCTTACTTGGACAACAATAAAGAAATGAAATGGGTATGTATTTAGGATTGCCAGCTATCGTAGGATGCCCCAAAAGAAAGATGTTAGAGTTTATTAAGGATAGAGTCAAGACAAAAATAAAAGGATGGAAGGGTAACTTTTTAAGTATAGCAAGGAAATAAGTTATGCTTAAATATGTACTTGCAGCAATCCCTACATATGCTTTGTCTTGCTTCCAACTTCCTGATAGCCTGTGTAAGAAGATTATATCTCTTTTTTCTAACTTTTGGTGGGGACAAACTGAGAATAAAAGGAAGATGCATATTGAGAAATGAGAAAGAATATGTGATTCTAAATCAAGAGGCGGTTTAGGATTTAGGGATTTAAAGGCTTTCAATATGGCTTTGTTAGCTAAGCAAGTTTGGCGAATATTGTCGTACCCGGATTCGCTGTTAACAATAGTACTTAAAATCAAATACTTTCCACACTCAACCTTCCTTGACGCTTCTACATCATCTATAAGATCATGGATCTGGAGAAGTATTGTGTGGGGAAGAGCGCTATTAGTTACAAGACTAAGGTGGAAGATCTCTAATGCGAAAGCTATAAATGTTTGGACTGATCCGTGGATTCCAAGAAATAATGGTTTTACTCCAACAAGTATTCAAATGCAAAACAATTTAGATATTAAGGTTGCCGACTTAATTGAACGCATACCTGGAAACTTCATAAAATAAGTACGACCTTTGAACCTGAAGATGTAGATGCAATTTTGTCTATACCAATATCCATCATATGTCTTAATAATAGATTAATGTGGTATCACTCAAAGTCCAGAAACTATAAAGTTAAGTCTGGTTACTATTTAGCAAAGGGTTTGGCCGGTAAAACTGCTAGGAACTCGGAAGCACATGCGAGTAGTCAGTTTTTTTCCTAAAAACTACTGGGATTCTCTGTGGAACTTAGAAATTAAAAATGAACTTAAACATTTTCTAAGGAAGTGTGTGATTAACTCTTTGCCCGTTAATTGTAACTTAGCTAGAAGATTACAGAACCTGGATAAAACGTGTAAGCTTTGTGGTCTTTAAAGTGAAGATATAGAACATATGTTATCTAGATGTCCTCGATCTTATCTTGTTTGGAAACACAGTCATATTAATTGGCCTGATATTGACAATATAACTGACTTTTCTGTGTGGCGATACAACTTGTACTTAAATACTAATCATTTTTCTGAATCTACTGAATTACTAAATTTGAGTGTTAATCTTATGTGGCAAAAGGAAAGATAGGAATGCTTGGCGCTTTATTCAAAAAATGTTGGAGCCAACTAATATTGTTTCTAAAGTTCTTTTTGAGTATGAAGAATATAAAGATCTATTAACTAGTTGTCTCGCTGCACGACATTCCAGTAGTAATGACTTTCTGCCTAAACTAACAAATTTTCAAGATGATGTTTAATTATTTACAGACGCGGGGTTACGGTGTAATGATAGACATGCGAGTATTGGTGTCGCGACTTTGAATAGCCTTGGAAAACTGCTTCATGCCCATGGATCCTCCATTCGATATGTTGGAAAACCATGACTGCTGAAGCGATTTCCATAAGAAAGGCACTTGAATGTGCTATTACTCTTGGATGAAAAAGTGTGAAGATTTTGTCTGATGCTAAGAATGTTGTTGATATGCTCCAAAGACAGGTGGCTATTTCATGGGAGATAGAAATGTTTGTGTCACATTTGGAAGCTATCAAGTATGTTAGATCACGTTAAATTTCTTTATATTCTGAGGAAGTTAAACAAAGTAGTTCACAGTTTAGCTAAATTTTCTATTTCTTTGTTGAAGGACATCTCCTTGGAGATGTTTTTCCCAAACTTTGGTTGATCGGGATGCAAAGTGTACATTTGAACTATGTTGTTCGTTCATGCAGTAATATAATGTCTTTGTTTTGGAGGAAAAAAAAACTCCACATGTCTAGAAGATGTCAAATAATATTGCATTAAAATTTCGTGTTACTCATCACACTCGTGAATAGTTTAATATAATAAAATTATTTTTAAAAGTTTTTATATTGACATGGAATACACGTACAATACACGTGTCCAAAAACTAGTTGTATCAAATACTGAGATAGTCAAGGTATACATAAACTGAAACGTTTACCACTGTTATAAAAAAGAAAAAGAAAAAGAAAAAAAAATCTCCTATTTCACATGCAAACGAGCTTTCGACTTTCAAACAAAGGAGAAAAAGCAAGGAATTGAGTTCAATCAATCATTTTCAGTATTCCTCACCTTTAATTTTGTTTTTCTCTCTTATAGTGTTGCTAACATGCCTTGCACAAAGAATGACAACCATATGATGTTTTAACAATAGAGAAGCAAATCACATGGAGCACTAATCAATTTTATGGATGGTATTATCTTTGAGGGATTTCTTCTATTTATGGAAAGTCTTTTATCAGATGATCTTTGAGTTTGTTTAAGTTGAAAATGGAATAGAATCCTCCAATAATTCATAAATGAAGGAATTTTTGGCTACTTACATTTCAATTCAAGCCAGACTTATCTCTCTTTTCCTTGGAAAAATAAGTTTTGGACCATTATAAAATTATGATCTACAAAAAAAAAAGGAATCTGAATTTAGGTGTGAAATCTCCTATAAAAGCAAAAGGATTGGAAACCTTTTTTCTTCTTTTATCTTGTATGACTCTGATCCCTTACCTAAGGCAAATGACTTCTGTTACAAAGCAAAAGAATTAAGTTTACACTTTACACTATATTGCTCAGCATCTATTCTGTTTTCCCTCAAATATGTAATTAGCTTTTAAATATTTTATTAAAATTCATATTTGCGGTGAAAACTTGCAATATCAATATACACACGCCTAATTAATATGGACAAAAAGAAGCTAAAATAAGACGAACATCGTTTATAACATAAAAATTGTGTCAACAAGCACATGCAACAAACCTAAATTAAGGGATCAAATGTATCCCACCAACACTCCAACGGTATAAAAAAAATATATCATCACGGCTAATTCTATTTTTCATTAATGTGAACTTCATTCCCTGGAGTTTTAAATATGATCATTCCTTAAATGTAGTAGATAAAATAATATGGTTAGAGACTTAGAGTAAAGGAAGGGTATTAAAGAATAAGGGGTTTTTTTTTTAAAAAAGAAAATAATAATAATAATAATTTTTAGTATATCTTATTTGTTTATTGATAAATCGAAAATCAAAGAGGACAAAAATTAAAATTAATAAATTAATTAAATAATTAATTTGATTTATTGATAAACCGATTCGAATGCACATTCTTATCGTAGGAAGATGCAGTGTCCTTGTGATAGAAGTGTTCTAATCTGAGCGATTCGTTGTTGATTTGTAGAAAATAAGACATCATTTAATTAGTTGATGGTCATGTCTATCTTATACAGTCCCACATATATGTTTTGGATATGGTTGGGACTTGGGAGCTAGTTTTTAGATTAATTTAACATTATAATATTAAATTAATATTTATCATTATAATATTATATCAGAGTCGAACTCATCCACGTCCTACATTCGTTTGTAACTTATTCGAAGAAACAAAACAAGTGGGACAGAGGCCAATGATGGGTCATGGGTGTGCACGAAGACAGTTCACATGCATTAGGCATGGCCTGCCTTTTACAAACAATGAAGATGCAACCATTGTTTCTCCAGGTTGTCATTTCTCTATCTATATTATATAACATAACTATTGAACCCAAAATTTAAATCTTATTATCATTAAATGTACCAACAAAACCTCACATTAAGAGTTGAAAAGATTGGAGCCTATATATGAGATGTACGAATTTTTTAATGATGTGAGATTTTTTGGGAGAAGTTATATGTGTTTGACCCAAAGCGAACAATATCATACTATGTTAAGAGTACTTTTATGATAGTTAAGCCCAACAACCGGTATCAAAGCTCATGCTCAATTGGAAAGTATAGTGATGACAAAGTGAAGATGCGGGACTCGGTTTACTTATTCATACGAGCTTGGAGACGTTCACACAAAAAGAAGTAAGTTGCTAGCTTCAGTTGCCATAAGTATATAACTATGTGAGTGGCACACAGTAAATCTCGGAAAATGACACGTGGATTGTGGTAATAGGCTACATGGAATAACTTAGTTCGAAGAAGAGATTGTTGGACGTACGAATAAAGTCTCCATATTGGTAGCTGAAAAGATTGGAAGTCTACATATAAGATATATATATATCTTTTAATGCTGTAAGACTTTTTTAAAAAAATTGCACGGGTTTGAGCCAAAGCAGACACCATATAGTCGTGCCATAAGTATTTCTTAAAATATAACCTTATGTTTTAAATGGAGAAGATATCCGATCAGTGTAGATATCAGATTGAAGTAACTATTTATTTGTATTTTCATGTCATGAAAAATAAGGGAGGCAAGAAGTCATATCAGGAATCCTTGTAAAGTTAAAAGAGAAGAATCTTTTCTTTTTATTAACGGCTGTTCTCACTCTAATCTAGATTAGAAAAAATTATCGTTACATAATCATATATAACATGTCGAATCCAACTTTTAATTATCGGAAAAGGGCCTAAAATGCCTCTGAATTATCTATTTTGGTACAATAATACCCTTCATCCACCTATTGGACCAAATATGCCCTTTCATTATTGTTTTTGGCTCACAAATGCCCTTCGAGTTAAACTGAGGGACACGTGTCATCGTCCTATTGGGTCATTCTAAATATTTCTTAATTAATTAAAAAGACTCATTACTCATACCCGAAAAATAATTTTCTAAAACAATTTTTCTAAAACTTTTTTTTACTAAAAATTGAAGTAAAAAAGGGAATTTTTTTTCCAATTTTTTTAAAAAATAGATATTTTTTACTAAAATAATGTTTTTGTAAAAACAAAAATAAAATCTAAAAATCAATTTTCTACATCAATATTTTAGTAAAAATTAGAAGAAAAAAAAGTAAAAAATTGCTTTCCAATTTTTTCCAGTAGAAAAGTAACAATATTTTATTAAGAAAAGTAGAAATTGCTTTCTAGTAGAACGTTAATGTTTGGTATCAAAAATTTAGGGGTTAATGTTTTTTAAAACGTTAATATTTTTTCAAGTAGAAAAGTAGAAAAAACAATTTCCAGTAGAAAAGTAGCAATATTTTCTAAAGCATTATTCTAGTTGTTTTTCCATTTTTTTTCAAAAATATTTCTTTAGAAAATTACTTTTTAGATTTCATTTTTGTTTTTATAAAAATAATATTTTAGTAAAAAAATATTTTTTTTTTGTAAAAACTGGAAAAAAAATTCTTTTTTTCTTCAGTTTTTAGTAATTTTTTTTTTTTAGAAAATTATTTTTCGTGTATGAATAATGGTCTTTTTAATTAATTAAGAAATATTAAGAATGGACCAATAGGACGATGACACGTGTCCCTCCGTTAACTCAAAAGGCATTTGTGAGCCAAAAACATTAACGAAAAGATATATTTGGCCTAATTGGTGAATGGAGGGGTTTAATTATTGAAGACGAAACAAAAATAGATTGTCAGTACAGCTACAAATTAAAGTACGGACATGCCACTTGTTGTTGGATAAATAGTAAACTTTTTCTTTTGTCACGCAAAATCAATGTATAAAGAACATGTTACCCATCTCATCCTCAAACAAACCTTTCTAATTAATGTTACTTTGTCTTTCATAAAAAGGAAGAAAAAGCAAAAAAGTAATAATATTACGCTTTAGCATCCCCAGTCCCTACTCGATATCCACCATTTCAATAGTAACTATTTTTTATTTTTATTTTTACTTCGACGGGTCATATATTTCGAGACCTCATTAATTATAATTATAAGATTAAAGATCATTTACTCATTTGTGTTTATTGTTTAACAAAAAATAACATTATATAGACTAATAATATAAATTAAAATCAAAATCAAGGAGGAGACTATTTTGGAATCCAAAGGACACCAAAACTATGGACAGAACTCTAATGGCTATGGCGGTTTTGTATAGACCGATGGTCGCCCTCAGTTTGAACAATTTGTTACACAGTTCCCTTTCCTTTTTGGTTTTCAACTAGAGTTTTTATATACAAACAAAATCAGGTAATTAAGTTCACATGCCTTTGCTTCTTTCTTCCTTCAATTAACCTAATCAATATTGAACCCCACATGATTATACTTGTTTATGACATTTCTGTCTGTACTAGTTTGCATACATTTTGATTATTTTATCGAATATTAATTATCTCTAAAATGAAACCTTAGCGTAATTAATAAAGTTGATGTTATGTGATCGTGAGGTTACGGAAACTGTGGAAACAATATTTTTGTAGAAATACAGGTTAAGATTTTGTACAATAGACCCTTATAATCTGGCTTTTTCCCGAACCCCGCATATAGCGGAAGCTAAGCCAAACTACCTTTCTTTTTAATTTATTAATTACCTCTAATCATACAATCGATAACTCTATCTCTCAACACTTAACCTTTGTTTAGGCAAATAAAAAAAGCTATTCAAATTAGTTGTTTACTTTTTTTAGTCGGTATATATATTATATATTAATTAAACACAGTTATAACTAAAT